>CM053787.1:221321070-221725580 GCA_028749045.1 Cupressus sempervirens | reverse complement strand
CCACACTTCCATCTTATACACACTTAGAATTCACAACATGACCTCTTAATTATACCATTCTAATTATCAAGTCGGCTCATTCACATGTTACATCTACCAATAAACCATACATCAATTAGCTACAAATATTACTCTTAAAAAAAAATGTTATTTCATAAAATAATGAAATCCTTTACTGGACGACCCTGTTGGGTAAATACTACTTCCACAAATTTCCTGAGTTAACCTTCTTGACTTGGTAACATTGCAATATCTGTAAAATCCTTTGGCTACCAAGTTTACTCAATAAGAACTGAATTCCTTCATGAGAGCTCGGTAAAAACTGCTTCTACCACATTTCCTTTGATGACCAAATGAGTTCGGTAAGAACTATTTCTACCACATTTCCTTTAATGACCAAGTGATCTCGATAAGAACTGTTTACTTAGTAGGTACTGCAAGTTTTCTTTGCTAACTTTCTGAGCTCAGTAGATTCTATCCTTTTGCCTTGCTAACCATCTGAGCTTGATAGACTCTAATCTTTTCATTGCTGACCTTCTAAACTTGTAGACACTATCTAATGACTGATATAATATTTGTGTGACATCAAAGATAATGCATAATTGAACAATTGTATCCAACATATTCATGTCCTACCCTCTCCCAAGACTTTAAGAATAAGGCCAGTAAATAATTGTTGACTTTTATGAATAATGAAATTGCACCCAAGCATACAACTAGATAAGTTTATGAGTTAACCTAATGGATTTTTAGATGCAAAAGGTGATGTGTAGTGATGGAATTTTTTTATTGCCTATTAAAGAATCCATTTTTCATGTAAACTCTAAAGAAAAAGTGCTTAACCTTGAATAAAGAGCCAAGTTGCATTATAAGAAAACTCATTTGAGGGAATCTCGTATAGCTATTACTTGATGAGTGGGTATGTGGAATTCAGAATATCTTATTTTATTTTAATTATTAAAGACCCTATAAGTATTTTATGCTAGATTAGAATGATGTTTATATGTGACCAATATGTTTTAAGAAGTGTTTGACTTTGGAAAATGTAACCATGTTAGAGCTATGGATTAAGTTTCACTTTTAGTAATGGTAATTAGGAAACTAGGTTACCATCCCTGAGTATGTATGTGAATTATTAGTCATTCCTTTTATAAGAGTAAATTTTGGAATAAGTCTAGACAAGGTCTAGCATAGGATGAAAATTTTAATTGTGTGACTTCTAGGAGGAAGTCAAAGGCTAGTGGGTGAGGATGTAACGTCCCTTCTCATATGTACTTATGGGTATGTACAGGATCATGGTGTGCCAAAAAGTGGTGATCTGAAAAATTTGTAGTTTTGAAACATCTCAAACCATTTAAAAATCTATTCCAACTTTTTTCCCACCCACCTTGATACTAAATGAAAACAATTAATATCTTTATAAGGTCTACTATATCTTTTGTTACCAAACCTATACGGTCAACTTTAAAAACATCCTGAAAATGTGTTTTTGGCCTTTTTTTGTGTGATTTTTACTTCAAACATATAGCTAATGACTTTTTTTTCACCAAAATTTGATTAAATGAAAAGGGTTTCTTAAGAATGTTCTTATCTTTCCATAAATATAAGATTTTTAAAATTATGAGTTTAGTAATTAATTATTACTTATTTTCTAATGAAGTTACATATAAAGTGTTGATTGACACACTACTTGAAAAACAATAATAATTTTTAGATGGTACAACATTTTTTAAATCCAAAAGATTCATCGCATTCTATGTTTCTTCTACTATAAGGAAAAAAAATGAAAAATTGAATTTTACAGAGTTTTGAATTAGTTAAGGTGGTTAGACACGAGTGTTTTTTTATTCCAAAAATACTAAAGTCAAAAATTAATTAATTATTATTTATTTAGAATAAAAATACCCAAAAATGTGCATCACATCCAAGCATGAGTCTACTACTTATATCTAGAGTATTATTAAAAAATATTATCATTTGATTTTGATTAAGGTGGTTAGACATATGTCTACTTCTTATTTTTGTTCTAAATTTTTTGTAATATTGCATTAAAATTCAAAATTTTGACCCATCAATTTTCACTTTTTTGAGATAAGTCCTAGTAGTTTAGAAAAAATATTCAATTTGCTAGATATTATTTTCTCTCAACTTTTATATATAAAGTTAATAACAGGTAGAAATTTGCACGTCAAGTTGACACAACCCTGATTTTCTAATTTTTTATTGCCACTTAAGAGCATAGTTTGGTTGACCATGATCCTACACATACCCTTATTAAATATGAATTTGTTATTAAAACTATTATATGAGATTGAAATGAATATGAAGTAATATTTTATGTTTTGAATGTCCTAATGAAATTGAGAGTAGTTGATACATCCGTGTTGTAATACTCAGTGGTTCAAGAACTACTACATTATCTCAACTGTTTAAACATTAAAATTTTACTAATGATGATACCATGCATTTTCACCTAATGATGAGGGTGTTGATTTTGGTACCTCAATGATTAGGTTTTGTGCTTTTAGCTAGTTCAACATGCATTATTGACGATGTTTATGATGTTTAATCTATATGCATGCCTAACAATGATTATTCTAGTATTTTAATCTGAATTACTAAGTTATGTTATAATGACTATGTAATTATTGATGATTAAATATGTGCCAAAAATGGAAAGGATTATTTAAATGAAATATTTATTTTTTAATTTATGTAATTATCTTGATGAGTTTTATATATATATATATATATATATATATATATATATATATATATATATATATATATATATATATATATATATATATATATATATATATGCATGTGATTTTCTCAGGCTACTAATGTGTGAAATGAGTGTGCAAGATTTATTAGCTAGGGAATCTAATGGAGAATCAGAACTAGACCCTATGTAGCATTATGAAAACTAGGGTTGAGTCTAATAAAAACTGTAGACCCTGTTGTTCATATTTTATTTGTATCATGAGTTGAATGAATGTATCATTCTATAATTATTAAGTATTAATAAATTATGTAGTAATAATTTTTATAGTGCCCCTTGACACTCGTGATTCATATATGCATTTTAGCATGATAATTAGGGTTAGCCGAGTAACCTAAGAATTTGAGCTAGACTAGGTTAGTGATCTAATGCTAATTAGTGGGTAATCGAGATTAATTACCTTAATTAGGGTTTAGTGATAGATTTGTGCTCTTAGGATTTTTAAAAGATCCAAATATGTCATGCATTTTAATAGGTCCATAAACAGTATTAGAGGCCAAAAATTATGAAAACTAATTACCCAAGGGGTATATGTATGGGTTGGGAGCATTTTTCACCCTTCTAGCCCCTTTCGTTGACTTAGATGACCACCTAAATATCTCATTTTTACTTTATTGCGAAAATTGAAGTTTCATCATGAGTTCGATAAGATAAACTCCACCTTGAAGTTTTCTTTAGTGGTGAGGTTAAGTTATAAGTTTCTAAAAACGTTAGTCAAGTGGGGGAGTTATTACATTTTGCAAGTGCTTGAGTTAGGAGCCTATTTAGAGGTAGATGTGAGAGTGAAAGATATTTCATCCAACCTCTAGTTTTAGAGAGCAATTTAGGACTGAAGAAGAAGGAAGGTAACCTCTGCTCAAGTTTTAGTTGCTATCACATTATTGTGAAGGTAGGAAGCCCTTGAGTTCACTCTGTTTATGTCATGTCTCATTCTTAAGCATCTTTTTTTTGCATATGTATGCTCATGTGTTTGATTAATATGTTTGGGAGGGATTGTAATGGACTTCTTTATATGTTTTCCTTTTGTATTTTCCTTTTTATTTTTGAAGGGATTGTAAGGGTATTATTGGCATTACTCAGCCTCGGATAGGGTAGAAGTGGCCATTTATGGGAGGAGTGTTTTAGTTGAAATTCGATAGTGCAAAGTCAGAGAAAGTAGGGTGTTATGGGCCTCTACTCATCAGTACAAACCATGCTTTGTGTATGGGAAATTGAGAAGTTAAAGAACATAAGTTCTTATGGTATTAGCCTTGCAAGGGCATCTATAAAGGAATGGAAGTTCTTGTGATATTTTCCTCGAAAGGGTATTTCTTATGGTGTTGTGACCAACTTCTCCTTCTTAGAAAAATCCACCTTCTCCCTAGTCTAGTTCAATGATGAACCTATTGTGCAAACCTAGATGGGAGTAAATGTTTGATTTTTGTCATCGTGTTAAATCTGTTTCTCACCTAGTTAGTTTCATTATCTCCATGTCTCCCTTGATGTGTTGTAGATATTGTAATGGTTACCCTATTATGGAGCCAAGAAATAAATTCAAAGTTGTTATTTAAATTCAAATGTGTTGGGAGTTTTCTCATCGAGATGTTGATCATGTTGTAAAATGTGATTGTTAAACTTATTGTTGAAACAACTATGATCTCGTATTTTCTTCCCTGGTTCTTTCTTGAGGGATTCCTTAAATCAGATGAATGAATAAAAATGGAGTACTTTCCATTCATATGATATTTTATGTGATTAAATTTATATGCATATGTTTATTGGAAAATAAATACAATGGTGTTTTACCCTTTTCATGACATTCTTGAAGTTAAAATTTGTATTCATGGATTAAAACATAATTAGACAAATTGATGATATATAAAGTTATGCAATTGAATACCAAACTATGTTAAAGAAAATTTGATGTTATGATTGGTACTTCATTTCATAATTTGTGTAAGTATTAGCAAATAAAATATTCCTATTCAAATACTCAAGCATTACATTTAACCCTATGTTATAATCAACTTAGAAAAAAAGAATATCCCCTTTGGCTAATTAAGTAAACTAGACAATTCAATAGTTAGAAAATAAAGGACTTGAAAAAAAAAATACTCCCCTTGCCATGAAAATATGATTTTCATTCAAAATTTGATACTTCAAAAAAAAAGGGCGTCTTGAGAAAATTTAACATCCATAGAGCAAAAAGCTCTCTAGAATTTGTATGAAGAAACAAATTAATTTCCCCCTTTGAATAGTTTATAATAAAAAGATTCATTTACATATTCTTATTTGGATTTAATTAATATTATAAATTTAAATAAAAAGAGAAAAAAAAAAAACATAAAACAAATATCCTAAGCTACCCACTAAACTTTAAGCCATAACTCCTAATTCACTTCCCTCAAGAATGTCATTTAAGTCTTTTCACATGCCCCTATAAAAGATTTGACTTGATATTTTGATTTGACAAATAAGATAATAAGGAGGCTTAAAGATATTTTTAACTTTATACTTTTTGAGCCTTGCCCTCCTTTTGACATTACATTGGAGATGACATCACAACATTTTCCTTCACCCAAAAGTAGACATGACTTTGGGCTTGAGCTACAACATTCAAAATAAAATAAAAATAAATCTTTACCTCTACCTTGCTTTTTAAATCCCCTCTCCTTGGTTCTCGGCCACCCACTTTATGAGTGTGTCATGACTTGACAATTCCCCTGGGACATCATGCAAGTTCTTGGTAGAAGTGTGGAGTGGTGCTGGCCAAGTGGCCTTTGGGGTTAGGTTAGGTGTTAGGATATTATTGGTGGGTTGGTCAGTTTATTTTATTAATTTATTCTATTAGTGTGGTTAAAGTTAGTAATGTTAGATGTTAGAAAATTAGTTACTATTATTATTTGTTTAAATATTTAGTTAAAGTTTATGTTAGGTGTTGAGATATGTTTTAAAGTTAGTAAAGGTCAGTTTTATATTGTGTTAAGTTATTTTAATTAGTTTAGATTAAAGTTGAATTGTTTGTTTTAGTTTAAATAAAGTTTGGTCAATTTATAGATTTATCATAAAGGTATTTAATTTGATAAATGCCAGGCTATGTATTTAAGATTAGATGTTAATATTAGTGTAGTTAGTTATTTTATTTTTATTTTAATATTTTGATTAGTTAGATTTTAATTTGTTAATTTTCTACTAAATTAATTTAATTTTGTTCTTAATTAGTGTTTTGTTTAATTAACAATACATTGGTTAAGTTAATATTATTTTTAATTAGTTTTAGTTTTAATTTATGTTTTAGTAGTTGGTCTAAGATAAAGTAAATTTTTAGTGGTTAGTAAAGAATGTTTAGTGTTATTAGTTAGATTTATTTAAATGAAAAAGATTATTTGTTTTTAATATGAATGTGAAATTGTTTGAGATAGAAGTAGTGGGTAAGTGAATCTTTAGAAAATATAGGTGAATAAGTTTTAAGTAAGTGTGAGGGTTGATTTTTTTATAAGGTCAGAATAATATGTAAGATTAATTTATTTAATTTAAGATAAAATTATAATAATAACCTATTATAATCTTTTTTGTAATTAATTATGGATTTAGTTAATTTTAACTGCCAAGGTTATAGTTTTCAAGGGGTTATTAGAGGGTTCTTGTATAGCCAACTTGATGGTAGCATAGGATTATTTTTGCTAGGCAAATATATGTCAAAATTGTTTTATTGATGAATAATTAATGTCTTGAATTAGTTCTAAACAGATTATGATAATATCCAAAATTAAGTATTAACGTGTTATGATGGATTAGCCTTTAAATGCAAAATTAGATTCTCCTAAGGATTGATCTAGTAAAGTGTTAAAAGGGGATAGTATCATAGTCGACCTATGAGCTTGGAAAGTCTAAAGAGAAATTTGAATTGGAAGTCATACCTTTGTAAATCAAACCTAAATTTTAATCAACCAACTCTTCGAAGTTGGAGCTACATGTTCCTATAGCATTACAACTTAGGTTTCTGAACCTGTGCATTGGGTTGGAATATCGACTTTACATCTTTATGATATGTATCTGAAACACACTTTAATCCATTGTCAACTTCCATAACCTAATTAGTGTGGCATGTATTTACATAGTGGATTATTAATCTTTTAAAAAAAATTGTTGGTGTGTTTTTGTCTTGTTATTTTTGGGCATGACATTATACTTCAAAAGCTCAGTCAAAATAATTTCTTTCTAAGCCGGAGCAAGTTTTATGCCTCGAAATCTACTAGAAAAGTTGAGAAAGTACAATGTTTTACTTATATCATTTTCATTAGGAATCATTTGTACAAACATGAGAGTTTTTGTGTCTCCTACAAATATAATTAATCTCAAATTGTTGCAAGTTGTTTCAATCAACTTAGGATAGAGTAGCAACTAAAAGAAGAAAATAGAAATCCAAATATTTAGAAAGGAAAGATTCACACCTAATGAATCTTGTAGCAGATGTGTTAATTTGGAGTTTTTTTATCCAAACAATAGATCATAGAAGTTGAGAAAGTTGTTCTCTTTTAATGTATAAAACATAAAACATAAAGAGAGAGAAAGAGATTCTGTTATGAAACAAACCTGAATGGAATGTGACTATTCTTGGTTGCTAGATAAGATATTACACCCCCAAGTGCATAGAGTGATTTGTTAATGTTATGTGCCTCTTTAAGGTGCTCTCCTTGAACATCAGTTTTAGCAACTTGCTCACTACCTACAAGATCCATGAGCCAAAGCTTGCTTCTTGTGCACTCTCTATTAATCAAATTCTCACCTTTAACCATCACACAAAGTATACTACAAAATACCAATACATAAGGACTTATTGAAAATAAAACATATGATCAACATCCAATGCACAAAATAAAACATAAAAATTTCAAATGATTTTTCTATATGATATTGTCCACAGGATTAAAAAAATTTGAGTAGTTATGTGCTAGGGAATCAAAAACCTAATTTATATGAGTAAGACTAAAGCACAAGATACAAATTAAAGAATTAAAAATTTGAATAAATTATCTTCAAGGGTATCACATACTAGTTTGAACAACTACAATGTTCATTAGCATTAGTTGATCCAACAACTTGAGCAGTACTTCGAGTTTGCAATACCTCCCAAACCTCACTCATGCTATGTGCTTAAGCTTCAACAAGCCCTAGAACATGATGAACCCCTTTAGCTACCTATTTTATCTCCAACCTATCAATAACACATGCAAAAATTTCAAATAATTTGGCTTATTATCAATATTCAAGAGCTATATAATGACAAGATAAATCATGAAGCATTAAATGTGTTTAGGATTTACTTCTTAATGGTTTGTCCTAGTTGAGGAGGAACTACAAGAAAATCTCAGATTTTCTCATTGTATACTTCTAGGAAACTAATAGAGATATCATACTTCACTTGCCCTTTTCTTTCATGATCTACTTTGAAGAGATCCTCTAATGTTCGATAGTTGACACCTCACTTTTCTTTTGTTCCTTCCATTCTAAATGTCTTCGAAGTTCCAGTTTGTCCATATGCAAAGATGCAAACATTGTACCCATCCAAATCTAAAATAGCAACTGATGCAGTGTCAACAAAAACATCCTTTGCTAGAATAACAATAGTTACAATTGAGTTGTTTGTGAGAAATATAAATTAAACTTAAAACTCACAACTCTAAACCTAATTTTTTTTGCTCAGCATATGAAGGTGCCAAGTTCTAGTTTTACTTGGCACTTGAAGGTGTCGAGTCATAGATTGCTTGACACTTGAAGATGTCGAGTGCTAGGCAATAGGTGCCAAGTGACAAGATGCTCGACACTTGAAGAAGAATGCAATACAAAGAAAAAATGCTTGGCAACAATGGATGCTGAGTAAGCTCGGCTCCAACTGAGAAAGTTTATAACTTAGAAAAAATTCTAATGTGAATGCATTCACCATTAAAACTAGAGAGCCAAGCTTTAACCTTTCAAACAAATTTCTCAAATGCAATAAATAGAAGAGGAAGAACAATAGATTCAAGTATGTCTGCTTTATTTTCTATTCAACTAAGATTTAAACTATTACAAAATATGGGAGCATTAAGCTTCAACCAAAAAACCCTAAATCAACCCTAAAATGGTAAAACTTCAAACTTCAATAAACTTTAAACTTGCAGCTCTAATGGCTGCATACAATGGTTCCTGGAGCAATCACTGCTTCTCAAGTTGAAACCAATAAACTACAAACTTACAGAATGATAGGAAGAAGCATGTGTAACTGCAAGCATGACAATGATTCCTTCTGTCTCTACAATGACTGATCAGCTGATCAACTTTTTCCTTCTCTCTCTGCTCTGCAACTTCTAAGCACTTCCTCTAACTTCTCTCTATCTGGTCGAATGAATTTGAGACATTCTTTTTTTTTTTCTACCACAAAAAATTTCCCCTTCTTTTCCAAATTTGAAAACTCACCTGCCCCTATCAATTTTTCTATCTGTTCTACAATCCGTCAGGGGTAGTAGGTGGGCATTTGGCTCCAGGGGCAAGATAACCACTGCATTAAATTCCAACACTCCCCATTTGTCTCGAGCCAAACAAAACAAGGATCACTACTAATCCATATCAACTACACCAAGACTCTCTCTTAAGTGTACAAAAGTTCCAATGCCTAATGGCTTAGTAAAAATGTTTGCTAGCTATTGCTCAGACTTACAAAATTCTATTTTGATATCCCCATTCTCCACCAACTTTCTGATGAAGTGATATGTAATTTCAATGTGCTTGCTTCTACCATGGAAGACTAGATTCTTGGACAGTGCAATTGAAAAGATGTTGTCACAATAAATTGTGGTTCCATCTTCTTGCCTTTTATTTAGATCTGTCAAGATCCTTCCTAGCCAAATAGCTTGACATGTTGCTACATTTGCTGCTATGTATTCAGCCTCTACTATAGATTGAGCAACAATAGGTTGCTTTTTGGATGCCCATGAAATTGCACTGGATCCCATATGAAACACGTACCTAGAAGTGCTCTTCCTATCATCTAAACTTCTAGCCCAATCACTATCAGTATAACCTACCAACTTGAGTTCATTTGATGGAGTATACAAAATTTCAAATCCCTTGGTACATTTCACATACCTTTAGATCCTCTTTCCTACTTGCCAATGGGAATCCTTTGGTGTTTCCATAAATTTGGAAATCAAACTTACTGCATGCATTAGGTCTAGCCAAGTTGCAGTCAAATACATTAAACTTCCAACCATACTCTTGTATAGTATTGGATCCACTCTTTTGCTAGAGTCTTCCTTGCTCAACTTTAGACCTACTATTGTTGGTGTGGGGACTGCCTTAGTGTTCTGCATTTTAAATCTCTCTAAGATCTGCCTTGCATATTTTTCTTGAAAGATGAAAATTTCATTATGCATTTGTTTTACTTCTATGCCTAGAAAGTACTTCAAGAGACCAAGGTCTGTCATCTCAAATTCATTTTTCATGGCCTATTTGAAATCACCAATTAGAACCTTGTCATTACCAGTAAAAATCAAATCATCTACATACAAGACAATAATTAACACATTTCCATTTCCCACCTTGATGTAGAGAGTAGGCTCACCATTGCTTTTGCTAAAACCATTGCTCATTAAATATGAGTCAGTTCTACTGTACCATGCCCTTGGAGCTTTCTTGAGCCCATAAAGAGCTCTCTTCAATCTATATAATTTGTTCTCTTCACCTACAACTTCATAATCAGGTGGCTGCTCCACATATACTTCTTCTTTCAATACACCATTTAGGAAGGTGGACTTCACATCCATTTGTAATACCTTCCACTTGTGCTGAGCTGCAATTCCTATGATAGCACACACGATTTCTATTCTTGCAACCGGGGCATATGTCTCATCATAATCTCTGCCATACTACTGTTGGTAGCCCTTGACTACTAGCCTTCCCTTATGCCTATCAATTTTTTCTTTAGCATTGCATTTGGTCTTATAGACCCATTTCACTCCAATCACTTGTCTTCTTGGGAGGCAAATCAGTTAGCTCCCATGTCTCATTTCTTTCTATTGCATATATCTCCTCATCCATGGCCTTACACCATTTCTTCTCCTTAATAGCTTCTTCAAAATATATTGGATCACTATGAGAAAATAATGCAAAATTAACACTCTCATCATAATCTTCATAGCTTTCATCTCGGTATATCTCCCTAAGACTCTTGGTCTTTCTTGGTAACAAGGAGGAGAGTGTGGGATTAGAATCTTCACTAGTACTCGGCACTAACACTCGGTCATGCCTAGATGAGCTCGGTAATGACTGAGGTTACTTGCCTTTTCTTCTATCTGCTCCTTCTTCTTGCTATTCATTAGCATCCTCTTCACTCATAATTGACACTTTACTAGAAGTGCTTGGTGACTCATCAATCAGTCCATACCAAGACTGATTTTCAAGAAATTCTACATCTCTTGAGAGATTCATCTTATTGTTCAATGGGTCATACAATTTGTATGCCTTTGATTTTGAGCTTCACCTTTTTCATCCAATTTTTTCCTTTCCTCTTTAGGCACATATGCATATGCAACACATCCAAACACCCTTAGGTGTTCAATTGTCCATCTTCCTCATGACCATGCTTCCATTGGAATTCTATCACGAACTACCTTTGTAGGACACCTTTTAATTAGGTAAACTGCTATTGCCACAACCTCTACCCAAAATTCAGTTGGGAGACCTTTCTCTTTCATCATGCTCCTTGTAGTTTCAACAATGGTCTTGTTCTTTCTTTCAACCACCCCATTCTACTGTGGTGTATAGCTACCTGTGAGCTCTTTCTTTATGCCATGTTTCCTACAAAAATTTACAAAAGAATTGGAGGTATACTCCCCTCCTCTATTTGATTGTAGGACCTTGATATACCGTCCATATTCTCTTTCAACCTAGGCTTTAAATTCTACAAATTTATAAAATGCTTCAAATTTATTATTTAAGAGATACACCCATGTTCTACAACTGAAATCATCAATAAATGTCATAAAATAAGTACTCCCCCCAATGGAAGTAACTTGCATAGGACTGACTAGGTCAGTATGCACTAACTCTAATGGATATCTAGCCCTCTTAGAATTTTCAAAATTAAAGAGAGGCCTATGTTGCTTACCCAAAATACAAGCCTCATAGTTGTCACATGAATTTCCTATACATGGCAAACCTTCTACTATTCTTTTATTTGACAACAAATTTAAACCAGCATAGCCTAGATGACCATACCTGAAGTTCCATAGTCATGAGGGGTCTTCAATCCCACTCCTTAGGGCTGATTATGTGTGAGATGCAATGCCAAATTGAGATGAGAAACATGTCTCTATACTCAAGGGAAACATTATGTTCTTTGTCATTTGAACTGTTGCAAGTAAGTTCTTGCTCCCACCCTTTTCATGAATGACACACGTGACATTCTCCATCAACACTTTCTATCCATTTTGAATGAGCTGACCAATTCTCATCAAATTGTGCTTCATATCAGGAGAAAAATAAACATTTTGTATTTCCTTCTTCTCACCTTTCTTGGTGTGGACCATAATTGACCCTTTGCCCACTACTAGTAGGGTTCCATTGTTATCCATTTTAATCTCAGATTTCAAACTCTTGTCAATGAATGGAAACAAGGTTTCATTACCACTCATGTGGTTGCTACATCCACTACCAAGGTACCAAACCTCTGGGCTTTCTTCTTCACCAACATTACACATGATGAAGGCATTAACAATGTTTCCACTTCCCATGTACACATCAGCCACATTTGCGTGTCTTGACTGATCATTTTACTTCTTCCAACATTCACTTGCATAATGTCCATATTTATGATAGTAGTAGCATTCTACATTACTCTTATTTGAGTTATAATTTTTCTTACCTCCTCTTGAAGTATTTTATGAGCTGCTTGCTCCATCTGCCATTCCTAAACTTTCTGCTGCAACATTTCTTTGTCCTCCATTACCTTGGCCTCTGCCTCTGGAGTTTCTGCCTGAGCCATTTCTTCCTCTCCCCCTTCCTCTTGGATTTGATTGAGCCTTGAATGCTTGCTCTTGGGAAGAAGAAGATACAGATCTATTGATCCTATGCTCATGGGTTTGAAGAATACCCATCAACTCATCCATTGTCAAAACAATGAGGTCTTTTGCTTCTTCTATGGTCATGACCAAATTGTCATATTTATGAGGTAAACTTCTTAATATCTTTTCCACTATCCTCTTCTCTTGATAGTCTTCTCCATTTGACTTTAGTTGGTTAATCACATTGGAGGTCCTTGAGCTAAAGTTTTCAACTAATTCATTTTCCTTCATTTGAAGGTTCTCAAACTCCCTCCTTATATTCTGTAGCTTTATAGTACAAACTTTATCAGTTCACTTGAAGTTTGTCTCAAGGATATCCCATGCTTCATTTGCATAATTTGCTGCTGCAATCTTAGGGAATATTATCTTTGTCATTGCTACTTCAATCAAACTTAATGCCTTTACATCTTTCCTCCTTGACTCTTTTAAATGAGTCTTCTATGCATTTGTAAGAGCAACATACTAAGTTGGGTCTGTCACATCATTGAACCCATTAACTAAAAACTCCCACAAATCATTTGCAACCATTATAGTCTTCATCTTCTTTGCCCATATATCATAGTTTTGTCCATTGAATGGTTTTGGCTGCTAGCATATCTTTCCTACATCTCCTGCCATGTCAACTATCCTAGAAAAAATTGCCCTAACTCAGTGTAGATGTGGGGCCTCAAAGCTCTGATACCATGTGAAAAATATAAATTAAACTTAAAACTCACAAATCTAAACCTAAATTATTTTTGCTCAGCACATGAAGGTGTCAAGTTCCAATTTTTCTCAGCACTTGAAGGTGTCGAGCCACAGATTGCTTGACACTTGAAGGTGTTGAGTGACAGGCAATAGGTGCTAAGTGATAGGATGCTCAACACTTGAAGAAGAATGCTGATGGGGACACAACCCAAGAACAGAATGGAGACAACAGAAAAGGAAAATTGTATTAACTAAAAATAAGCTAGTACATTTAGTACAGAGAAAATAAACTTCAAAACATGCCCTAAGGGCTTACAATAACATAAATCTGGAGATAATTTCTCCTTTCAGTACCTCCTCTCAAACTCCACTCTGAACTTCCTTTTACAATGCCAAGAATCTCCTTAAATAGACCTCGGAGGTTTAAGGACTAAGAGTACATTCTAGAAAGTGCTAGTAGGCATCCACTGACCAAATAGAAGGTTCCAAAAGTTGCGTTAGAAGTTGGTGCAAATCTAGAAGAATTCAGAAATGGTAACCGAACTTCTGAGAGGCATAACTTTTGAATCGTAGCTCCGATTGACGAACCATTTACATTTCTGAAAAGCTCTCGAAGTGCTCTATAGCCCTATGGACCAGCTTTGCTCGTCCCCCATTTTTTGGCCCTTTTTGAGGTCATTTAATGTCCCTGAATTGACTTTGAAGCATTCTTAGGAGGTCTCCAAAACTCAAAAAATTGTAATAACATTCAAACCATGGGGCCTTTTGACCTGATTCTTTTTTTGGAATGCTCTAAATCACAGTTACATTCATCTAGCCAATTCACACCTTCTAGTTTACCAAAATGATGGCCCAATTACATGCTCCTATTTTTTCAAGATTTTCTAGCACACTGATAATGGAACTATGAGAGTTGGAATCTTTATTTGACCCAAATGGGTGTCCAAAAATGAAAACACATGAAACAGAAACTAAGTCTAAGTACATTTTTTGGGTGATATAGGATTTCCCTTATACCTCTGGATGCTCCTGCATTAGACATCGAGGGTAGATTGAAAAGTGACCCTGTCACTTTATGAATGGTAGAGGAAATCCCTAATGGGTAACCTTAGCTGCTGAAATCCAAGTTGAGTCCTCGATCGATCGTCCTTCCCATCTGACCAAATACTCTTCATACTATTTTTTTTTGGTACTCCTACCCACACGATGATCTAGAATTTCTTCTATCTCCTCCTTCTTAGAAGTCAGAATCGGACATGGCTCTAACACCAGCTCCTCATCTACACCATCATTATGATACTCTGTTAAATCTGCAATGTTGAAAATGGGAGAAATGTGAATACCATCTGGCAACTCCACTTCATATGCATTTTTTGAGTCATGTTTCTTCAAAATTTTGCAGGGGCCAAATTTCTTCATTTTCAGCTTGTTGTAAGTACCGACTAGAAATATTTCTTTTCGTAAGTGCACCATGACTACATCCCCTACTTGGAATTCCTTATGTCTTCTCCTTTGATCAGCCCTAGCTTTATACTCTTCATTCTTTTTGGTAATGTGTGCTTGAACCTCCTCATGAAGACACTTAATATGTTCAGCAAATTCTTTCGCTTCAGCACTTGTCCTCTCCCCTTACTCTACCTTCCTCAATCTAGTGCAGTCCTTGGGCTACTCCCATATACAATTTGGAATGGTGATTTTCCAGTACTCCCATTTACAGAGTTATTATAAGAAAACTCTGCCTGTGGTAGAATAAAATCCCATCCCTTGGGCTTATCCCCAACTAAACATCTTAGCAAATTTACCAGACTTTTGTTTACCACTTTTGTTTGACCATCAGTTTGTGGGTGATGCGTGGAATTGAATTTTAGGTCTGTTCTTAACTTTTTCCACAATGTCCTCCAGAAATACCTCACAAATTTAGTCTCTCTGTTAGAAACTATGCTCCTTGGAAGACCATGTAGTCTTACCACCTCTTTGAAAAATAAGTCTGCAATATGGACAACATCATGAGTTTTGTGGCATGGAATGAAATGTGCCATTTTGGAGAACCTATCAACCACCAAAAATACTAAGTCATTACCCCTTTGTGTCCTCGGCAATCCAAGAACAAAATCCATACTTATGTCCTCCCATGGCCTTGACGGAATAGGAAATGGATGATATAGGCTAGTATTGTGACTAAACCCCTTGGCAACTTGACAAACCTAGCAACTCTGTACAAACTTCTTCACATCCTGTGAAATTTGAGGCCAAAAATAATGTTCTCTAAGAATGGCAATGGTCTTATTTCGACCAAAATGTCCTGCCATCCCTCCACTGTGTTTCTCCTTAATCATATTTTCCCTCATGGAACTCCTTGGAATGCATAATTGACTACGCTTGAACAACATGCCATCCTGAATCAAATAGTCTAACCACTTGGTTCTATCTACAGCAACAGCTTCTTTACAAGCTTTCCATGCTTCAGCAAAATCAGGATCCTTAGGGTACAAATTCTTGAGTTCATCAAACCCAAATACTTCAACTTGCATTACTATAAGCAACAACTGTCTCCTACTTAGTGCATCTGCAACCTTGTTAGATTTTCCACTTCTATGCTTCAACACAAATGTATAGCTCTGCAAGAACTCTACCCACTTCATATGCCTCTGATTCAATTTACCTTGGCTATTTAGGTACTATAATGCCTGATGATTAGTATACAAAACAAATTCCTTTGGCAATAAATAATGCCTCCATTTCTTTAAGGCCTGAACTATTGCATAGAACTCTTGATCATAAACAGAATACTTCTTCTTTGCATCATTCAATTTTTCACTAAAATATGTAATAGGCTTACCTTCTTGGCTTAACACAGCTCCAATAGCGTTGCCACTGGCATCACAATCCCCCTGAAAAACCTTTCTAAAATCTGGAAGTGCCAACACAGGTTGTTCTATTACCTTCTTCTTCAGCAATTCAAAACTTCTCGCAGCTACTACGGTCCATTTGAAATCTTTTCTATCCCCTCTTATTGTATCAGTTAGGGGTGCACATATGCCACTGAAATTCTTAATAAACTTCCTGTAAAAACTAACCAGACCTTGAAATGATCTTACCTCAGTAGTAGACCTTGGAGTAGGCCATTCCAAGATGGCATTTACCTTTTTCGGATCCATTTTTAGACCTTCAAGTGATATAACAGACCCCAAATAGACTAACTCCCTTTTTGAAAAGATACACTTCTTCAGATTAATTAATAGTTTCTCTTCCCTTCGCCTTTCAAGGACACTACAAATATGCAATAAATGTTATTCCAAAGTCTTGCTGAAAATTAAAATATCATCCAAATAAAAAATAACAAATTTTCCCAAGAACTTCTTAAGTACCTCATTCATGAGTTGCATGAAGGTGCTTGGGGCGTTCGTCAATCCAAAGGGCATGACTAAACAATCATAAAGACCCTCCTTGGTCTTGAAGGCTATTTTCCACTCATCTCCTTCTCGAATCTATATCTGATGATAGCCAATCTTGAGATCTATCTTTGTGAAGTACTGAGCTCCACTCAAGCAATCCATAAGATCATCCATCCTTGGCAAAGGAAATCGGTACTTGATGGTTATCCTATTTATAGCTCGAGAATCTATACACATCCTCCACTCTCCATCCTTCTTTGGTGCGAGTACTGCAGGTACTGCACATGGACTTAGGCTCTCTCGAATCAAGCCCTTCCTCAATAGCTCCTGAACCTGTCTATTTAGCTCCTCTATTTCAACAGGAGTCATCCTATGAGCAGCCTTGTTAGGCAAACTAGCTCCTGGAATCAGATCTATCTGATGACTGATTTGCCTTACTGGTGGCAATCTATCTGGAACATTATTAGAGATAATATCTCCAAACTCCCCTAGTAAATTTGAAACTTCAAGTGGTATTTCACTACTACCTTCTTTATCTTTCCTAGGAATCAAAGCATAGCACATATGCTGATGTTTCATGCCATCTAAAAACATCCTTCCATCAATAAGACAAATCCTAGCATTGCTACATACCTTTTCGCCTTCTTGTTTCATGGGTTTCAATTTGTGGCGAACTCCATCCTTTGTTAGAGAGTATGTGTTTACATGACCATCATGTATTGCATGCCTATCAAACTGCCATGGTCTACCCAATAATAGATGGCAAACATCCATCAAAATAACATCACAAAGAAGTTCATCATGGTAACTCCCAATTTTAAATTTCACTAAACATTGTTCACTTACCAGGACCTTATGATCATCTTTTACCCAAGCAATCCGATAGGGCTGAGGATGTTTCTCCCTCTTGAGCTTCAA
The DNA here is from genome assembly GCA_028749045.1 of Cupressus sempervirens. Taxonomy (NCBI): domain Eukaryota; kingdom Viridiplantae; phylum Streptophyta; class Pinopsida; order Cupressales; family Cupressaceae; genus Cupressus; species Cupressus sempervirens. Next base: position 221,707,713 of record CM053787.1, on the reverse strand, counting down.
CTTAGAGACCATCTCTTCTGATACCAAGTTATCAGTGCTACCACCACCAATGATCATGTCACAACATTTATCCTCACACTTCCATCTGGTACGGAACAGACTCCTTTGTTGTCTTGGTTCAATCTCACCACTTAGTAGGACTCTTTCATTTACCAAGGTCTCTCCTCTTTCTGCATCCTCTAAATGTGATGATTGTGCATCTTCATCCACATGAGCAACCCTAGCTTGGCCCTCAGCTCTCCTATTTGTCCTTCCTTGTCGTTGAGGGCATTCAAAGGCATGATGACCTTCTTCATTGCAATGGAAACAGGTACCACAAAAGTTGCCTCTTCCTTGTCCACGTCCTCTACCTCTTCCTCTTTGATTTCCAAAGTCTTGATCATGGGAGCGGTTGAAACCCTCATTCCTCTAGTTCCTGCTAGTACCCACATCTTCATTTTTCTTTTGGGTTTCATTGCAGCCTCTAGATGATCTACCGCTTCCCCTTCCTCCTTGACCGCACCCTCTTTGTCTTCCTTCAAACCTTTTATTCAGCTTCTCTTCAACTTGTAGGGCAAACTAGTATGCCTCTTCAACGCTGGTCATTCTTACCAAACTTAATTCCTCCTGGATGCTAGGTCGCAACCCACTGATATAATGAGCAACCTTCTCCTTATTTGCTTCTGCATGTCCCACTCTAATCACGTGTTGGTAAAATTCCTCTGTATATTCTTGGACTGATCTTCCTGCTTGCTTTAGCCCATGCATCTTCTTAAACAAATCAAGCTCATAGTCCATAGGAATGAACTGCTTCTTCAATTTGTCCACCATATGATCCCATCTTGTGATCTTCTCCTTATCTCTTCTGTTTCTTTCCAATTGGACCTCTTGCCACCGGATTTTGGCATGGCCTTTCAGTTTGGCCTTTGCAAACTTAACCCTATATGGGTCCCTGATATCCTCATACTCAAAGTATTCTTCTAGTTCATAGATCCAATCGATCAACTCATCTGGTTTCAGATTTCTTGAAAATACACCCACTTCAATTGTAGGTCTTTTCCCAAACTTAGTAATGGCCCTAAAAAGCCTTTTCCTCTGCATGATTTAGAACTTCCTCGTCAAATTCCCATTTCGGTCCAATTTCATCTTCTTCATTGTCATTTTCACTTTCATTACCTGCGGCCACAATTGTTCCTCTACAGAGCTCCTCCTGCAATGCTTGTACCTGCCTTTGGAGGGCTCTAACCTCCTTAGGATTAATAGCTCTGGCCCTTCCGCTATGCTCTCTTCATGGAGGCATCTTCTTAACTCAAACACACAACCACACAGTCCTGGTGCAAACTGCCTCACAGTCGGCGCTTTGTCTACACACTCAGGAAAATCAGCTCTGATACCACTTGTTGGGGACACAACCCAAGAACAGAATGGACACAATAGAAAAGGGAAATTGTATTAACTAAAAGTAAGCTAGTACATTCAGTACAGAGAAAATAAACTTCAAAACATGCCCTAAAGGCTTACAATAACATAAATCTAAAGATAATTTCTCCTTGCAGTACCTCCTCTCAAACTCCACTCCGAACTGCCTTTTACAATGCCAGGAATCTCCTTAAATAGACCCCAAAGGGTTAAAGACTAGGATTGCATTCTAGAAAGTGCTAGTAGGCATCCACTGACCAAATAGAAGGTTATAGAAGCTGCGTTAGAAGTTGGTGCAAATCTAGAAGAATCTAGAAACGGTAACTGAACTTTCGGGAGGCATAACTTTTGAACCGTAGCTCCGATTGACAAATCGTTTACATTTTCAAAAAGCTCTCGAAACATTGTATAGCCCTATGGACCAGCTTCACTCGTCCCCCATTTTTTGGCCCTTTTTGAGGTCATTTAAGGCCCCCAACTTGACTTTGAAGCATTCTTAGGAGGTCTCCAAAACTCAAAAAATTGCAATAACTTTCAAACCGTGGGGCCTTTTGACCTGATTCTTTTTCTGGAATGCTCTAAATCACAGTTACATTCATCTGGCCAATTCACACCTTCTAGTTTACCAAAATGATGGCCTAATTACATGCTCCTATTTTTTTGGGATTTTCTAGCACACTGATAGTGGAACTGTGAGAGTTGGAACCTTTATTTGACCCAAATGGGTGTCCAAAAATGAAAGCACATGAAACAGAAACTAAGTCTAAGTACATTTTTTAGGTGACACAGGATTGCCCTTATACCTCTGGATGCTCCTGCATCAAATGTAGTAGGTGCCGAGTTAGCTCAGCACTCAAAGAAAAAATGCTCGGCAACAATGGATTCCGAGTAAGCTCGGCTCCAACTGAGAAAGTTTTTAACTTAGAAAAAATTCTAATGTGAATGCTTTCACCATTAAAATCAAAGAGCCAAGCTTTAACCTTTCAAAAAAATTTCTCAAATGCAATCAATAGAAGAGGAAGAACAATAGATTCAAGTATGCCTGCTTGCTTTTCTATTCAACTGAGATTTAAACTATTACAAAATCTAGGAGCATTTGGCTTCAACTAGAAAACCCTAAATCAACCCTAAAATGGTAAAACTTCAAACTTCAATAAACTTTAAGCTTGCAGCTCTAATGGTTGCATACAATGGTGCCTGGAGCAATCACTGCTTCTTAGGTTGAAACCAATAAACTAAAAACTTATAGAATGATAGGAAGAAGCATGTGCAACTGCAAGCACAAAAACGATTCCTTCTATCTCTACAATGACTAATCTGCTGATCTACTTTTTCCTTCTTTCTCTAGTCTACAACTTCTTAGCTCTTCCTCTAGCTTCTCTCTATCTGATCGAATGAATCTAAGACATTCCTTTTCATTTTCTACAACACAAAATTTTCCCCTCCTTTCCAAATTTGAAAACTCACTTACGCCTATTAATTTTTGTGCCTATTCTGTAATCCGTCAAGGGTGGTAGGTGGGCATTTGGCTCCAAGGGCAAGACAATCACTGCATTAAATTCTGACATTGTTCCTAGAAATTATGTACTTCTCTACTTGACATGACAATAAAATTGAGTTTCAACTATAATATTTACAAATCTTATTCAATTTGTAAATAACATTTACCTTGACTGTCATGTTAGGTAAAAACTGAATCAAATATGAAGACTCTTTTGAGAACCCCATTTGCCCATATGTTGTTCTCAAGTCTTTGGTAACATCAAACTCTGCTACAGAAACAACTTCTTGCATGATCTCTTCGGCACTCAATGGCTGGCACCTATAGAAGACTCTAATGTTTCCTCCAAAAAAACAAAAGTAACTATGACCTCAGCATTTACCCCAATGACCTAATTATTCCAATGCAAATAATAAGAAACATGAAATTATTTACATGCCTTTGAGCTCCAGCAATTTGTTATAGAGTTGCTTGTGTTCCTTACATTCTTCTACAAAATTTTGTTTTTGTTTAATGAACTAGACTTTCAGTTCTTTGTGCTGATCAACTACAAAACAAAAAATTATAAAAATACCAGCTCCTTAAAGGTTTGCAATAAAAAGTTAAAAATAGTTCAAACATTTTAAATCTTACATAGAGCTTGCACATCAGAAGTCATTCCACTGATATCAGCAAATGATGAGACATGAGAATTAGCCTCCTCTGATACTTTAACATAGTCACTCTTCAGCATCTGCTATCTATAGAAACAAATCAAAAGCATTCTCAAATTGCATAGTTGATGCCTAGGGAAAAACAACTTTCTCATAATACAAAATATTGTTCTCAGTTCCTACCTTTAGCTTGTCACTGAATAGATGGATTTTAGAGGTCCACATTTTCTTCTCACTCTCATGCTTGTCCTGCAGATCCCTTAGCTCATTCTTTTCCTCAACACTTGGGAGTTACTTTGCTGGTTTTCTTTAAGATTGTTCTTCCTTTTTCTAGTTGTGGCTCACAAATTGTGATATCCCTCTCTTCTTCGTTGATGGGTATTATGTATAAGGGTTTGGGCCATCTCCTAATTTACCTAATAAGAACAAAATACCTCAAACCATGATTACATTTATCTAAATTTTAGTCGCTCCTAGGTTTATTCACGCACGCAACATGCTTTGAAGTGGTGTAGTTGTGAAGCAAGGTCAATCAAGTACGAAGAAAATAGTTGGACAAAGACCAATCCTATCACCGATGAATAATCAATTGTGTATCTAAAAGCATCAAGCTATGTACATCACCGAAGCACCGATGTTAATGTTTAATTGAACATCTTTTGCATCAAATTTAATAAGCCATTGAGCGTGTAACAAGAATGGGACCAGGGAACAGGGTAGTAACTAAACCAAAGACAGGTGGAAGTTGTGTTAATCCAGATTGAGGGAGAAGATGGGTCAGACATCAACGTCCATCACAAGCACATGTTATAGATGGAAGAAGTGATTTACACTCCATCAGGGCACATCGTTCGGCAACATAGTTGGGGAGGTCTTTCGAATACAAATTAATTTTACTAGAGGGCATCAACACATAATATATTTTAATATTCCCTTATACCCAGAATAGGATACAAGAAGAGACTTCACGGTGACTGTGAAGGGAAGAATGGAATCAGCATCCAATATTTTTATACATGAATATCTCTATATGAGGGAGACATCTACGGAGAATCAAACTAGTACTAACAGTTAACTTCTAGCCAATAGGAAAAGCAATTGGAAGTATCTGGACAATATGTTGTATAATTACAGAAGTCAAGTCAATCTTAAAATATTCAGAGTCTTAGAGCCATGTCTAGGCTAAGAAGTCATTATTGGTGAAAGTTATATATAGGAGGGAAAACATATATATAATCAGAACTTGTATAGTAAATGGACACTCGAATATATTACCTATCAAACATAATTTCTGCATATCCAATGATTGCTAAGAAATGTCAGAACTGTAGGAAATATTCATATATTAAACATTAAATAAGAAGAATCATCAGACGTAGTTTCTCCTCATTCCGTCCATATCTATTTGCAATTAGAAAAAAATGAGATGATTTATTATGAAGGAGGAAACTCTTGCAACAGAGATCTAAATTAGTTATTTAGACCAAAGATCATTACAAATATATGCATATCTATTATTGTTCATGATTAATTACTCCACCTTTCCTTGGAAATCTAACAAGAGTAATATTAAAAAAAAGAAGCATTGAGCTGAGGAGTGAAGCTGCAAATCCTTAAGGTCAAACTAAGGGGACAGTATAAGTTGGAATCTCTTCTTATAGCTATGGAAACTCTTGCAACAGAGATCTAAATTAGTTATTTAGACCAAAGATCATTACAAACATATGCATATCTATTATTGTTCATGATTAATTACTCCACCTTTCCTTGGAAATCTAACAAGAGTAATATTTAAAAAAAAAAAAAACATTGAGCTGAGGAGTGAAGCTGCAAATCTTTAAGGTCAAACTAAGGGGACAGTATAAGTCAGAATCTCTTCTTATAGCTATGTCTCTTACATCTATTTTTTTGGTTATTCTTTATTGTTGTTTATCTTGCTTTTATGGGCTAAATCCAACATGGACTATTGTTAGCAAATAGAAGAATGGTCCTAGTACCTCTTCTTCTCCTCTTTCTCTAGCTGTGAAAGAGAACTAGAAGTACTTATATTAGCTCTGTAATAGCTTTGTTTTCTTTTCCTCAACACTTAGGAGTTACTTTGCTGGTTTTCTTTTAGAGCATTCATCCTTTTTCTGGTTGTGGCTCACAACTTGTGATATCCTTCTCTTCTACTTTGATGGCTATTATTTATAAGAGTTAGGCCATCTCCCAATTTACCTAATAAGAACAAAATCTCCTCAAACCATGATTACATTTTTCTAAATCTTAGCTGCTCCTATGTTTATTCATGCATGCAGCATGCTTTGAGGTGGTGTAGTCATTAAGCAGTGTCAATCAAGTATGAAGCAAATAGCTGGACAAAGACCAATCGTATCACTAATGAATAATTAGTGGTATATCTAAGAGCATCAAGCTATGTACATCACTGAAGGACCGATGTTAATGTTCAATTAAAGATATTCCTCATCAAATTTAATAAGCCATTGAATGTGTAACAAGAGTAGGACAAGCGAACAGGGCAGTAACTGAACCAAAGACAGGTGGAAGTTGTGTTAATCTAGATTGAGGGAGAAGATAGGTCAGACATCAACGTCCATCACAAGCACACGTTACAGACAGAACAAGCGATTTACACTCCATCAGGGTAGACAGTTCAGTAACATAGTTGGGGAGGTCTGTCGATTACAAATTACTTTGATTAGAGGGCATCAACACACAATATTTTAATATTCCCTTATACCCAGAATAGGATACAAACAGAGAATTCATAGCGACTGTGAAGGGAAGAATGGAATCAGCATCCAAAGTTTTTATACATGAATATCTCAATGTTCTACATTAGGGAGACATCTACAGAGAATTAGAACAGTAATAACAGTTAACTTCTAGCTAATGAGAAAAGCAATTGAAAGTATCTAGACAATCTGTTGTATAGTTACAGAAGTCATTGTTGGTGAGATTTATATGTAGGAGGGAAAATATATACTTAATTAGAACTTGTACAATAAATGAACACTTAATCTATTACCTATCAAATGTAATTTATGCATATCCAATGATTGATAAGAAATGTTACAACTATGGGAAATATTCATCTATTAAACATTAAATAAGAAGAATCATCAGATGTGGTCTCTCTTCATTCCGTCCATATCTATTTGCAATTAGAAACAAAGCAGACAATTTATTAAGAAGGAGGAAACTCTTGCAGCAAAGATCTAAATTAGTTATTTAGACCAAAGATCATTACACTATCAACTCTTTTGATGATACATATCCTTAAAAATTTCAATATTATAAGTTGATTTCATACAATTTTAACTGAGTTACATATCACAATTACTATGGAAAAAGAAGACGAAGCCCAAAGAGTAAAGGAAAACAATTATACCCTCAAGGATATGGAAATTTGAAATTTGATTGGTACTTGTTGTAACTGCAAGCAACATATTTATTTGATGACAAAAGACTGATGCCCTATTCCACATGCTCACTCCATACATTATAACAATCATTGCAGTTTGGGAGACAATGTCTCTGTATCTATCATTCAGTTCATCAAACACTTCTAACACATTCTCAATCATACATTTCATCAAACATTGATCATGTATCGTCAACCAGACATTTCGTCAAACACATATAATGTATTCTGAACACATCCACATATAGTGTACATATATACAATAGCATTCCATTCAAAATAATGATATTCATTTCTTACAGTTTGATAATGGACTACCTTACCAATTTTAAGATCTAAAAACTTTCAACATTCGATAAAAAATAGGTTTCTATCAGCTAAAACCCTTACCTTTTTATCCCTAATTACAAGTTTGGCATCCAAACAAGCGTAGAATAGAATGATTACGGAAAGAGTCGGAACATGATGCCTATCATTTACAGGAGAAATAATGCATTTATCTATTTATTTTTTCTCATCAAAATATCATATGAATTTCCACCATTGTGCATGGACACATAATTGCAGGATGGTTGGGAGGCAAAAAAGAAATAGACAACCAAAGGTCCAAAACATGGGAAAAACTAATCCTGCAAAATCTGAGTGTATCTTGACAAATCTGAAATGTTGATCTTGATAATGAGGGCATTCCTTAAAAAAATAGTAACCCTTGAGCATAATGATACTCAAAATACCCCATTTTTATGATTATTAATTTACTAAAATATTTATTTTATTTTAAATTTTAATTAGCCCACAATCTCACATCAGTATATAATAGCTACGCAAGGAAGAATAACAGTGCAATTTTTTCAATCCAAAACTAGGAAGGAATATAAATGTAGTGTTATTTTATTATAATGGATTTTAGCATGTGAATTCCTAAAATTTTATAAAGTATTTATAATAGAAATAGATTGTAAATTAAATTAAGTAGAAGTAGTTTGATAAATTAAATATACATGATAGATTTCAAAAGTAGAAGTAAATTTAAAATTAGTAGTGGTTCAAAATTCATTCACTTATAAATCATGAAATAACACTATTATCTTTTGTCCTACAAGTCAAGGTGAATTTTTATCTACAATGAGATTTATTGAAGATTTTAAACTCAATAAATTGTGTTTTAGAGCACTTATATGTACCTATTTTCAATTTAATTTGGAGTAATTTAAATTGTAAGAGATTCACATCTTAAGTTACATTTTTTGTTGACACAAATTAGAGCTTCCAAGTTTAGGGTTTTCAGAAATACCCAATTCATTAGTGATAATAAACCTTTAGAATTGTATTTTTGTGGGGGTATATTAAAACATATGATTGTGGTGATTATATTAGGTCAATCATTTTATTACTAATTATGTTATATCACTAATATATTTAATATTTTTTGAATAATTTTTTTATTATTTGTTAATTTAATAATATTTTTAAAATTCAGTGGATGATCAACATGAAAATGTGTTCCTAAAAGTAGTAGTCAAGCATCATTTTAATAAGTTCCTTTAGTTACTTCACTATGGTAAATAAAACATTGAAAGAAGGTAGGAGCAACTGAGAAAAATAATTTGATTGCATAGCAACATATACATTATTTATAATAAAACTATTGAATAATAGTGTAAAAAAATAATAATCATTCATTTAGTCATCTTCATCTGGGTGACTAATTATTTAGTCATTTATTTTTTCATTTTAATTAATATGGCCTTGTGATTTTACCCAATGATCAAATCAGTCATTTACTTAGTCATTTATACTTATGAATTAAAAAAATTGGTAGAATTTGATCATTTTTAGTCATGTGACTAAAAATATTAGTCACGTAGTCATTTATTTTCCCAAATTCTACTAGTACTTCTCAAATCTCTCTGATATCTCTTCTAGTGCAACTCCTTGTATATCCTCCCTCTTTCTCCGATTTCTACCTCTTTGAAAGCAATGCTAAAGATTTTTCATCTATATAGGCAAATATAATCAATTTAGGTTCTCCCTCTGTCACTTTGCATGTGACTATAAATCTTCTATTTTCAACTCCTTCTTTACTTTAGGAGGGTCCTAAACTAATATTCTCACAATGCAAGTTGTATAAAAATATCTAAGAATCTTTGCAACAATCCCAACAACTAGTGCAAGATCAAGTATGTTATGAACTATATATTGCAATTTGGCAATGATAAACCTATACAATGTTTGATTTACTTAACAAAGCCATCAGTTTTGGATAGTTTGTGTCCTATCACCATAGGAATACTAATTGGTTTTGAATCTTCCATACCGAGAGTTTTCAATATTTCCATCACATACTTGGACTAAGTGATGTAAATACCATATTCTATATTATATACCTACAATCCAACAAAGAACTTTATTTCTCCAAACATAGATATCTCAAACTCTTTGATCATTTCATTGGCAAATGTCTTACACAATACATTTTGTCATCCAAAGATGATATCATCAAGAAATATTTCAGTTGGTAAGATTTTGTTACCCCCTCCTATCTTCAAGTATAGATTGTTGTTGTCAGTAGTCTTCTCAAAACCAATTTTCACAATATAGTTGTGTTTCATACCATGCTTTGGGAGCTTGCTTCAAACCATATAAATCTTTGTTCAATCTACACACTATGTTCTTGTTTTCTAGATCAACAAATCCTTCAAGTTGGTCTATGTAAACCTCCTCTTCTAGTATATCATTCAAATATTTTGACTTAACATCCATTTGATAAATTTTAAATCCTTTGTAAGCAGAGTAAGAAAGTAGAGTACTTACTCCTTCCAATATTGCAACAAGGGAAAATGTCTCTTCATAGTCAATTCCATCTTCTTGTGCACATCCTTTGCAAACTAATCTTCCCTTATTCCTTGTAACTTCTCTATTGTCATCCATTTTGTTTCTATACACCCACTTTGTTCCAATAAAATTATTGTTCTTAGGTTTGGGTACAAGTGTTCTTGTTTTGTTCTTCTCAATTTGATCAATTTCTTCTTTTATGGCTTGATTCTAGTCTTCGCTTTCTAATGCATCCTTCACTAACTTAGGTTCATGCATGCTTAAAAAATATGTGTCATTTCTCAACCTATTCCTTTCCATTGGTCTATCTTCTTTATCTTTAATAATTTTTTTAGTAGTGTGATGTCTTCTGACATACTTTGACAACCTTGGCTCTATTCTCCTTTCTATAATGGGTCTTTCATGAAGTTCAATTTCAGATTCACTATGCACTTCTTTATCAAGTAACTCAACATTCTTTTTATGTAAATTGATCTCAATATCAAATTGTACCTTAGCTTTTGATTGAGACTCAATTTATGAATGCAACTCGACATCATTGTATGTGACTCAATAGTCACTGATTATTCTTGATTAGCAACTTGGTTTGTAGAGTTATCAACATTATCAACCATGTCTTCATAGTAGTACATAAAGGTTCTATAATTTTTAGGTTCCTTCTTTTGTTTATCTTCGTGCACTTCTTTATATTCATCAAACTTTACATTTGCACTTTCCACAACTTGGTTAGTGTTAGTATTTAAACACTTATAAGGTTTACTTCATATGGAATAGCCTAAGAATATACCTTCTTCACTTTTAGCATCAAGTTTATTATTTTTTTTGTCCTTAAGAATGTAACACTTGCTTCCAAATACCATAAAATATTTGACATTTGGTGAGTATCGATACCATTATTCAAAATGTGAGGAATGTGTACCTTTCTGGATTTGTATTCTATTCAAGGTATAGAAAGCTGTATTGATAGTTGTTCTCTCTAGCATTTGAAAGAAAAATTTGTGTCCATTCTTAGTGTTCTAGCACAATCCATTATAGAGTTGTTCCTCCTTTAAACAATTCCATTTTGTGAAGGGGTCCTAGGTGCATAAGTTTGTCTCTTGATTCCTCTATCATTGTAGAAGTTTTAAAACTATTTGATGTAAACTCTCCACCTTTGTCAGATATTAGAAATTTCAAGCCTTTACCAATTTTCTTTTAAACTATTGCTAGATACCATTCAAACATTTGAAAAGCATCATATTTTTCTTTTAAAAGCATCACTATCATCATTCTTGAGTAATCATTCAATAAATAAGATAATGTACTTGTCATATTTTTAGGTTTGCAAATAAATTGGTCCACATAAATTAGTATGAACTAATTCTAGAATTTATTTTGAAGTATGAGTCTTACTTTTAAAACTAGATTTTTTCATCTTGCCTTATTAACATTTTTTGCAAAATCAATTTATCAAGTTTTTTCAGTTTTGGGAAACCTTTGAATCTTTTCATCTTACTGATACTAACCAAATTGTCAAAATTTACATGACATAACCTCTTGTGCCATAGCCACACATCATCAAATTGTACAACAAGACAAGTAGCATCATCCATATCAAGATAAAATAGATTACCACTAGTCTGAGCTCCACTTAAAATTAATTTTCCATCAATGTCATAAATCTTAGCCTTCTTGTTATCAAACTCAACTTTGCATCCTAAACTATTCAATTGTGACACACTCAATAGATTATAGTTAAGTCCTTCCACATAGTAAGCATCATCACACATGATCTTGTTTGTTAATCTTATTAATCCTCTTCCTTTTATTAGATAGGGTGCATCATTACCAAATCTAATACTATTTCTATTGTAATACTCAAGGGAAATGAACCTACTTTTGTCTCCAATCATGTGATGTGAACATCCACTATCAATGATCCATTTGTCAATTTTGTTCACATAAGATATCAATGTAGTTGCCTCATCTTCATCAGAATCATCTTTCATAGCAACATAGAAAACTTCATCATCATGATCATTAGATTCATCATTGGATTTTTCTTTAGTAATGTGACAAGCCTTCTTTCCCTTGTCCTTATAGCCTTTTTTATTGTCATCTTTTCTACCTTTGTATTGGTCTTCATTCTTCTTTTTTGACTTTTCTACACATCCTGTTGCAATACGACCAACCTCATTACAGTTCAAATATATGATGGGTAACTTACCTTTGTATTTTCTTTTGCCTCTGTGAAATTTCCTAGCCAATAGTGCTTTTAGTTCTTCTAGCTCTTCATCATTTGTATCATTATCACTAATAGAAGGTTTGACCTTTTTCTTTTTCTTATCTTTTGGTTCTTTTAGTGTCATCTTATCTTCAAAAGAAGATTCAACATTCTCAGATTTAGAATTACCAAAATTTGAAAGTTCAAAAGTAGTGAGTCTACCAACTAGTCCTTCAAGGGTCAAATTACTTCTAGGAGTACACCTCAATTCTTATATAGAAGAGACTCTAATAGCATAGATAGGTAGATGGTTTCTCAACACTTTACTAATCATAGTCTCATCTTCAATCTTTCCATTATATCCTCAAATTGCAATAACAACATCTTTGATCCTTGCACAATATTAAACTATAGTCTCACCTTCTTGCATTATTATTTCATCAAATTTCCTCTAAGAATTTTAGCTTTGGCTCTCATCACATTCTTGTCTCCTCCATAGATTTTCTAGAGGGCATCCCACATCTTCTTAGTAGAATCACATAATTTGATATCATCAAACTTCGAAAAGTGTAGGGAAGATGCAATCTCCAACATTTCCTGATTGTGTTCCTTCTTTTGTTTCAACTATTTAGCAATTGGGGCTCCAGTTGGATCAACATGTTCAATGGTGATAGTTGACTGTACATAATCTCCAAGTCCTCCTAGATGTAGCTTCATCAAACTTTACCATCTAGAAAAGTTTTCCTTGTTTAACTTGGGCACCTCCTTTCTATACATGTTGATCTTTAGCTTTAAGTACCTTCAAACTTTTTATTCACTAGCACTTGGTGTTCTAATACTGATTTTTGGAGTCTATAGAATAACTAAGAGGAGGTCAATCAATTATCCAAGGTCCAAATTTATAAATAAATTTTTGTAGTTCTTCAACTTATGCATCCATTGATCATTCAATGTCTTAAACTTTTGTGTAGTGCCTACCCTAGGTTACATATTTCTAGTTACATTGTTGCTGTCATTGCCGAACTCTATTAGGCTAGTTTTATGTTGATGGTTACTAGCATTGTTTTGAGACTATCAGATAATTATGTTACAAATTCAATTGATATATGATGAGATTACTTAGACTCTAAATTTCATGTATGCATGATGATTATTAAATTATTCTCAGTTTTTGATGATGTTCAGCTAAATGGATTATTATATGTGTGTGTCATCTTATGGATACTTACCCCATACTGAATGTGTATTCTGTGCATGTTTGTTCTCTTTATGTATGGAATTTTTGATGTGGTTAAGGAAGGGAGTCGTAGTCACCTACTAGTCAGGATCTACACGATGCACCACTTCCTGCCATTGCCTTTTTAGCTTAGCATATATATATTGTATGTAGATGCATAGATTTTATGTAAGTTGCAAGTACCAAGTATCGACTTCCCCAAATTGTTAGGATGAGTGTACCCTATCAAATTATCTCAATGGTAAGAGAGGGGAGATAAATTCTCAAGTCCAACTCCTAAATCCTTAAACCATTTGTCCTAGAAAGGTAGGACAAGTATCTGAGATGTTTTACTCATAGAATGTGTCGGATGATGTAATTCGTGGCTTTAACCCCTTAGACTAATTTTGTATGGATTGTTCTATGATGAGTTCTCATATTTTATTTTGGAAGTCAGTGGTGAATTTTCTATTAATTAAGTCTAAAAATTAAAGGATTTAATTAATGACTTAATTATTTTGAGAAAAATTAATATAATATTATGATATTTTGATTTTAATTAATCAAATGAGAAATTAACTAAATAAAGAAACTAAATAAAATAATAAATAAATAATAATATTAACAATAATAAAAGAATTAAAATAAAATTCATAAGTCTACCTAAGAGTGTGTGCACCTCTTTTATGCACATATTTCTATAATGCAAGAGTTAGCACACAAATTAAGCACATGGTGTCTACAACCTTGTGACTCATCTAGAAGGTTGGAAAAGGTTTGTGCTTAGTTGTCAACACTTATCTTATCTTCTAGTTGTTTCTAGAGACATTCTAGGTGCTTCTTGAGAGGTCCTTATATTTAGGCACTCCTAGTAGCTCATAGAGTGTTTTAGGGTGGATCTGCGAATGCTAGATAAGGAAGGGGCTTTCTTTGTAGATTTTGAGGAGAAGTGAATTAGTATTAGTGTCCAGGTAGACACTTGTGATTTTGCATATGTTATTTCACTTCTTCCACTTCCTATCTTCTTCATGTTTTCTGAATGCTTTCTGAGGAATTCTTGAAATGAATGTTTCAGTTGCATGCATTTTCGATTGTGAATATTTAATTTTTTGTATGGAAATTAAAACACCACATGCATATAGCTCTCTTCAATAGATCTGAGAAATTTATTAGGCTAGGGTTTAAATGTTACAAATGAATTTTTCTTAGAAGGAATAAATAGTTAAATTCAAAAGCAGATACATTGCATTCATACCTTAGATTTGATCTTGATATATATATATATATATATATATATATATATATATATATATATATATATATATATATATATATATATATATATATATATATATATATATATATATATATATATATATATATATTCATTTTAAAACATATGGTTGTGCAACTTTCATAATTTAAATTATAAATAAAAGAATATATATTAAAAAAAAAATTTGAAATACATTTGGGAAAAACGTTTTATATTAAAAAGAAATTTTAAAAAAATTATATGGGAGGGGTGGAATGTACCCAACCCCTACCCCCATTCACTTAATGCACATAATGTGACCAGCGGCCACTATACCTGTAATCACAGGTATTGCAACTGCATTCGCAGACCTGTGACAACAAGTTAGGGACCACACAACCCAGCTTCAAAGGCTTGCACATAGTATAGACTACCATGCATTTAAAACTATGCCAGTATAAATAGACTGCCATATATTATAACCACAGCCAAATACATATTTTAAACCGCGACATTGTCAATAATAAAGCCATGCCTATACTGGTCTGATCGAAGGGTATGGGCGGTGGGTACAGATGTTTCATGTCTTATTTTTATTTCTTTAACAATGTTATATGATATGTAATCGGGTTTTAATACTTTTTAATGTTAATTTTATTATAAGATATTACTATTAAGTATTAATAATATTAAACATTGATTAATGCATAATTTATTAATGAAATTTTTATTGAATAATAGTTCTAACTTTTAATAGTTACTTATAAAATACCATATTTAATGGTTTAATTATTAACATAAATTTTATTTCAACTAAATTTAAATAAATAGGATTTGTTTTAAAAAGGAAGGATAGATGATAAAAGGGGGAAAATTTATATTTGTTCATTTAAAATTCCCAATGTGTTTTATCGAAAACATGACACGGGGATTATTTTCAAAATAACATAAATATAATATATCACTAGAAATTATTAGAAATCTAATTCAAATGAGTTATGGGAGGAAAGCAATCTTTGACCTATTGAACTAGAACATGGGTCACCATAAGGAAAACATACTGTGAGATGAAACTGAAACCCCACACTTAACTCGGCTATTTTAACGAACTCTAATTGAAATTGAAACATACTCTGAGATTTTAATGAACCAAAAAATGTGCTTGCATTTTGTGTTTTCTTTATGCTATTTGTTTTGGGTTTTGGGCTTGATTAGATTGTTGACCAGTTATAAGATGTCTACCAGAGGCTCAAGGGTTATAACTTGTGATTTCATGCTGATGTCTTTTGATCTTGATCTTTTAAAACCCAACCATGGTTATGAGATGGCATGTTGTATGGTGTGTGTGGTTTACTGATTGATATTGCTTCCAGTCTTCTTGTGTAAGCTGTGATATATTTAAGCACTTTTGAGTCATCGATCAATTGTATTTGGATTACTTTCCAATCGCCTTGATGGGACTAAAATGTTTATTTGATATTGATGATGTCATGTTGTGACATGTATTACTTGACCATTTTGGAAGTCTTTGAATAGTATTATCTCGAGATATTTTTTGGTTGCTCGTTGAGAACCAATGGACACTGTGATTTGTTATTTGATGCTTTTCAGTTGCTCATAGAGAACTGATGTGATATTATGATTATCTTTTGATGCCTTCCAGTTGCTTCTATAGGATTGAGGTAATTTTGTGATTTTGTGATTTCAGGAGCTTAGGGTAGGTTAACTACATATAGTGTCAGGAAGTGGCTTGCAATGGTGGCCAGGGCCCTAAGTGGCTGCTAGGGTAACTCATTGTAAGTTATTTAATAATTGAAAACATTATACTAAATATTGACTTAAATGAACCTAATAAGATAATTGTATGTTCTCGCCCATGCCTTGAGTGCTAGTACGGACTAGGATGGGAGTAGAGGGAACACTTGGTTGCGACCTTGCATTCTGTAGTATGCCTCGTCAGTACAAGAGGATACTAGTGGTCACATAGGGATCACTAGGGGCCCAAGGTCTATAGAGAGGCTACCAGGGTAACTCTAGTATGATCCATGCGATGACACTTTTTTGCTTACATAGTAGTTTTCCTATGTGTCTTGTTTGCCTCTGGGTATAGATGTCGATTTATGTTGGAACCTTTGAGTTAGTATACTTTTAGGATTCTTGGAATTAGAGAGTACTTGTGTTATGTGATTTGATATCCTGTTTGGGGCTTGAGACTATCTCCTCAACATGGTGGGAGTGGGCCATTTAAGTTCCATGCGGTCGGGTGGTAGTGCTTTTTCACTCTTACCATTTGAGATCTGTCTGAGACACCGTGGCTTTAGCATTCTTTGTTGTGATCTATCTTCATTCTATTCTTGGATTATGATGATGGATAGGTATCCTTATATTGATGATTAGCATATGATAGATGATGTTATCTTATGCCTTATTTTGCATGATTAGATTTCTTATGCATATGTTGTACCATGTTAGATTTCTTTTTCCATATGATGTAGTATGTTTTAGGAGTGACATTTCTACTATGATAATATTGGTGATCTCTTTAGTGACATGAGATGTTACACACAGAGGGATGGCTAGGGCCCACGATGGTCTAATGATGCTATTTATGGTTGGGAGGAACCATGCACTTAGTTAGTTGTGTTTATGTTGTATGGTTATCTTTTACGATGGATGTTCTATGATGATGTATCATGTATGGAATATGGTTTCATTTACTTTATTGCACTTGCATCATGGATTAGAATAGGATGATGTACTTTATTTTCACATATGTATATTCTTTTAATCCTTTCATACCCTGTGACATGTATAGTGGATGATTGAGCATTCTGAAAACTAATTTACTAAGGGACATTTGGAACAAAAGTATATTGTTTAAGAATGTTGGACTTTTCATTATTATTTCATGTGGATGTGGTATTAGATGAAATTAATATTAGATAATTTTAAATGTGATTCAATGTTAAGGTATCCTTAAGGAATGTAACCTATATGTATGTTTATGTATACTTTTAGTTGAATGTTTTTATTGCTTCCGCTACTATGTGTATGTTGTGAATGGTTTAACTTTCATGTTTCAAAAAAAAAATGCTACCAAACTTAGTGAAACTTTAGGTTAATTCTTTTGAATCCTTTGGCAGGGCATTACATTTTGCATATTGTTGTCCTAGGTCAAAATAACTTTGTACAAATGTAAACATGCACTACCATAAAATCAATCACACATTTTGACGCAAGGATTTAATGTGCAAACCCAATTTGGGAAAAGCCACTAGTAACATGCTACCAACTTTCTCTCTTCTGAAGTGAGTCCTATGAGGAGCCAACTCCATTAAAGGTTACAATGCACACTATTAAATGTGACTTTGTTAAAGGATTTCAATCACCCTATTAGGAGTGAAAGTTTTTTGAGGAAATTAGAAAACTCCATTAGAATGTCACCCTATTAAAGGATTTACTTATGACTGTTAGGTCAATGTTAGTCCAAAGGATTAATCAAGAATGATAGAGTTGTTAGAAAGTAACATTAGGACTTGATCTGATAATAAAAAAACTCACTTACAAGTTACAGATCTCATATTTAGTCCTCCATTCTTCTTAGCATTCATCCTCTTCTTCTCTAATAAATGTTTGACCTTTCAAGTCTTCATCTCCTTAATCCTTCTTGCTTAGTATGCCAATTTCAAACTCTTTCATTCGACCACCATATAAAACATTACACTAGACTCCTTGTCTTTCTTAGGTTCTTGAAGATGAACCTATTGCCTCAAGCCTAATATCTCTTTATATGGATAATTTAAATTTTTTCTTCTTAACCACAATCATCCATTTTAGGGTTAGGTTAGATTTATTGAATCTACCCATCTTTCCATTTTATTCTCTTCTAGAAACTTTCACTACAATCCTCTTTTAATTTGAATGAAAATAGTTTTTCTTGAATTTTGTACCACCAACTCATCATAGTTATCTTCCATATGCTTCACATAATTCAAGAAATCAACTTTGATAGCTCAGATTCCTCAAATCTTCAATCTAACTCATTTTATTGTCACTTGGGAATAACAAGTACTTTTCTAGGCAAACATTGTCTTCTGATGCTTAGTCAACACTGGGTTTCTTGGCATATACAAAATTTTTCTTGGTCGCTACTACCATCTTCTAATGTTTGACACATACTAATATTTCTTCACTCATCACCTACTTGATTTATCTTTTCTTGTCATATACTAAACTTACCACTTGGCTTCAACTAATTTTTTACTCAGCCTATGCAGACTTTCTCGATTAGACTTGGGAGACACATTTCTTTACTTAGCCTTCTTCTAGTCTTTTTTGAAGTACCCTTTCATTATAGCCTAAAGAAGACAAAAAATGCACTATATCATCAAACTCTTGCTTGGTCTTAGTGCTCCTTTTATACACCATATAACTCAACCTTTCTCTAGGTTCTCTTATTATTCATTCTTTTCAAATCATCTTCATCAATCAATCAAATGACAACATCGAGACCAAAGTAAGTAATTATCTCACCAACAAGTAGTAGGTTTGATATCAGTGACACAATAATGATTGTTCCATGATAAGTTTCATCAATCTTCTTTAGTTGAACAATTTCCTTTCAACAGAGGAAACTGGGAAATATTGTGGGAATAAAACCCCCATAAGAATCTACAAGAAATATTGCTTGAGATGATAAAAATGTGTATATATGTCATGATGATTTCTAAGATGATAACTAAAAAGAATCCTTAGAAACCAAGATGAACATTTGGATGAATTTCCATGAGTGTCCCTAATGAAACTACTCAAACAATGAGCAGATGGAAAACTAAGGCAAAACATTTGTCAATTGAGGATACAAAAGACAATAACCTACATAATTCTTCCAAACAATGAATAGATGGAAAACAAAGGAAAAAAATCTATCTTTCAAGGATGAATATGACACATAAATCTGTATGAGTGACTCTAATGACACTACTAAACCATGCAAGAATAAAATGTTGATTGAATAAACAAGAGTCAATCTTCTATAAATTTGATCAACTATAAAAACTAGGAAAGAATTCTCTTAAAGAGACATGACAGATACAAAAATAAAGTGTCACTAAAAGGGAAATGAATATCAAGTCCATGTAGTAAGAGCATAGGCTTAGCTAGTCTGTGATGAAGAAGACACAAGGGCTCAAATATCATGTTGTTGCATAGCCTTTTCCAAGGCCTCTAGTCCCATCTAACATTTTTTGATCACATGGCCCTTTATACCACTGAAACTGCAAGACTCATCCAACTTCTTCTTTTTCTTGGACTGATAATTAGATTTTGAATTTTTCTTCTCACTTGTATGTACAAGAAGAGAATGGGCTTTGGAATTTTTCAACATACAAATTTTTATGAGCTTATCCTACTCATGTATCAAAGACTCAATGAAAGTATCAAGGGTTGACATATTCCAAGTTTTCCCTATTACAAGATTGATTATTTGAATAGTAGAGACAAACACAAAATATTGTGGAACCGATTTTGACAAAACAACAAGGATTAATTTTCTTTTTTTACTAGATTTATCAATACCACACTCTTTGAATAGATGAAGCAATAAAGCCTTGAACTTTGTGAATAAATCTTAGATATTATTAAAAATCCTTGCATCTAATGAGATGAGATTATTTTCAAGGATGTTACCTTTCATATCATCCTAATTCCCAAAATGAGCCTCTAGTGTAGTCCAAACTTGATTTGGAGTTGTCCATGCTTCAACGTGAAACAATAAATCTAGAGAGATGGATAAGCATAGCAGACTAAAGGCTTCATCCATGTAGTTGAAGTATTTAGAATTTTGAAATCCAAAAGTGGGTTCAACCTCTATCTCCATAACTATTCGATACAAGAATTTACTTCTAAGTTGAAGATAGACTTGGGCTTCCATCCAAAATAGTTGCATGGAGTAAGAAAAATAGAAGCTCAAAAATTTATTATGTCCAACACATTTGATATTTAAAGCTGTTGGGCCCACTTGCTGTTGCACCAAAAGCCATGACTGTTAGTGAAGATGGAACACCACATAATTAACCACCTATGGGCAGGGGATTGCGTCGCATCACCCAACAATCTCCCCCTTGATGCGCATACCAGGTGCTTACGCGGGTCGGGAAGGCACCGAGGAGATTTGAACCCATGACCAGGCCAAAACCAGGCTCTGATACCAATTGTTGGGCCCACTTTCTGTTGCACCAAAAGCCATGACTTTTAGTGAACATGGAACACCACATAATTAACCACCTGCGGGCATGGGAGCGCGTCGCATCACCCAACAAAAGCCTCAAAAAGATATTATTTTTCCTAGAAACTAGGCTCTTATACCATGTAAATTTCTATCGTAGATCTCAAAATATAAATATCTTTCAAGAAAAAATAGAGAAATTAAAAAAACTAGAGCTTTGAAATGATATATCATAGAATTCACTATTTTTGATATACGATTATTACAATGTTCTTATAACTAATGGAGTAATGGAATGAAAGAAATAACAATACTATAAAATGAATGAATGACCTCAATTTATACGAAGAGAAACAAATCTTAATAGGGTATACTGGTGAAAGAATAATCAAAACTATTAGTCAACCATGAATTATGGATGTCAAGAGGAGAAGGTTGAAGTATCTCAACATCACCCCCATTCATATTGAACTAAACAAGAAGTTAGAATTAAATTCTAACAACTTGTGTCAAGGGAGCATATGGGTTTTCGATAGATTTCAATAAATTAATTTCTTCCATTAGGATGTAAAGTAATGGACATGGGAAACAGAGGCATTGAATAGATCATTCTAGTTTATCACCCTTCTAGATTACAAACATATCATAAGAGATGCAAGTTTTCTCGTAATGTGAATTATTTCCTCTTAGTATTAGAATTTTTTTTTTAGTTGATGGTGAATTTATGATTCAAAATTTTCCAATGCAGAAAAAAAAAATGTAGGAAAAAGAAAACTACACTTATCCTTTCTCAAAGTGTCCATTCCAAAGTGATCTTTGAGATTTTCTCTCGAAGAGATGAGAAATGTAGGGATTCAACATGAATTTTCTTGTTTTGACAATTTCATCCTCTAAAATTCCCACCAAGTTTTTTATACTATGATCTAACTACCACATGGTCCACACAAGCACACCTAAGCATGCCACAATATACACCATTTCCAAATTTACCTTTCCCAATAGGATATTTGACTTACAAATTTAACAGTATTATTTCTTGTTTCCTCGATGTAAGACTATTAGATTGTCTGAACAATTTGTCCAATGTCTTCCTCCAAAAGAAGCCTATCCACTTAATTAATGATATATATAATGGTAAATTATTATTATTTTATAAACATTGGCAATGAATTCAGTTTAATATTTTTACCACCATGCCATCAATAAGTTAACACTTAGATTTTTCTTTTTTTTGGTGAAACATTATATTTATATTAATAATAACTGGTTCAAAATAGCTCCTGGAGAAAAGAACCAAAAAAGGAAAAACTCTAGTCATTACCTAATAGAAAAAGATGCAAAAGAAGAAATGTTACATCAAGAGAGAGTATCTATCAATAGTGATGAATCTTTTCCTAGAGATTCCCAAATCGAGAATATAGTGATTACAAAGAGCCCAAAGCTCATATGAATAAAATTCATTGTTTGGTACTTGAGACAAAACCAAGAGCCCAACCAAAAACTATCATTAAGATTACCATAACAGATCTAAATCCAAACTCCATTTGAGACCATGATATTAGAAAGCCATCTAATGCAAGTGCACCTCAAACTACATACAATATCATAGAGAAGTCGTGATTAACTATCAAATAAAATATGAGAAGGACTCAACCTTATTATAAACTTATTATTTTGTCACAATATTAACCAATTTGGGGAGATCAAGGAGGTTAAGTGGGAAAAGTAAAGAGTTAATATAAACCCTGTCAATACCCAAATTAGCTAGATAATCATCTAAAAGATTGCCTTCTCTATAAGTATGCATGATGTAACATTTAGAGATTTAATCAAGAAGAGACCATACTTGATATAATATATACTATATGGACCAATTATATACATGGTGTTTAATACACACATTAATAATAGTGGATGAATCCCCTTCAACATGTAACTTAGATAGAGAAAGTGATTTTGCAAGTTCCAAACCAAAAAGCAAGGCCAAGGCCTCAACTTTGTTATTAGTACACTGAGGGAGAGAAGATGATTTCTCTACAATCACATTTAAAATTTCTAATGACTATGTCATAGCTAGAGTTGCCTGGATTTCCTCTAGAGGCCCCATCAAAATTGAGTTTGAAATAACCCTTACTTGGAGGAATCCATTTGGTTTGTGCTTAGATAAGAGGAATCTTGGATGGACACAATGGAGCAAGAAGATGAGAAAAAAAAAAACCCTTCCACCAATGAATAACATAGCCATCCCAAGGAGAAATAACATGTTTAGCCTTTTATTTACTTATTGAAGCATTAACAAGCTCAATGAATGATCTCTCTAATCTGTCCAAAATTTGACGGACTGGAGATGATGTCCATCTAAAAATTCTCTTGTTTCTTTCCTACCAAATTTCCCATACTATAGATGCAGGGATGTACTTCCAAAGACATGAAAATATTGATTTAGAGTATAAGACTGGCCATGCTTGGAATAAATCCCATAGAGAATTAGGTAATGGCATATGGAAATTAAGATTATTAAGGAAAAAATGCCAACAATCTTGGGCAAAAGAGCAGTTTAAGAGAAGTTGATCTGTTGTTTCTATAACTTGAAGATAGAGCACATAGTTAAAGGGATCAAAAAAGTTCAATCTATGAAGATGATAACTAGTTAAAATTTAGTTCTTTAGTGCCAAGTATCCTAGTTTAATAGAGTATTTACCATCTTTAGCTGGAACCCAAAAGAGGTAATCTAGCTGATTAGACATCAAAACATTCCTTTCAGCTAGCACATTTTTGAAAGAAGCAACCTGATTGTGAGATATAGGAAGAATTTGGGAGTCTTGCCAAATGACTAGCCCTATGAATCTATGAATAGTTGAGACACAAGTAGAACAATATGTCCCCCAAGCTTGAATCACTATGTTTGAAAAATCCTTTAAAGAATCAACAGTGGCAACAGGGGGGAACCCATTTCATGAATCAAACAAAAAATTGACACTATCCTCATTGTTCACTTGCCATGATATGAATGAAGTAATAACTTCTCAAGAAGCCATCATGAAATCCCAAATGATAGACCCTTTTGGCAAGTCTAGCATAGTAAGAACTCTAGAAGGTTCAAAGTTATCTAAACATTTCTCTTGTAAAAGGTGACACCATTTGGCGGAGGATTTTTCATACATTTGCCAAATAAGTTTAGCACCAAAGCCCTATTCCTATTGGTAATATTGGGAAGTCTGACACCTCCTATTCTATAGGAGGTTGACATGGTATGAATAGAAATTAGCAGTATTTTCTTCTAACTATTTATATTATCTGACCAAAGAAAGGTGTGGATTAAAGCTTCAATTTGAGAGATGATACCTTTGGGGGCTTGTAGAATAGAGAAGTAATAATTAGGAATGGTAGAAAGAACATTTTTGATAAGAAAAATTCTACCTGAGAGGGATAACTAGTGAACCTTTCAAGTACTAATTCTACTATTGATATGATCAATCACAAATTTCCAATAAGAGGGTTTGTTTAATCCCATAAAAAAGGGAACACCAAGATAAGTAGAAGGTAAATAATCATAGTTTTAAGCACTTCAAAATTAATATAAATAATTTTACATCAAATTTTGGATTCTATTCTATAAACCATTATTAGATTAAATATATATTTAAAGTCTAGTGTACAATATATAATTTCATAAACACAATCATACAATTAGCATTTGTAAAATAATATGTAAGATTTATGCATACAATCTATTATAAAAATGTTACTAAAAAATGAAAAAAATCAAGAGGTTTTTCTTATAATCTATTAAAATAATATATTTAATAGATAAAATATGTAATTAATAAACTAAATTTCTCACTTCCCACTATATTTGTTTATTTTTAATATTCTTGTTGGAGTAGTACGAGTGATATCCAAGATGTTATCATTGGATATTGGTTTTTCTAGGCCTATATGGTTGAAAAGTAGAACCTCATGATGTTTATACCAATGAATTCCATGTCTTCCCATTAAAATTTTTGTCCATGAAGTTGGTTAGACTATATATTGGTTGCAAAATAGTTTTAGTGCATACAACCTCCTATGAAAATGGAAGGATGTAGTGTTGGTCTTCATGAAATACATCACAAAAGATGGAATGTATAAATAATTTCACTAATAGTGTTTTCCTACATTAAATTTGTTGTAAGTTAATCCTTGGGTAGTGAGCAATCTTGTTTTTGCCAAAAAAAATCCTTTCTATTCTTTTTCTTATTATTGATCTTAGATTGGTTTTGACAATTGGGTGTCAACACACTTAAGATATTTACTTAGTTCATGGTGAACTAGTAATGCATGCCGAGTACAACATGTAAATATTAGACCATGTTGAGTTGCAATGAGTGTTGAGTCACTCATGTGCCGAGTCACTCGAGTGCTAAGTAGATAGACCATGCCAAGTGATTCAAGTGCCAAGTGAAAAGTAGGTGTTGAGTAGTTTAGGTGCCAAGTTAGAAGAAAAATTATAGTATATGTTGAGCATTAGTAACATCATATGCCAAGCAACAAAAAATGGGCATATTTGTTTTTAATGGCAGAAATAACTATATAAAATATTTTTCAGCCGACCTAAGGATAGATTTTGATTCTTTTGAAGATAAGGAAAAAATTATATGTGGATTCCCTATGCAATTACATGTAGCCAATCAAGAAAAGGGAAGGTTTAAGTTGTAATATGGAGGAACCTTAGCCATAGATTCATA
The DNA here is from genome assembly GCA_028749045.1 of Cupressus sempervirens. Classification (NCBI taxonomy): domain Eukaryota; kingdom Viridiplantae; phylum Streptophyta; class Pinopsida; order Cupressales; family Cupressaceae; genus Cupressus; species Cupressus sempervirens. The sequence continues at coordinate 221,682,275 of CM053787.1, read as the reverse complement.
CCTAACCCTAAGTCTTCTAGTCTTCTTAAGGAGGAAAAAACCCTAAACTTCATATAATGTGTGCGTAAGGGATTGAAAGAAGAGAATAAAAAAGTTTGCATGCACAAACTGAGTATTCATGGAGACTTAGAAGTTATAGAGAGCGAATTTGACAATCAGTTTGAGAAGAATAGAGGATAGAGGATACAACATTGATACATCTGATCTTTAAGGATTAAGGACTAATTTGTGTAGAGTTGATCTGTTATTAGGAAAGCAAGTGCTAATTACAAGATCTATGTTGAGACATTTTGATAGGTTATTTTAGTTAAATCTCTTAGGTGGAGTAGTCCTAATAGGCTTTACTAAATCCTTTTTCAGGGTGGCATTGCAAGTGAATGACCAAAAGTCCTCTAACTAGGCACACTTCTAACAAGGTGTTGAAATCCTCTAACAAGGTGGGACTTAACAATCTTAGTAAGCCTTTAATAGGGAAAATCATGATTCATGGTCGAACTATTGTAAGCTTAATTGGCGACATTTTAAAACTACAGTAGTGAAGATTTTTGGGTGTCATTTGCACCCCATTTTTACCTTCTCTTTGGAGGGTTTCTGGGTAATCATATCTAGAGTCAAGTGCATGTGTTTGATTTCTTATATGTTTTAGATGTATTTATTTTACATGTTATTTCAGTTTATCTATTGAATGCATGTGATGTATGAATGGTGAAATTTTTATGGGTTCATGGTTAAACTCTTGATTCACACCCCCTCTCAGAAGTTAACCTTTCCTACTTATAATTCCAACAATTGGTATCAAAGCCCAATTCTTAGAAGAAGAAGATTTTCAACTTAGAGAAAAGATCTTGAAATGGAGGTCTACAATTGGAAAAGACTATTTAGAACCAAGAGATTGAAATATATCTCATACTACATCAACTAAATGAAGCTAGAGATGCTTTGAAGAGTTCCATAAAGAGAAGGAAAGAGATTGATATAGAAGAAAATGACACACAATACAAAGAGATTGAGACCACAAAGCTATTTCTAGGTGGTAACTCCAATGAATTTGATGCAACAATTGCAGATCTAGGGGAAAAGAACAATGCACAAGCTGAGGAAATTAGAAATCTCAAGCTAGAATAGGAATCTCAAGCTATACTACTATGTGAGCTAAGAAAACAAAAAAAGAAAGCCATGGAAGATAAGGTTATGATTGAAGAAGACAAAATAATCCTGAGCAATAGACTAGAAGAGAAGTCAATAGAGCTAACCAAGATCTCAAACATGCAATTGGATACCTTAAACCAAATGATGAATTTTCATCATGAACTAAATGTCAAGGACATTGAGATTACTACATTGAAGTTGCAAAATGATCTAAAGAGAGAAAGATAAATTTCTAAAAGGTTCAACAAGCCAAATGAAGCCATCAAGTACTTTGAAAAATTGCTGAAACTCCCTAGATCCTACAATGGTGCAGCAAGATTAGGCTACACAAGCACCGAAGAAAGAGAATCATCAAAAGTTTCTGAAGAAAGTAACAACATAGGTAAGAATTCTAACCCTACTTTTCATAATTGTGGTAAGAAAGGACATAATGCTAATGTATGTAGAAGTAAGAATACAAATAAAAATGCTAACCCTAAGAACATGACTCATTGTCAGACATGCAACAAACAAGGTGATTAGGAACATGAATGTAGAACCAAAACCATGCATGCACCAAGATTTGAAGGATACAACTGCAATTGTCAAAAGTATGGACATAGATCCTTTGAATATAGATTCAAGTCTATGTGTTCATCAAACAAGCTAGCAAAGGTAAGAAGCTATTGAAACTTTTATAATTGGGATTACAACACAATATATAGTTGTCATTATTGTCAAGAATATGGACATATCCCTAAGAATTTCATTAAGAATCACTTCAGAGCCAACTAAAAAAGATGGTTGAGTCAAACCATGTGCTTTAGCTATTTGAAGATTAGTCATATTAGTAAACGTTGTCCAACTAGGTCAAGAGCATCATGTTGTGAATTTGACAAAGGAAAATGCAAGGTAGATGTTGAACACATTAGGAATGAGATGAATAAGACACGAAAAAAGGGAGAAGATTGCAATACATCAAATGGAGAAGGGATCAATTCACCCAATGGGTCAAGTGATCATGCCTCATCAAACTAAGTAAACAAGAGGTGTGTGGGATTGATATTCAAAGTATTGTATCATACATGAGTTCCAAAAGAAGTTAGTACTAAAAGGACTACATAAGCATGCATGAAGATGCAAGATATTGTTGAAAAATTCAAGATTAAACTTTTTTGTTTTCATATTGTTGTCGAGCATAAAAATTTCTTTGTGGATCTGAGTGGAATACTAGTTAGTGCCAAGTTGCTAGGCTAGTTAATTGATGTTGAACTTGTAGTAGCTATCGAGTGATGGTAATATCAATGGATGATGAGCATATTAGAAATGGTGGATGTTGAGCTTACAACTGTGTAAGAAATTAGCATTAATTGCTAGGTTTTCAAAAGGGTATATGATCTATTTTTGCCCATTTTTCATCATTTTGAATTTTAGAAAGAGATAGAAGAGTAGAGGGCAATTCAAAAATTTGTTTGAAGCAACTACAAAAAACTTTGCAACAATTTTGCACCAGCTCATTAGATTTTTCAAGCTATTTAACATAAGTCGAGCTATGATGTTTACTTTTGCAAAAACTCTAGTTTATTACAATGGCATCTAGTTCTAAAAATGTAGAAGCAAAAGAGGTTGTTGATGTCTAGTTAGTTAGTAACAAGGTAAAACAACCAAATTTTTAAGCAAGTCCAAATGTTTCTTATAAACAAGATCCCTCAGGTGTTGTCCATGATTTCCGCAAAAGTCATTATGGTCCAAGATGTTAGAAATTATTACAACTATAAGATAGGAGGAATATGTGACATAGAAATAAGAGAAGCATATGATAGATTATGTGAAAATGATGTCTTAAAAGAAGAATTCAAAATTGTTGAAAGGAAGGGTCTAACCCATGCCCTAGAATTTTCGATTATCTTTAAAATAGAATGGATAAGAATAGTTTTAAACTGAATCCATGATGGATACTTGTTGCTAGAGGGTGGACTAATAAAGATATCAAAGAGGTTAATCCATAGAGTGACTAGATACCCAACCCTAGATTGGCCCAAGACTCTAAGGAGTGGCTCAAAAGAAGTAATTGAGTAAAACATAGGAGCTAAATGGAACAAGAGAGGGATGATAATTGATACCATCATTGATCCTCTACTTGAATTTTATATTATGGTAATCTCACACTAATCCTATCATTCTAGCACATTGGATAGTGTACCCTGCATAATTGTAGATGTTGGCTATAAAATTGTGAAGAAAGATCATACTTATGGTCTGGTAGAACTTCAACTACAAAAACTAATGGAGAATCTTGGAGCCATCAGAAAGACCAAGAGTGCTTAGTGTAAGTTTGGTGTAATACTAGTTTGCATATTCTTTTATGTACAGAATACATTCCCATCTTTTGGCAATGTACGATGGAAGACAAACATATCAGTTACTATTCAAATAAATGAATGCATTGAATAGATGGGAAAGAATGTTGAAACTGTCATGACTAGCTATTTTGAAGACTTTAAGAAATCTATGAAGAAATGGATGAGGATACCTATCTCCTTAGTTGAAAAGTACTACAATGATATATGTTTTCTTGTAGATATTGATTACACATATGTACAGGCTATCACACCTAGGGTAAGATGGCTAAGATACTTAGGTTATGAAATCAATGTAGATGAAGCCTTAATAGCCATCACTACACTTCTAGTTGAGGAAGTTAATAAAATAGCCAAAATCTTTTGAAACTATGATATAATGAAATCAAAGGTAGAAATGGAATTAAAGACAACCTCTACACTAAAGAAGAAAGACAAATTAGGAAAGAAACTCTAGGAAAAATTTGGTTAAGGTTCTAAAGAAGAATAAGAGGAAGGAGATGAAGATGATGGAGAGGAAGAACAAGGAAAGACTAAAGAACCTCTTGCATTAACCCAAGGCATGGGTGAGGAAAAAGAAGAAGAGGGTGTCGAGGAAGAAGAAGATGAGGAAGGACCAATATGTGCTGAGACAAAGAAGAGAAAGGCCAATGCATAGCCTATGGCCAAAGCAAAGAAAGTTGCTAAGTCAAGTCTAACAAAGCCAAGTGCACTTGCCATTAGAGCTAGCACACAAGCTACCACATAAACAACCAAGGAGAGAACTAAGAAGATGGAACAAGGAGGCCAAGTAGAGAAGAAGCAAAGAAGGAAATACATTGCTCAACCTAACTTAGATGAAGAGAGAACTAAATTAGATGTCAAAGCCAATTTAAAGTGGTAAGTCATATACCACTTTATTATCTTGAAAATCTATGTGAAAATGTTAGGAACAATGCAGATCTATTTGGCCTTAAGAATGTAAATTTTGATAATTTGGGAAAAGAGGAGAAAAAGTTAGTAGAGGAAGCCCTATACACAATGATTTCCAAATTTAAGAATATGCCATTAGAATTTGCTAACTCGGTACCCAATTCATTGTATGATTTAGTTGAGCAAAAATGGCATTCTTGTTTAAATTTGGAGAAACAAATAATGGAAACTACTCTGGCCCAAGTAATGTGAGAACTAACAAAAGCACAAATTTCTAAGGAAAATAAGAAATATGGAGGAAGATTCACACCAAAAATAGAGCCTTCAACATTCTCCAAAATGAAATTGAAGATGTTGAGAAGAAATCCGCTCAAATGTGGAAATTAACTTTTTCAACATTACTTGTTACAACTATAACTTTTTCCATTGAATTATGATTTACCATAGTTCCAACACTTTTTTGATGTATTACCTATCTTTCCATAATGATTACATGTATGATTTTATTTCTTCTCCAGCTCCTTGTTGTGATGATTCACCTTCTTCTATATAGCTTAATCTAGCTTTGCCTTTGTGTCTAAATTGAGTTTTCTTGTCCAATTGAAGATCGAAACCAAAGTTAGGATTGCACTTTGCATGATCGAAAACAAATCTAGGCTTATGTACAAGGATTGAGCTAGCCCCAGCCATATGAATGTCATCACTTTACTACTCTTATATCTAGTCACCACATAGAGATGTTGACCCTAATTCATCTAATCCAAGAACCAACATTCACTTCCCTTTAAACCAACTCCATAAAAGTCAATATAACATAAAAATATCTCATTCTAAAATAGATCAAAATTCCCAAAGGGTAGATATGAGAGAAAAATGAAAACTATAGAGCAAACCCTAGTTGAGGAGGGTTTTAGAACAATGCAAAAAAAAAAAAATCCTCTTTCTTTCCCAGTCACTTTAGAACATCAAGCGAAAAGGAAAATGAAGGTGATCTAATACTCCTTACATCCAAATTGGTTTCATCACCTATTCCAAAAATATAAGCCCGTACAAGAAGTTGAAAGTTGATTGTTGCAAGAAAATTAGTTGTTTTATTGATTCAACACAAAAATGACATCCTCTCTACTTTCCAATTGGTTGTTAGGGATTATGGAAAAATTCCCCAATGGCTACAACTTTATTTCATGCCATTGTTGCAATGTTGTCAAAAAGTTGCTTGACAACATTTTGAAAAATGCACTAGAAGTGAAAAATTATTGCAAAGAGTTAACCTAAAGCTCATTATTAACATGAAATGACCTGAAAAAGCTAAAAAAACTAAATCCTAAGCTTTTGGGACCCTTTTACGATGGTTGACTAAGTGTCTTATGAATGCCAAATCCTTGAATCAAGCCTTACAAAAGTGGGTTAGAAAACTATAAGGGAACACTGAAGACATAGATATCCTCAAGACCCCTTAGGAGTCACAAAAAATGAGAACTTCAGGTTATTGTAGTGGGTTTTTTTGTAGCATACTCCTTTTGATTTTTAGAACTCAAGTTCCAACTTGAGTTAAATTGATCAATGGAAGTGCCATATTTCTTGATCTACTCTTTTGTCATCCATGTGGAATCAAAATTTGGGAGGCCTTTCTACTTGACAAGGTATTGCATATAGGTTTTTGACCTTGTCTTTTTTAGGACTTTTGATTCCAAAAATGTTTCCACTTCAACTAGTTTCCTAGGAGGGAGATTTGTGATATAATCTAAACCATTTGAAGGGTATGAGATGTTTGAAGTACAAGAATCATCATAGCCTACACCACCTTTATGAGTGGTTAGATTAGATATGTTAAATATTGGAGAAAAAGACAAGGTAAGGGGAAGAGATATTTCATAAGCATTTTCACCCATTTTGTCCAAAATTGTGCATGGGCAAACTCTCTTCATGTGTAGTTTGAAGTATCTACCCTTTGGTAGTCTCTCTTTATTGAGATATTCCCAAACTTTATCTCCAATCTAAAAATGAACTTCTCTCCCTCTCTTATCTACCTACTCCTTATACTTTTGAGTTTTATGTAGTAGTTTATACTTGACTTGTTCTTTGACTTGGGTAATGAGTTTTGCCAATTCTTCTCCCTACGAACTGACTTTAAAGTCTGAGGGTAAATCTACTAGATCAAATGGGCCTCTAGGGTGAAAATCATATACTACTTGGAAAGGTGTCTTGCAATTGGATTGGCCAGATTATGTTTCTTGGTTAGACATCTAAGAAGATCCCAAGTGATTATGTTGCTTGGTTAGATATCTGAGAAGATTCCAAACTTTGATTATGTTTCTTGGTTAGATAGATCAAAAGATTCCCAAGTGACCTATTCACCACTTTTAATGACCATCTATTTGTCGATGATAGGTAGAGTTGTAAGTTAATTTTGTTCCTAATTTCCTACGGAGTGTATGCTAGAAGTTTCCTTGAAAGATGACATCCCTATTTGAGACTATTGTTCTTGGTAGCCCATGAATTCTAAAAAATTCTTCAAAGAAGAGGTGAGTAATGTGGGAGGCATTATTTTTACTTTTACAATTGAGATGTGGCATAATAACCATCTTGCTAAACCTATCTATAATAACAAACACATTGTCAAATCCATGTTTACTTCTAGAAAGGCCCATTAATAAATTCATGGAGATTAACTCCCAAACCTAGTAGGTATTGGATAGGGTTGGTATAACCCCTAATTTTTAGAAACACCCTTATATTGGTAAAAGATAGTGCACGCTTCCACAAATTTCTTGACATCATTTATTGTCTTTTACCAAAAGAAACTTCTCATAATTAGATCTAGTGTCTTATCTATGCCAAAATAGCCACTCATGCTACCAAAATGTTTCTCTTTTATGATATGTAGTCTCATGGAACACCTAGGTATGCAAAGTTTAGAACTTTTAAACGAAAAGATCATTTTGGATGAGAAATTCAAAAAAAATTGTCTGATATTTCACTACTAGTTAAGAAAAAACCTTGAATGTTTCTCCAAAGTGTAGATCACCTACATAGAGGTACTTCAAAGAATCAGTCCTAATGCTTTGGATTTGTACTTCTTCAATCATAACAACCCTTCTACTAAGGGCATCAATAACCTTATTTTCTTGTCCTTTCTTGTGCTTTAGTGTAAAGGTTCATGCTTGTAATTGTTCCATCCATTTTGTATGCTTAACACTCCATTTCCCCACTCTAACATTTCCAATAGGTCATTTTACCTTTGCCACATCTCGATTAAGATTTTTGATAGTGTACATCAATATATTTTTCTCATTTGCAAGTTTTCTCTATAAACAATTAAAACATTACACTATGTAGTACTACATTAAACAACTCATATAACTTTGAGAATAAATAAAATTTATTTAAAACTATAACAAAATAGACATATAATTGAGAATAAAGTGAAGTTGTTCTCAACCAAATATTCAATACTTCAAAGTTCAATAATATCCAACAAGACAAAATATTGTTCACAATGTTTCTAAAAATATGTTTGGGCCTACAATGACTAATTCTATCCTACTAATGATTTTAAATTCAATTCCTCAAACTCTTTCCCCATCACTTCCAGTGTACTGTATATAATAGCATTTTTTGGGCAATCCTCAGGCACAATTTTTTTGTATGGTTTGTGATTTGTTGGTATTTTATAAAGCTTAGTCATTATGGATTTCATATTTTTGTTGCAAGAAATTAGAAGAGACAATGATAGATTTTCAATGGTCCCTCATTGGGTTGATATAAGCTACATCTAGAAAACCCAGAGAAAAAGGACAAAACAAGACCCCTACAAGTACTAATGGAAACAATCAAAATCCTATATAGTTTTTGTGACAAAAAAAAATCCAGAACCTATTGCTCAAATAGAATAGAAAATTTTATTTAAAGGAACTTCAATAGTAGCTATAATGAGTCTAGAGTACTATAACATCCTACAAAATATACTAGGTACTTCAAGTGGGTGATAATCTATACCTAGCTACATAAACTTACTATAAATGGGTGACAATGCGTACATAGTTATATAACATTGAAAGAAAGAGTTCAAATTGCATCTACATGCAAACCCCACCACTTGCTTGTGTTCCAAGTTAAACAAGGAAATAATTTTCCCTCATACACATGATGTAGTAAGTTGACAACTAGACCTCAACTCCATGATCAACACAAAATTATAGTGACAAAATCCACTCTTGCAAATATTTATATAAATATAATGTTTTTTATAACATATTATGTTTGTTATCTTGGTTGTCCATGTTGCAATTATGGTGAAGTTTGTGTGGGTATTGTAAATAGTATAAGTTCAATGTTGAGGCCCACACTCAATAACTAATAGCCATATGTACATTCCTTGAGTTCCTCTCTTGAGGTATAAGAGAGTAAAATTTATCTTTAGGCTTTTCTCCACATATTCCTAAAATAGTGCTCTTATAATTAGACCCCTCTCTTGATTATAGAATTTTAAGCTTCCAATGATGAGGACCTTCCATTGCTATAGGTATGATTTATTTCATGTTGAAAATTTATTGGTTCTATCCAAAATCGCATTTGTGTCTTTAAACTCTACTCTCCATATTCTTGACAGTCAACTTATTTTTGAGATCGCAATAAGAAGAAAAAATGATACTATGTTTCTATAATTATAGATTTTTGTTTCAAGATTTCTATATATTTTACCTCCAAAAATCCTTACTTCTACTTATTACATGTATATTTCATACATAATCTTATGATTTATACACAAAATTTATGAGAGCTGCCTACTACTATGCATTCTCCTACCACACAAATTTTTCAATTGTTGATCATCTGCACCCATCTATTCATTATCATATTTTTACAGGAACAACCCCAAGATCTTGTAGTTTCAAAAAGTGCTCATTGTTTTTATGGAAAAAGATGGTAGATTCTTTCTTTTTCCCTTTTTAAAGTTTGATTAATAGGTAAATTTGGCTTGAGAAAGGGTCCAAACCCTTCTATATCGTATGAAAAATATATATAGCAATTACCAAATCATGGAAATGGCCTAGATTACTACTAGGAAGGAAAATATTCTAAGCTGACACAATGTTACAAGCTAGCAGTAAACTAGTAGCCAGAAGACACAAAAAACTTTTTACATTTTTTTCAAACTATAAATCAAGATTATTTTCCTAAACAAGAAAAACATGTCACAAATTATTGGTATTTGTGACTATGACTAATCCACTACAATTATTTTACCACTCAAGGAGTCAAAACAAACCTGAGACAAAAGACAAGCATAAAATGAAAATCAACAAACAAAAAAGTGTCCTCCATAATTTCTTATTTTATTAAACTTCTATTTTATTGTTATGGATTTTTTACATAGTCACAAAAGATCCTCACATGTGATATAAAGTCAACCTAGCAACTTAATCCATCACCTTGCACAAGAGCTACAAGGATAACAATGGCAACAAAATGAATTTTCAACATTAGTTTCTTTTGTAAACAAGAAGCATATTCCAAAAATTGAAAAAACAAGTGACACACATTTATGTGGTCTCCATTTTAATTCATCAACCATGGTTATTGATGTTGGGAAAATAGGAATGATAGTCTTAGGAGTCACTCATTTATTTTGTAATGCCCAAATCTCTATATCTCATATGTCTCAAAAATTATTCTATAACAATGGAACTACTTATTCCTCCAATGATGCCAACATTGAGATTTACAAAAATTCTTCCTAAGATGTCTTTGTGCCTTTCTCAATGCCATTCACATGGGTTTCCTTATTTACAAAGAGAACCAAAGATAAGTGTTTAATGTGAATATAATCATTAAACATAAAATTATACAAAAAGAAATGTGAAGTGACCTAAATCCAACTTCCATACAAGAACAAGAGCAACCCTTTCTCCTTTGACACTTATATCAAAACAAAACATTGCAAGCTTGCAAAATATGAACACATATTTCTTCCAAGTGAAAATACACATATAAAATATTGATCTCTACTCTTTTCAAGAGAAACCCTTGCTCTTCCAACTCACATATCAAAATAAAACACTACAAGCATGCAAAATATAAACACATTTCTTCCAAGTGAAAGTGCACATATAACATATTCATCTTTGCTCTCTACAAACACATACGTGCAAAGAGAAAATAACAAAAAAAGAAAAAATGGGTTAGCTCTCAAGATAGAATTTAATGGAGGAAAAGCATCTCTCTCCTCAAATCCTTATTTCTACACTCTTGACGTTCTCAAGATGGTATGAGGATCCCTAGAAAGCTCAAGAATTCTTAACAAAATAAAATTTATACAAAATTCTTTCTATCTTTTAATTTACTGAATCAAATTTACAAAAATTAGGAATTGGCCTTTTTAAGGGCAAACGAGAACTAATATGCAAGTGTTATCCCACACATATCCATTTCTATTCAATAGAATGAAGACATGTGGCATCTTACTTGCTTGTGTATCTATCATCTTACTAGAAATATTGCAAGGGCTTACCTTGGATGTGAACCTACATGGCCACACCTTGTCAAGGCATAGTAAAGTGGATTGTAATCTTGTTTCATCTCATTTGGAAAGGTAAAATATTGTCCAAGAGACCTCTCAATTATTTTAGAATGCATTTTATTCCCAAGAATGGAACAAGTATATAAATTCATACAATAGGCTCAACCCAAAATGAAACCATTTCCAATGTAACAACCCAAGTGTATTAAACTTACAAAAATACTCATAAATCATTTCTTACACTCTTTAAAAGATATCCCAAAGATAAATTTGAGTTTGCATTTGAAGAATAAATAGTCATAATTTTTATTTTCATTAACATTTCTAACAAAATAATGATATAACACTAAAGAAAAAGTATTTATCTTAGACTAAATGACTAAAAGTCAGAGTCAACTAATTCTTGAAAATTTGAGTCATATTCCTCAAATGTCACTTAATCAAATTGCTAAAGTTGTGAGCATTGAACCAAGTTCTATCCATAAAAATCAAAAAATCAATTCAACTTGCACACAATATTTCTTGCACATTGTTATTGGGAGGTTGAATGTTTGGCATCCTATTCTAGCAAAGCACATTATCAGTTCAAACAATACCTTTCTTGGACAACTTGCTTAAATTCTCATTGAATTTATTTTTTGGGCATACAAGTGTACAAGCTTGGTTATTCTTTTCACTTGGACAACTTGGACTTATAATTTTTCTTGAATGAGATTTATTGTTGTATTGTTATATGTCCAGAAGAATAATATTAGCCTCTATGCTCCAGACTATGATGATGATTGCCATCAATGACATATTTTTTTCCATTCTAGATGATTTATAGATAATGTTATCATCAACTTAAATGTAAAGGTAAATACATGTGCAAAAATAATATCCCAATAACATATTTTTCTTTCTTGGAGCAATCTTGTACATGTAACGTGCCCTTTCCTTTTGGGCTTAATGGCTCCATTCTTGATAACTCATTATTTTCTTGTATTTAGACATTTTTCTTTGGTGATGAACTTTCTTTCCCTAATTTTCCACTCTTTTGTAATACTGATAAATTTGTCTCAATAAAGAAAACTGATGCAGGAGCATCCAGAGGTATAAGGGCAATCTTGTGTCACCCAAAATAAATATACCTAGACATAGTTTATGTTTCATGTGTTTTCATTTTTGGATACCCATTTGGATCAAATAAAGGTTCCAACTTTCATAGTTCCACTATTAGTGTTCTGGGTTAGAGTTTTTAAGCACCTTGGGATACGTATAAGTGTCAAAAAAATAGGACTATGTAATTGAGCCATAATTATGGTGAGTTAGAAGGTGTAAATTTCAAGGATGATTATAATTCTAATTTAGAACATTTTAGAAAAAGAATCAGGTGAAAATGCTACACAATGAGAAAGTTGTCATGGTTTTTCAATTTTTGGAGACCTCCTAAGAATGCTTCAAAGTCAGGTTTGAGGCACTAAATGGCCTTGTATGGGCCTAAAAAATGGGTAACAAGAAAATCTTTTCCATAGGGCTATAGATAACTTTGAGAGCTTTCTAGAAATGTAAACGGTTCATCAATCAAAGCTACAATTTAGAAGTTATGCCTCTTGGAAGTTCAGCTACATTTTTCTGGATTCTTCTAATTTTGCATTGACTTCTAATTTGACTTATGGAGCCTTCCATTTTGGTGGTGGATGCCAACTAGCACTTTCTAGAATGTATTCCTAATCCTTAACCCTTTGGGGTCTATTTAAGAACATTTCTGGCATTATAAAAGGCAGTTCAGAGTGGAGTTTGAGAGAATGTACTGGAAGAAGAAATTATCTCCAAATTTATACTTTTGTAAGCCCATAGGGCATGTTTTGGATTCTGCTTTCTCTGTACTGAGTCTATTAGCATATTTTCATAGTTAATAAAGTTTTCCCTTTCTTATTGTGTCCATTCTGTTCTTGGGGCTTGACCCCATCAAAAACTTAAGAGTAGTGAACACAACAATTCTTAGGCACATGAAATCCATCTTGCAACTTCTTTAGGGGTCAAGATTTTCCAAAGGCATCACACAACTTCTTTAGCGGTCATGTAATAGGAACATGATTCCTCAAGAAAAATGATAATTCTTCTTTATTGACATTGTAATCACAAGGCATCACACACTTCTTAGCTAATTAGCACACAACCAATGTGAATATGTTGTTGTAGAGTTTGCATTCCTTTCTAAGAACCTCTGCCTTGATTTTTTTTTTCTACTAGTACCTTATAGTCCTCCCTGATCCAGTAATTACATTCATAGGAAAGGATCATTAGTGCCATGTCTCAAAAATGATCCAATCTCCAATCTCTCCAACTTATGCACAACCATCTTCCTATGAAAATCAAAATCAAGAAGACCAACAACAAACTCCATGTATATCTTGTTGGTAAGCTCTTTCCTCCATGTATATATTGTTGGTCATTCCTTTAATATGGTATTAGAAATTTGGTAGGAGCTCTATAACATAACTTTTACCAAATTACCAAAAGTTGTTAACAACTTGAAGAATTAGGTCCAACCAAGTACAATTCAAAGAACAATAACACTTTTTTGTGGACATATTGTTTTGTTTGAAACAACTGTAGAAAGTGAATGGACATATTTTTCTTTTTGAAATAATTAAAGCTTTAGAAAACTATCATCAAGGATCAAAAATCAAGGGAAAAAAAGAAAAAAGAGTTTTTTATTCAACTAAGTTGATTGGGAAAAGAATGTTATGAAAGCCAATTGTCAATTTCTATATGAGTATAATCTATTTTAGGTTATTTTAAACTTGTTTTAAGCCTTTAAAGATAGATCTTATCTAACTCAATGAAGGTAATATGTTCTATTTTTCTTCCACTTTGCAACTATTTTGTTGCCAATGTGTGCAATTTCTAGGTTTAGGTAATTTTTCAGTTAGCCCCATATATAGTCTACACTAGGGTGTTTTTAGTGGTGAATATTCACATTTTTGCGAATTTTGAAAATTTTTGTTGGTAACTTGGCTAATAATTTAAGATTTAATGCAACCTAAATAGCCACATTTTTATTAAATTTATTTCTAAAATATTTAAAATTGCTCAATAATTTATTTTATTAAAAAAATTAAACCCAAAGATTTTCCACAACACTCGATACATGATTAGATTTGTTTCACCTAAATATTATTTATTATCAAAGAAACCAATAATTATCATAATTATGAGTTACTTTAGGGCTATATTACCAATATTGCATTTCCAATATTGATTTAAAACATAATGTAATAATCCTCATAATTTCCATGAGATAAATCATATTCAATTTTGATTTGTAATATTCCATGAAGATTAGCGAACTTCCTATTATTATTGAGATTTGCCAATATTTTCTACTCAAAAATTATGATTCCAAAATAATCGCCAATGTAAATAATATTTAAATAAATAAATTGAGAGATTTGCCAATAAAAGTAATTTGGTTTTTCAAAATAATGAAAGGTTCACTAATAATTTATATCTTTTTTCTGGAGGGGAGTTTCTTAAACTTTACCTTGGTCTACACCATAAAATGGTCCACTATTTGTGTTCAAACATTAGTGGATGATCAACACAATGTCCTTCAACTATTGTAGTTTCTTATATGTTTGGTTAATATTTGGCCTTTTCATGTTCCTTAAAGTGTTTTTGTTGTTCATCCATATGCTTTTTTGGTACAAGATTAATGTGGTGGTACAATTCTTGTCTTCACTTTGAAATGTGTTAGCTACAATAATTTTTAAATTCCACTTCCATGTTATCTCCAATGATTCTTATATTTCAAGGGCCAACTTAGTAGAATAACCTAAACAATGAAATGAAATAAGTAAAGTAATGTAGGGTTGACTTTAAATCTCAGACAATGAGTTTACTCAAGAAATTCATATTTAAATATTAATAGCAATATCAAAAGGATCCAAGAAGCTTGATAAATGAATTTTTTTTTTGAATTATGAAGACAACTTCAAAATTTGTTTCTCCATAATGTTTCCTCGATGCATGAAGAAGAATCTCAAATTGCAATGTAACTTTGTGAGACACATACTAAAGATGCTAATTGAAAAATATTATAGTGATATATAAGAATTTACTTTTGCATTATTGAAAATAAAGTTGGCACAAGAAAATAAACATTAATACTCAACTAGGTGCTTTAAACACTTCTTTTTTCCATTTTTTGTATTCCTCTTCTTGAGCATCATTTCCAAGGGAAATGGAGTAGAAATAGTAGTATCCTTACATATTTTTGCAACTTAACATCCCTTGTAGGGATTTTTTCAAGGCTTGATGTCATCATCAATATAAACATTTTATACCATCTACCAAATTTGTAAAATATTATCCTCTGCTACAATAACAATCACCCAATCATCATTCAAATTCTATGAAAAATCATATATTTTTTCTAGTGTGTCCTCCATGAATGAAAAGGAAGTTGGGCAACCCATCTTTTTAGTCTTTTGGTGTTTTCTCCTTGCCAATTATACTGAGGTCCTAGACCAAAACCACAAAAAGAAGCCAATATTGTTTCATCTTTTTGATTCCACCACACTTGAATGATCTCCTCTGTGTAGTGGGAGAAGGTTTGTAAGAGCTGGATAGTTTCCAAAGATCAAACAACTTAATAGTTTTGTTAGTAGATCCAGTGGCCAATACCCACTCATTAAAGGGGTTGCAAGATAAAATAGTAACTTCACTTTCATAAGCTACAATAGATTGTATAGGCATATTTAGCACATGTACATGCATATCCTATATGAGAAAAAAATAACAATTTCAGAAAAAACAAAAAGAAATTCATGCTTTAAATGTCATAAAACATCCTCAAAAACCTCTTCATAGACCTTAAGAATATGTTTAGCCTCAAGTAGTTTACTTCCAATAGCTAAACTAACATTCCACAACCATATTTTTACATCATATGAACCATTTAGTAGATAACCTTCCTTAAAAGGCCTCCATGATAAAGCATATCATTCAACATCATGACCTTTCAATATTATCTCTGTAGTGTAAACCGCTTGTTAAGGAGGTTTTGATGGATGGTTGATGTGATCAAATATAAAATTATTTGAGTTCACTAGAATGGTTGCAATAATGGAAGCATTCTGTGGCATGTATCAAGCTATGTCAACTTCACCTTCATGATTAATCTACTAAATTATTTTTACATTCTAGGATGGACTATTGAAATCTCCAGCAAATTTAGACTCTAGAGATGGAATTCGAACCTTTTCTATCATAAAAAAATTAGGCTCCTAATCAAAGGCATGCGTTATGAGGATCAATTTTTGCATGAAATAACCACCATTGGGGATCTCATGGTAATTGGGAAACCTAATGCCCATATGTTACAACAATAACAGAAGAACAATAAAAATTAAACAAAATGATAGGTTAGTAATAGATACAGATGATGCTAAATCTATTTTATTATACTTGAGGTGTGTATTGTTTATCACCAATATTAAATTCCAATGTAGTTAGTTAACTTCTTCAAGAACACAAACCAAATTGTTGCTATACTTTTAAAGAATGAACCTTTGGCTAGTATATATATATATATATATAGATACATACATACATACATACATACATACATACATACATATATATAAATACATACATACATACATACATACATACATACATAAATATATACATACATACATATATATATACATATATACACACACACACACACACACACACACACACACACACACACATGTATATATATATACATACATATATATAGATACATACATACATACATACATACATACATACATACACACATACATACATACATACATACATACATACATACATACATACATATGTATCTTTTTCTACCTTAAATCAATGTTAAGATTTCAGCATTTTTCCTCAATCATCTCCCCCCTTCCCCATTCTATTTTCCTTTCTCACATTCACACTAATGATTTTAGGAGTATTTCTTGGCATGCCTTCTTCTTATGCTTAATTTCCTTAGGTTTGGCCATGCTTTTTCATAGGGAGATAATTCTGTCATACAATACAATGTGCTCAATATTTTTCTCATTTAATCATGTTATCGGGGTAAGATCTTTTCAAAAGTTCCTTGATTATGTTTGTGTGTGAAACACATAATGCATTATATTTCTTCAACATTTGATACCATTACACTAGCTTTCTTGAAATTGATTTTCCTGGTAACTGAGTTTATATATTTTTTGTTGATGATGTTATTCATTAGATTACCTATATTTCGAAAACACATTGTAGAATAATTGTAGAACAAAGAATTTTATGTGAGTGCAAAACATGCAAAGGAAAAAAAGAAAGTTATAAAGAATTCACTAAATACAATTTAGAGATACATTTAATTTCCTATTTATTATGTTCAATCAATTGCTTGGTGTCCTATTAAGGTTGTGAACCTTACCTTCTTTGAGAAGCATCTTAGTACTACAACAAAGTACCCCAGTGACTACATACATTTAAAAAATGGGTCATCTTTTACTCAATGTTTTTTAAGAATTTTTTTAGAGCATTGGTTTAGAGAACATTCTAATGCATTAATTTTTTTCAGTAAAAGAATATGTATTAGCATAAAAAAATTAGAGGTGTGAAATTGAAACTTTCTAGTAGAAATATTTAAGAGGCAAATGGTGCTCATTCTTATACCTTGCATGTGTATTATCAATTTATCAAGACTTCTATATCAATATAGAGCGAATCTAATGATCCATGCAATGCGACCAAGAAAAGAAAAAGAGGATGACATGCATTTTATCTTATCTAAACATTTTTTCACTGTTAACCTACTAGTATCTTGGCATACTGAAGTTGAAATTGAAATCTAAGGTCTTCCACCATTATGAGTATCATATCTAGTCTACAATTAGCATTTATCTTAATAAATATTTTGCATTGTTAATATTTGATTATGATCAAATAATAATAAATTTTAAATCTCAGACCTCCAACTTCCACCATTTTGTATAGCATGTATGATCATCCATAGAGAGGAATTTGAGCCTCTTCTTATTTGAATACCTATTTTCACTAATAACCCATACCATTATGTTTGATATTTTGAGATTAATGTTTACTTCAAGTCTGCTAATATGTTTTAATAATCTATTTAGTATTATTATGCTCAATATTTCCATTCTATTAGTAGGACACCATGTATTAATTGTAGTAACATGCCATTGACCTTAATTAATATTTAAAATGCCAAAATTTGATTTTGGTGAAATAATGAGATGAATTTTCAATCTGAGGCCTCTTGCTGCCATTATAGGTAGCATGTTTGATTGTCTAAAGAGAGGAAGGTAAGCATCTTTTTTTTTCAATATTTTTTTCAGTGATAAAACTAATGTGTTAATTGATATTTCTAATTATATGATGTAAAACTTAAGGATAAATATATATCATGCAGATAGAGGAAATTTAGTTATTTCTAATTAAAATAATCAATTATACTTCCATCTAAGAAAAAATAAGATAAAGGTACACTAATTATATATAGAAACTACGTATGAATCACTAATGAAATGATTGGGACTAACTCAAAATATAAGAAGAAAGACAATGTAGAAAGTTACACATTATATTATCATTCTTTAAAGGGCACTAGCTCAATGGAAGAGCACCTTCTTTACAAGAAGATGGACGGTGGTTCAATTCCATTGTGCACTATTATGGCCAAATACATTATTAAATAAGCTACTAAATATTTGACCAAACATACTACTAGATATGCTACTAAATATACCACTAAATATGTGACTCAATATACTAAATATGTGAACAAATATATGATTAAATATGCTACTAAATATACTACTAAATATGTGACTAAATATATTATCAAATATACAACTAATTATGTGATTAAATATACTATTAAATCAATTACTAAATATACTACTAAATATACCACTAAATCAATTATCAAAATTAGTGATCAAATAAATGATAAAAATTGCTTAGTACTAAATTTAGTAGTATTATAAACATTTGGATATTAACAACTATTAGTCACATGACTAAGTTTAGTCACATATATACATTTTTTAGTGGTTTTTAAACTCATATATTGTTGTTTTTGTACTAGTGTCAATACTCTTCAATGCTTAGGATACTCCCCCAATATAGTATCATCAAAATTCACACTAACAATATCCCCCTTTGGCATTGATGGCAACATAGAAGAAAAAAATCTAAGTTCCAAGAATACCAAACAATGTTTTGTTGTTGTTGTTGACCAGCATCAGTTGTCCACATGCTAAAAAGAATGTCAAAACAATAGGTACACAATAGGTGCATACTCCTTTTTAGACATCAATTATTTACTTCACACTAAATAATTCACAACACATGAGATACATATTCCTTGTCCCTTTCATGAATCTTTCTAAATCCCTCTAAATATCTCTCCTTCATGCATATTCACTCCCCATACTTATGAGTTGTGTTTCTTTCATGGATACTCTTCCCCATACCATAGGAGATACTCTCCCCATGGCTTAGGAGATTTTTTTTTTTCATTCATACTCTCCCCCATTGACATCAATGTCAAAGAACTCAATCTCAATGTTACTTCATACCAATTGCTAATATGTTGCTCCAAGTCTTCAACTAGCTCGAGGGTCCAATGAAACTATTGAATACCAAATACCAAGAGTCCTCGGTGACTCAAATCATCACAGATACTCCCCCATACAAGAAACATCAACATTTAGTCTAGGCTAACAATAGTTTTCTATACCACTGGATTGATGCACTCTCTACATCACCTACTCAGACGTAGGAAGGGGCATAACACCAAGTTTACTTCTCAATCACTCAAATGTATCTTTAGGAAAAGGCTTCATAAAGATATTTGAAATTTGATCTTTAGTACTCACATACTCCAATCTGATCTCCTTTCCTTCTTCTTTCTCTCTCATCATATGATACTTAAAAGATTTATGCTTAGTCTTAGAATACAATAAGGATTCTAGGACATACTCATTGTACTTGTGTTATTATAGTAAATGATAAAAGGCTCTTCAAACTCAACTCTGATATCCTTCAACATCTACTTCATCCACATAATTTGATTACAATTATTTTTTGTTGCAACATACTCTACCTCAGTAGTACTTTGTGAAATACACTCTTTCTTCTTTCTTAACCAAGAAACCAATCTTCCTCTAAGAAAGGATTCTCGTCCACTAGTGCTTTTTCTATCATCCATATTTCATGTCAAATATACATTAGTATATGCACATAAAGTGAAATCACTTGATCTATCATACCAAATTCCATAGTCAAATGTCCTTTTTAAATACCTGAATATTCTCTTTATTGCTGCAAAATAATACTCCTTAGGATCATTTTGAAATATAGCTACAATCACAACTACATTTTCTATATTTGGTTTGGTGTGAGTCAAATACTACAGACCTCCAATCATGGAACTATACTTCCTCTACTCTACTACTGGTAGCTCATCTTTGCTAGATAACTTGTGGCTAGTTATGATGGGTGTACCAATTGGTTTACAAATTTCCAAACCAAACTTTTTCAAAAAAATCATTCAAGTACTTAGCTTGTGAAATGAAAATAACATCACTATTTTATATAATTTGCATTCCTAGGAAGAACTTCATTTCTTCTATCATGCTCATTTCAAACTCATTCTTCATTTATTTAACAAACTTATCACTTGCTTCATCATTACCTTTGAAAATGATGTCATCAAAAAATATTACCATAATCAACAAACCATTTTCAACTTCTTCCAAATAGAAGTTACTATCTTCCATACCTTTAGAAAATCCAATCTTTGCCAAATAACTATCCAACCTTGCATACCATGTCTTTGTCTTCTGATAAAAGAAAACCTTCAAGCTTCTCAATATATACCTCTTCTTGAAGTTCTCCATTTAGAAAGGTTGATTTAATACTAATATGATAAACTTTAAGTTTTTTACTCGCAGTATAAGCCAAGAACATCCTTACTACTTCTATTCTAGCTATAGGTGCACATGTCTCCTCATAGTCTATGCCTTCTTATTGCAAATATCCCTTGTATACAAGTCTAGCCTTGTTCCTCACAACTTTTCCTTGCCCATTCATCTTGTTTCTGAATACCCATTTGGTTCTTACCACATTTTTTTCTTTAGGTCTAGGAACTAATTCCCATGTATCATTCTTCACAATCTAATCTAATTATTCCTTCATCAATTGAAACTAATGATCATCTTTACATGCTTCATATACACTCTTAGGATCAACTTGAGATATCAAACACATCTCCTCATTTACTCTATTCCTTTTCATTAAACCTTTGTTGTTGCTTCCAATTATCTACTTAGGAGGGTGATTTTGTTGTCAGAGTCTTGTTAGAGGTATGAGTTTAAATCTCAACTCTTATCTCTTCTCTATGTTCACATCTTTTCTCTCCTCTTTTCTCAATAGTTAGCACATAATTTTGCAAATCATTGTTAGTCTCAAAGAAAACTTCAACATTATGTCTAAAAATTCTAGAACTATCTTCTTCTTCATCTAAATTACATTCTACCATCTTTTTCTTAGTTCCAAACTCTTCATCAATCCTTTATGCCTTTCTTTTCAATGAATCACCAAGAAACATACCACCATCACTTCTTAGATCAAAGTTACTAATGTCACCAACTCTCTTAATGTAACATTTGCTCCAAATATTCTAAAATACTTAACTAATGGTGAATGAGAAAACTATAGTTGATAAGGTGCCTTGTTCATATATTTTCTAATCTATTCTTCATTCAAATTGTATACTACTTTATTGATTTCTTCTCTCTAAAATGTGTTTGAAACATCATTCTCAAACAACATTTCTCTTGCTGCTTCTACTGCTGACTTATTCCTTCTTTCAGCAATCCCATCCTACTTACGTGTTCTAGGTGAAGACAGCTTCCTGTTGATTCTATTTTCCTCACAGAATATGTTAATCTCTCTAGTAGTCAATTCTCCTCCTCTATCAGATATCAAACACTTTATCTTAACACTAGATTCATTCTCAACTCTATCGTTAAATATCTTAAACTTCTCAAAGGCTTCATATTTCCCTTTAAGAAATGCTACCCACATTATTCTAGCGAAATTAGTAACAAAAATCATAAAATAGCTTTCACCAAATCCTCTTGTCCTAGAAGGACCACTCAAATCCATGTGAATGATCTCTAGCTACTCTATGGTAGTGAACTTCTTGCTAGGAAATGATATTTTCTTCTGCTTAGCCAAAATACATTCTTTACACACAACATTAGTAGGCTTTGTAATCTTAGGAAAGTATCTAACTGCAAAAGTGCTACTAACCTTCACAATATTACAAAATTTTATGTGACAAAATATTCTATGCCATAACCAACTATTATCCACATTATCTACTAAACATGTCATTTTAGTAGGATTCAACTAAAATACATTTCCTCTAGATCTAGTGCTAGTTCCAATCAATTTATGATCTCTATCTTTGGTAATACAGGTCTTCTCAGTGAATTAAAACTAATAACCCTTGTCCAAAACTCAACAAGTTATGTTTCAATCCATCAATAAAATAAACATCATTAGTTTTAGTTTAAACATCAAGAATAATGGATACAATTCTTGTTATATGAAAGGCTCCATTTTTACCAACTCAAACAATACCTCCATCATGATTCTCGAACTTGACAAACTTATTCATATCACTAGTCATGGGATGTAAACAACTACTATCTATTATCCATTTAGATTTCTTTTCCAATTGGGAAATTACATCTCTTTCTTCTCTAATTTCTCTATCAAGATCATCTTCCTTGATAGCCACAAATCCTAATTCATCATCACTTTCACTTTGACCTTTCTCATTAGATTCTTCATCCTCATTTGCATACAAACAGTTTCTATATCTATCACTTCTAGGCTTAAACTGTCCCTTATACATTTTCTCTCTTTTAGGAAATTTATATGCATAATGACCAAATTCATCACAAGTCCAACATTTAAATATTTTACTACCATCTTTTTTTCTTCTCACAATAAGTGGTATGCCTTCCTCAATCTTCTTCTCTTCATCAGATCTATTGATACTAGAAAAATCTCCACATGTGCTTGAACTCCTTGTCAGATTAGGTTGAATGTTTAGGGAACTGAAAGCTCTTTTGACTGTTGATAGATCTCTAGATTGTCTCAAATCTACTTCTATTCATTCCAATCTTCCAAGAAACATTTCCTTTGTGAAATTTTTAATGCAAGGCATTACTAGATGAATCATTTGAGCTATTAGCTTGAATGGTGGTTTCCAACTTTTTGAGATCTTCCATATAACTTCATCATATTCCTTATTTCCTCCATGACACCAAAGTCCTACAATAATTTTTGATACTTTATTAATATAACTTCTTACATATTCATCTTCTATCATTTTAGCATCTTGAAATGCACATATCCAATTCTATAATCTCATTCTCTTTGCATGACCATCACCTTCAAAATTATATTCTAATACTTTCTAAATTTCATAAGATGTTACAAGTAACTTTACTTGACTATATCCATTCTCTAGAAGAGCTATTATTATAGCTTCTCTTTCTATCATGTTACCCATGAATATATCTCTCTCTCTTCTTCATTGCATCCTTCAAGCTTTCATTCTTCAATGATTGTCTTCTTACTCTTTGTCAAGATCTAATATCCAAAACCCATGCACAATAGATGAGTCTTCATCTTATCCTTCCAATTGTTATAGTTGACTCCATCAAATCTAGGACTATCCTTTCTTAAAATATTTGTCATCAATCTCCAAATTCGTTAAGCTTATCCTTCTAGGACCTAATGTTGTAATACAATTTATTAGAATATATAGTCCACTTATATAATTGAAGGGGGGAGGGGGTGAATTAGTTATCCAAATATTATCACAATTATCAACCTTGAAGAAACTTAACCATATGAATAATATAAACTAAAACCACAATAATATACTCATACACAAAAATACTAGATATGTTAACTAGGGAAACCTTTGATTAGAGGGAAAACCCTGGTAGGGATGGTACTCTCAAGATGATGTACTAATATAAAATTTCTTTTCTAGAAGATAGACCCTATTAGTAGGCTATAAATACATTTAGTACATATGAGTCCCTATTAGGATATTGAAACCCTGTTAGGAGTTGTGTCAACCCTATTAGGACTTGTGGAAGATAGTTGACCCATTGCTCAAATAACTTCAAGGGAAAGACCAACAAACTAGTGTTGTCCATATGATCTATGTATTATTCCTTATAGAATAATAGGATGGTACTATACTTTCCCTTCATATTTATCTATCCTATCAACTAGACCTCTACTCCTTTTGATCTTGTAACTAGATCACAAATCTTACATCCATTAATCCCTTGGATCGCTTAAACACATTTAGTAAGCACTCTACTTCTTTTTGCACTTTGCACTTCTTGCAACAAAAAATAAACTTCAATAATTACAAACAAGGAAAACATATTTCCTTTATACCATATCATCATAATAATTCCTTGAGTTAACCTTGAGGTTTTCCCAATTTAATTTTATAAGATATTTAATTAATTACAATTATAATAGCACTATCATTTCACTATCTATACGAAACTTCACAAGTGTGATACTAGGGCTTAAGCACTTGCTAACATCATCAAATGACTACCCTTTATCACTTCCTAGCTATGCATATTCTTACTACATCTTAGATGTAATTTAGCAAGGAAACATTAGGATGTGATTTTCCAGTAGTCTATCTTTGAAAAACTCTTTGTAAATTAGGTACAACTTTTGTACATCTTCAACTTGGGCTCTATGAACTTAACCATGTAATCAAGACATTGTACCGAGCATGTCCACAACTACACATTACCAAACAATCAAACCATTATCTGTACCATTAAGATCCCTCTCTGCTACTCAACTAGTCTTTACAGAAACCATGCTAAGTTGACATCAATAAAGAACATAGTCATGAATGCAACATGTCAATACTCTATAATGCTTAGGATACTCCTCCAATGTAGTAACATCAACATTTGTGCTAATAGTTACTTTCTAATCATTGTATTAGTCTAGGGTAAATCCTTTTGATTAAGGTTGACCTAACAATCATTTGTAAATCCTTTAACTGCATGACATTCTAATGGAATGGTCTAAAGTCCTCTGACAAGGCTCACTCCTAATAGGGTGATTGAAATCCTTTTAACTAGGTCACATTTAACACTATGTATTGTAACCTTTAATAGGGTTGTCCTTTCACAAGGCATTACTTTAGAAGAGTGAGAATTAGTAGCATGTTACTGGTAGTTTTTCCCAAATTGGGTTTCCACTTAAAATCCTTGTGTCAAATTGTGTGAATATTCTTATGTTGTTTTATGTTTACATTTCTACAAAGTTTATGTATTTTATGATCTAATGGATGTATACATGATAAGGTATTATGGATATGGGTGTACTACATTGTTAAAAAATTATTTATACATCTAGAACTTGGATAACAGATTCACACCCCCCCACTCTTAGTTATTCTAAAGAACTCCAACAATTGGTATCAAATCCATAGTGCTTAAGAGGATTAGTTTGAAGGTACAAGAAGCAAAATATCAAGATATCCAAAAGAGAGTTACCTATCCAATCTTAACAAGGAGAATTTTCCTACATGGAAAAGTCTGGTGAAGTTACACCTAGTAGGTCTTGGAGACCATGCACAATATACCATCACCATTGAGCATGTTGACCTTGTTGGAACCCTAACTATTGAGGATTTGAAAAGGAAGAAATAAAAAATCATGAAATGTTAGAGATCACATCTACCCTAAGCTACACTGAGTTTGATGACATCAAGGAATGTGATATTACTAAGAAGATGTGGGATGCTATAGAAATAATGTATGGAGGAGACAAAAATATACTGAGAGCCAAATTTGAAAGTTTAAGAGGTAAGTTTGATGATATGAGAATGCAAGAAGGTGACGATATAGTTTATTACTATGCCCGAGTAAAATAAATAGCTAATTCCATTAGAGGAGACACTAGTAATATTGAATATGAGACTATGATAAAAAAAGTACTTAGAACTCTACTACCCATCTATGCTATTAGAGTTTCTTCCATACAAGAGCTAAGGTGTACACCTGGTAATCATCTAACCCTTGAAGTATTGATAGGTAGACTCACTACCTTTGCACTCTCTAATTTTGATAATTTCAAATCTAAGAATGTTGAATCCACTTTCAAAGCTAAAATTTCATTAAAATAACCTAAATAGAAGAAGAAAAAGGTCAAATATATTTCTACTGATAGTGATATAGATGAGGAAGATGTAGAGGAACATGAAGCACTGATAGCAAGGAGATTTCATAGAGGTAAAGGAAAATTAAAAGGTAAGTAACCTATCATGTGTTTTAATTTCAATGAGGTTAGTCATATTGCTACTAGATTTCTAGAGAAGAAGAACAATAAAGATGGATAAAAATACATAAGTAAAAGAGATGAGGACAACAAAGATTACAAGATAAAGACAAGAAGTCTTGCTACATTGCTAAAGAGGAAACCAAAGATGGATCTAATGACCATGATGATGAAGTGGTGTAAGTTGTAATCAAGGATGATTTTGATGAGGATGAGGCAACTGCACTAGTATCTTATTTGAACAAGAGTGATAGATGGATCATTGACAGTGGGTGTTCACATAACATGACTCAAGATAAAAGTAAGTTCATCACCCTTGATTATTATGATAGAAATAGTGTAAGGTTTGGTTATCACAGACCCTATATGATAAAATGAAATGGATCTATCAAATTTATAGAAAAGATCATGTGTAACAATGCTTATTATGTAGAAGAACTTAAATAGAATTTGTTGAGTGTGTCACAACTAAATTGTTCAAGTAGAAAAGTTGAGTTTCAAAATAAGATAGAAAAGATCTATGAAACTAATGGGAAACTAATTGGGAAAGGTGACCACACTAGAGGAAATCTATTTTATCTTGATATGAATTATATTTCTTGTCTTGTTGTAGAGTTTGATGATGTGTGGTTATGACACAAGAGGTTATGTCATGTTAACTTTGATAACATAGTAATTATCAATAACATGAAAAGAGTTAGAGGTTTTCCTAAATTGGAGAAACCTGACAATATGATGTGCAAAAAATGTTAGTTAGGCATGATGATAAAATCTAGTTTCAAGAGTAAGACTCACACCTCTAAAGAAATTATGGAGATTTTCCATTCTAATTTTTTTGGACCAACTAATGTGAGAAGCTAAAAAAGTGACAAGTGAATTATCCTATTTATTGATGATTATTCTAAGATGATGATAGTTATGTTTTTGAAAAAAAAATATGATGCTTTCCAAATGTTTAAGTGGTACTTAGCTAGAGTTGAAAGGGAGACATGAAAAATCTTGAAATGTGTGACATCTAACAGAGGTGGATGATTTACATCAAATGTGTTTGAGATGTTCTATAATGATAGAAGAATCAAAAGAAAAACTTCTACACCAAGGATCCCTCCATAAAATGAGATTTTTGAAAGGAGGAATATATCTATAATGTACTATGCTAATACACTCATGATGGAGAAGAATGTTTCTTTGAAATACTAAAGAGAGGCTATAAGTACAACTATCTATAACTTGAACCATGTGAAAGTAAAGAAAGGTACTCATTCAAAACCTTTTGAATTATGGTATGGATACTCACCCAATGTAATTTAATATTTTAAGGTATTTGGAAGCAAGTGATACATTCTTAAGGATTTCAAGAATGGACAATTAGATGCTAAAAGTGAAGAAGATATATTCCTCGATTACTCCACAATAAGTAAAGCTTATAAGTGTTTAAATACTAACACTAAAAAAGTTGTGGAAAGTGCAAATGAAGTTGATGGCTATACAGAGGCGCATGAAGCTGAACCTATGAAGGAACCTAAAGAGTAAAAATAAATTGTATGCTTTTATGAAGGTATTCCTATGGATCAAGATGTTGTAAACCAAGTTGTTAATCAATAAAAAGTTTCAGTGGCTTCTGAATCACATACATTGAATGTTGAGTTGCATTGAAGAACTAAGTTATAGTAAGGAGTTGAGTTACTAACAAAAGCTAAGGTACATTATGATTATGAGATAAGTGTACATGAAAGAGATTTTGAATTACCAAATAGAGAAGTAAATTGTGGTTTTGAAGTTGATAGACCTGATGAGGAAAGAAGAGTAGAACCAACATTTTCAAAGTATGTCAAAATACATCAACCTGTTGAACAAATTATTGGAGACAAAGATGCTAAACCAATGACAAGAAATAGGCTGAGAAATTATACATGCTTTTTGAGCATGCATGAGCTTAAGATAGTGAAAGATGACTTAGAAAACAAGACATGGACTCTAGTTACTAGACCAAAGGATGAGAATGTGATTGGAACCAAGTAAAACAAGTTAGATGAAAATGGTGAAGTCACAAGGAATAAGGCAATAGTAGTTTGTAAGGGGTATGTACAAGTAGAAGGAGTAGAGTATGGAGAAATTTTTGCCCCTGTTGCAAGACTAGAAGGAGTAAGAACTCTTATTTCTTACTCTACATACACAGGTTTCAAAGTTTATAAAATGGATATAAAGTCAGCATTTTTCAATGGTATATTAGAAGAAGAGGTTTATATAAAACAATTATAAGGATTTTTTGATGCCAATAACAAGAAAATGGTATGTAGACTACAAAAAGATTTTTATGGTTTAAAGAAATCCCCAAGAAAATGGTATGAAAAGCATAACAATTATCTTGTGAAGATTGGTTTTGAGAAGACTAATGATAATAAGAATATTTACTTAAAAATAGGAGGTAAAGCTATTTTAATAGAATTTTTTTGTGTGGATGATATCATATTTGGAGGTCAAGATACATTATGTAAGGCATTTGTGAATGAAATGAAGAAAGAATTTGAGATGTCTATGTTTGATGAGGTTAAGTTCTTCATTGGTTTGCATGTATATTAGATGAAATATGGTATATACATCAGTTAGTATAAGTATGTAAAGGAAATATTGAAAACTTTTGGATTGGAAGATTCCAAACCATTTAATACACCTACAATGATAGGACACAAGTTGTCAAGAATGATTATTCTGTTGATGTGAATCAAACATTGCATAGGTCTATGATTGGCAAATTGTGCTATGTAGTGCATAGGAGACCTGACATTGCATTATCTATTGGGTTTGTTGCAAAATTCTCTACAAATCTTGAGGAGAATAATTTGATGGTTGGTAATAGAATTATGAGACATCTGAAAAGAACAAAAGACTATGGTCTATACTACAAAAAAAAATGAAAATTTTGAGTTGACAACCTACACTGATGTTGATTAGGATGGAAATATTAATAATAGAAAGAGCACAAGTGGTGGAGAATTTTTCTTAGGAAAGAGGTTGGTCACCTACATCAACAAGAAACAAATTTTTATATCTCAATCTCCTATTGATGCTAAATATGTGGCTATTGTAGTAAAATGTACAAATGTGATATGGATCAAACAACTACTCATAGGTATGAACGAGGAAATCACTAAACCTATGGTACTTTATTGTGATAATAAAAGTGCTATAAATATATTAAATAATCCTATGATGCACACAAAGAATCATCACATTGCAATCAAGTATCATTACTTGAGAGAATTAGTTCAAGATAAGGAAGTGAGGATGGAATATGTGAATACAAAAGAATAGATAGATGATATCTTTACAAAAGATTTACCTAAAGATTCTTATGAGTATCTAAGACATAAACTAGGGGTGATACCCCTATCCAAAGCTAGTCAAGAAGCATAAGTAGTGCCCTGCATCAACTTAGCTGAATTTTGTTTTTGACAAGTTGATGCAATGGATATTACTTTAGGAGCTACCTAAAGTAATGAAGGAGCTAAATCTAAAGACTTACAATCACATGAAAGGTGATAGAGGGAGAATATAGAATTGATTATATCTACATATAGATATTAAAACTCTTTGGCATTATTGTCAAAGAGGGAGATATAAGACAATGGGAGAAATAAATATACATATACCTAGTAAGAGGGAGAAAGTACTGAGGGAGATATAAGAATAGAGTAGAGAAAGATAGATATCTAGATATCAGAAAGAGGGAGAGATACTTTAAAGAGGGAGATATAATTTAGAGGGAGAAGATACAATAAATAAACTTGACAAAGATCACATTACCCTATATAGAGAAAGGACATATACTACATTGGTAGAGGGAGAAATTTCAAAGATTTATAAATTATTTTTGGTATTGTTGTTGGTATTGATTTGCCATCAATGCCAAAGAGGGAGATTGTCGATATAAGATTATTTTTAAGTCAGAAACCTCTAATGGAACAATCATTATTTTTTCAATGATGTCAAACCTGCTACCTATTGGTGAGACAATTTCTTTTTGGTCTAAAAGCTATCATTTTGTTGATTGATGAAGAGGATTTGAAGAGAAGAGATAATAATAGCACCTAAAGAAAGGTTGAGCTATTGTGTATGTAAAAGAAGCACTTAGATCAAGTAAGACTTTGATACTATAGTGTATTGTTTATGTACTTAAATGCTGAAATGAAAGATTACTCAAGTTAAGACTAGAAGAAGATCAAGTAAGAAAAGTGTCTGGTAAGCCTTATTGAGTAGTCAGTGCAAGCTAAGAAAAAAATAGAGGAAGTTGAGTGGAAAAAAAGAGGTGTCAAGAAAAGATGAAATATAGTGCAAGCCAAGTAATTGTTAATATATGCTAAGTAAAGTTTATTTGGTGCTGAGCATTAATAATTTTGTCATTATTTTGTCAATGATGTCAAACTTGCTACCTATTGGTGAGACAATTTCTTTTTTGTCTAAAAGCTATCTAAAAGTAAAGTTAATCATTATTTTGTCAATGATGTCAAACCTGCTACCTATTGGTGAGACAATTTCTTTTTGGTCTAAAAGCTATCATTTTGTTGATTGATGAAGAGGATTTGAAAAGAAGAGATAATAATAGCACCTAAAGAAAGGTTGAGCTATTGTGTATGTAAAAGAAGCACTTAGATCATGTAAGACATTGATACTATAGTGTATTGTTTATATACTTAAATGCTGAAATGAAAGATTACTCAAGTTAAGACTTGAAGAATATCAAGTAAGAAAAGTGTTTGGTAAGCCTTATTGAGTATTCAGTGCAAGCTAAGAAAAAAATAGAGGAAGTCAAGTGAAAAACAAGAGGTGCCAAGAAAAGATGAAAAATAGTGCAAGCCAAGTAATTGTTAATATATGCTGAGTAAAGTTTAGTTGGTGCTGAGCATTAATAAACTTTAGTGTTTGCCAAGTAAAATAGTGTTGGCTAAGTGAAAGAATAGTATAGTTGTTGAGTGACAAAAAACAATGTCAAATTAAAGATTTGACAAATCTAAACCAGCTATTTTGCTTTCTTGAATTATGTTAAGCATGTGGAAGATAACTATGATGAGCTAGTGGCACAAAATTCAAGATAAACCATTTTGAGAAAAATTCAAGGAAGATTGTAGAAGAATTTTCTAAAGCAACCAAATGGAAAATGGGTAGATTCATTGTATCCTACCTAATCATACCTAATCCTAAAATATGTGACTGTGGTTAAGTGACAAAAGATCTTAGTTCTTTATTTATGGAAGACAAGGAGTCTAAGGTATTGCTTCATTTAGTGGCCAAACATAAGCGACTATAGTTTGTATACAAAGAAAGAAGGCTTAAGAGTGTGAATTCTTGAAGGGTGAATAAGCTATCAAAGTTGAAGTGTGTGACTGCTAAGTAGAATTGAGGAATAATAGAGATCTATAATCAAAATTGAGTTGTGATTTGTTATCAGATCAAGCCTTGTTGTTACTTTCTATTCATTGTATTAGTATAGGATAAATCCTTTGGATTAAGGTTCACCAAGCAATCATTTTTAAATCCTCTAACTAGGTGACATTCTAATGGAATGGTCTAAAGTCATTTAACAAGGATCACTCCTAATAAGGTGATTGAAATCCTTTAACCAGGTCACATTTAGTAACATGTATTATGAAATTTAATAGGGTTGGAATTTTACAAGGCATGCCTTCAAAAGAGTGAGAATTAGTAGCATGTTACTGGTGGTTTTTCCCAAATTGGGTTTCCACATAAAATCTTTGTGTCAAATTGTGTGAATCTTCTTATGCTGTTTTATGTTTACATTTTTGCAAAGTTATTTTGACCTAGGACAGTAACTTACAAAGTTTATGTATTGTATGATCTAATGGATGCATACATGAAAAGGTTTTATGGATATAGGTCTACTAAGAATTTAAAAAATATATTTTTACATCAGGACCTCGGATAATTGATTCACCCCACTCCCCTCCCAATTATTCTAAAGAATTGGAACAAAAAGTTATTTTACTTTTGGTCTTCCTTGATGCTTCAAAAAATTTACATTTTTTTATACAATAAGGTGTGAATATATGAGAATCACTTTGTACTTCTCATAGTCTTCAAATGTCAAAATTCCATTTTTTCTAAGCATTTAGTTTGTACCCATGTTCCAAAAACAACAACTGAACCAATAGGATACATGAATATGTCATCATCTACAATCAATTGTGCAAGCTTTTTCTACCTCTTACAAAACATGCTAACCAATAATCTAATTTCTCATCATGCCCCTATAGTAAAACTAATGCAAATCTATTATATGGATGAATAATATCTAATAGATAGTCATACTTAGCTAAACTTTCCATGTAATCATTTCTAATAGAGAGCATAAGAGATAATAGTGTAAGATAATGTGGAAGCCATGTATCTACCCACTTAGTTATTTTATAGCAACCCATATCACACTAAAAAAAACTCAAACAAAAATAAGCTAGCTCTCATATGCAAATGGTCCATATACTACAATAAAAGCTCCTAAATGAATAAATTTTTTAAGAATATTTAATAGTAGCACAATCCAATCTATCACCTATGGGCCCCTCCTCAACCAACCAAAATAACTTGCATATGGATGAATCAAGAGTCCTCTACTATGATAATATTGAACTATACAAATAAGAAATACTACAAGCTTCAAGAAGTTCAACATCTGCAATCTTCAATTGCTCCTTAGCTATATTTCTCTTCACACATACCAATGCTTCATTATGTTCCCCTTTCTCATGGCTGGCTTAAAAAATCTCCAAATATGAGGGGCACACCTCTATATGTACATCCTACACAATAAATAAAACATGTGAGCATTCTTGAATTGACCTATGCAACTATCTAACCAAATGATATGTCTATCCATAGCAATATCGTATTCCTGTAAGGAAAAAAAAATCTCAAAACAATATTGCACAAACTCATGGCAGTGAGATCTATCATCACTCATGCAAAAATGGTAATTTTTAATTATATTGCAATTATCTAGTTTGACACTATCAAGGGCATGTCTATATGTAATGTGGACAAAAATTGTAATATTAATGGAGTTGTAACACTAATATTATGTCTCATTTTGGTGCTGCAATGTCTAGTTATCAACAAAGTCAACAAATAAGATAGTGTCAATGGGAAAATTATCTTTACACATTCTAAATTATTGATCCAACCACTTAGACCGATGACTATGCCTTGTATACATTTAGAAAATATTATTTTTGAAATCTGAAATAAAATCATCTACACTGATTTCTTTTGCAGTCAAATCATATAACCATTATCCTCCCAAGATCTTATTCTCACCCCTCATGGAAACATGTTATAAACTTGGATAAGACACCACACTATGAACACTTCTCATTTAAGAAATCGTCTCTATAAAAGAAACAACCATCAACTCTAGGACATAAAACTTGATCTAGTAAGTCTCTTGATGATTTTAGAAATTGAGTAGCACCACAATTCTCCAACATTTTGTTACTAGTCAAAGTAGAATGAATGGAGTGTAATAAATTACATGGTACATAGAGAACTTCACATGATCATTGCAACAACATGTACTTTGATTCTTAAGTGGAAAACAATAAAATGGCTTCAAGGATTCAAAATCCCTTTGTGGTATATGCAATGTTTGATGACTCTAACAAAATTATTTGAACAACATTATTTTACTTACCTCCATATATATATATATATATATATATATATATATATATATATATATATATATATATATATATATATATATATATATATTTAGGATGTTGCATGTTGTCTCTATTTCCAATTCTCAACTTCAATACATCCTTAGCATTTGGTGTTACTATTGATCTAGAGTGCCAAAATTATTAAGTTTCTTGCTTCACATCATTAGTTATCTTCTTATCAAAATGTGTAAGTCTTCCATCATAAGACCATATATTAGTTTGAGGAGGATCATCAAGTCTCTCTCTTCTAGCAAGCAATCTACTAAAAGTCATACAATTTGGGCTCAAGTCAAAACATGTTTTTCTTATATATCTACTTTCTTTCAAATTATGACTTACTAAGGAGGTTTTAATAGCCCTTCTAGAAGCTCTCTTTTTCTTGCTATTTTTCCCAATTCTATTGAGAGCAGTAAAAATATTCTTCACAATAATTGAATTTCTCTCCTTTTTCTTGTTCACACAAATCTTCAATTTGGAAAGAAAAGGTCTCATCATTTGCATCTTTAACAACAACACAAAAGCTTGAAATTTGTCCACCAACGTCTTGTTGCCAAAAAAAATCTCATATAGTTTTAAAGCCCATATTTACTGAACAAGTCTTTGAGATCTCTTCCCTTTGAAATTTCTCATAATGGTTTTGTCAATTTTAGTTAAACTTTCCAATATTCTAGAAGGACCTTCATTTCGGTTATAATTAGGAGATATGTGGGGTTCTTGTACATTTTCATTCTCCACATTTTCAATCCTTACATTGACATTATGAATTGATACATTTTCATTCTCCACATTTTCAATCTTGACATTGCCATTAGGAATCGGTAAATTTTCATTCTCCACATTTTCAATTCCAAAATTGTCATTTCAAATGGGTACATTTTCATTCTCCAACTAAACATATTCATTTTCCAACTCCATAATTTCATCTTCAATGAATACATTTTCATTCACAACATAATCTCAATATTATTGTCATATTGATTGACACTTAACATAGCATGTCTCTTCCTTCAGTGATTTTCCCTATACACATTGATTTCTTCACTTGATACCTTCCTATTGCATTTATACTTTTGATGATTATTGTTCCCTAATTAGACAATAATCCAAGACACCTTATGGAGTGTTTTAGCCACCTTTTGAAAAGAATGGGCGCTAAACCCTTTTTTTTTAACTCCAATGTTTTTGAAACCTGTGGAAAGTTAAAAACAATGTGATTATTAGTTCCATAGTGAAAAATAATATTTTGGGTAAAATTCACTATTAAAATGGATCAAGTATTCAATCTTACATTGGCTACCTGATCTAAGATCAAATACCCAACAATGTGCCAAATAATAGAGCCAAATTCAAATCCAAATGAAGTGGGGACATATTCTTTGAAAGGACCTTTTTTTATGTAATATATAATGTGGGGAAAGGGGGACCAATTTTAGTGTACATATTATATTGTACTTTTATAATTATATATTATAATATATATTAGTATTTATTATAATATAAGTTGTAAAGAGTTTGAGATGCCATTTACGACAACATATACCTTCTATGAAGAAGACATTATGTACAGAAGAAGATTCTATAGTTAGACATGAAATTTATCTAAGTACAAGATAGTTTGTCTACCAGAACAAAGATAGTTTTGATACGTATGGTTGACTGATGTATTTTGGGAATGTGCCTAGCTAGGTACACATAGAATAGAGTGTCAAGATAATGTTTTTAAGTGCGAAAGTTAGTACGATTAGTATAGAAGGAGATATGATAGTTTTACCAGTTGTGACAATATACAGTTAGGAACAGAGCATAACAAAAAAAGGGTAATTATGAATTTAAATTTTTTTTTTTTAATGAAATGTTTACTAGACTAATTAGGGATAAAATCCTAGATGTTAATAGATGAAGGATCATCCTAGGTATAATACCAATCTTGCATCACCTAAAAACATGTCCTTTCAATTGTTTCAATAAGGGTTGTCTTAATGTAGAGTTGTTGTTCATGGAGGCCTTCTACTTAGTAAGTTGGTCATCCAAGCTCAAAATGTTCTAATTTTAGTGGTGAAGGTTCATTTTAGTTATATCAATTTTTCATTGGATTTTCAATGCTAGATTATATGTATTTGTAAAGTTATTATAGATTTTTGGTGTGTAATTTTTCTATAAAAACTTTAGCCTCAGTTTTGAGTGTCTTAGAGGCCTTAGATGAGGCTCAAAAACTTGAAAAATGGGGGCTTGAGAGGATTTAATCTTCTATATTAGGAGTTAACATTTTTAAAAAGTGGTATAATAGCCAATCAAAGAAACGGTTCAAGAATTATGGTCTTTCAAAGTTATGCTACCTAAAATTTATAAAATAAATGTCAAAAGTGTATTTGGTCAACTTTATATGTATTGTTAGGATGTGTCAACCCTAGGTATTAAGTTTGAGTGTCTAGAACCTTCCCAAACGACATAAAATTTCCTATTTAAGAGAGGCTTGAACATTGTCTAGGATAGCTCTAGGTGCTAGTTCACAAGTTTGTCTTGTAGATTATTGTAATAAAGGTGCCCATGTGGGTTAGAATATTGTAATTCCAAATTTTATAATTTTGCATTTGCACTAATAATAAGAAGTCCATATTTTATTCTCTTAATTATTGTTTTTCTCTGTTTCTCTTATGTATTTATGGTATTAAGGGGAGCACCCTTGATCAAGTGGTATTAGAGCTAGAGTTCCTCATGAGTATGTGGATAGATCACTTATTATGAGGTAGTTCATACTAGGATTGTAGTTTGGGCTAGGTGTGTAGACAAATCATTGATTGGGAGGTAGTTTTCACTTGGGTTTTAGCAGAAGTGCAAAAATGCCTCCACAAGAGAGCATGGTGGAAAAGTCAAAGGTGTTACACCTAAGGATTTTAGAACCCTCTAGAGGAAAATGGAAGAATTGCAAGAATAGATGGAAATAGGAATGAATCTTTTCATAAGAGATGATGAAAAAGAGGATGAAAGAGAAGGAGAAGGAAATGTAGATCAAGTCGTAGTAGAGGAAGTTCTTAACCCAGAGGAGGCAGAGCTTTCGAAGGCCATTTCTAGTATTAGAAAAGACGTAATTTTGATGTTACCACATTTTTGTGAAATCTCAACCCAAAGGAATTGATTGACTAGATCAATGAATTAGAAGAGTAGTTTGAATATGAAGATATTGAAGCTTTGGATAGGGTCAAGTTTGTGAAAGCCAAATTGAAGGGTCATGTAAAGATCTAGTGGTAGGAGATCTAGTTTGATCAAAATAAGAGAGGAAAGGAAAAAATCACTAGATGGGACCGAATAGTAGCTAAAATGAAGTGATAGTTCATTCCTGTGGATTATGAGCTTTATCTATTGAAGAAAATGCAAGAGTTGAAGAAAGTGGGAAAATATATTCAAGAGCATATTGAGTTCTCATTAGAACTAGCCATGAAGAAGTAAATAATGAGAAAGTAGCCCACTCTCTTAATGGAATGAGGTGAAGCATTTAAGTGAAGATGAGTCTTGTTCAAGTGACCAATATTGATGAGCCATACTAGTTTTCCCTAAGTGTTAAGGAGAAGCAAAGAAAAAAGTTTGATAACAAGAGTAGTGGTAGAGGTCACAGTGGAAGATCCAGCTAACGGCCTTATGGAGGCTAGAATGATGATCAGAAGAGCAAGGATGACGATAGAAGTAATAGTTAGAACAAAAGGGAAAGTAATCCCACTCATTTCCATGATCAAAACAATAGAGATCAAAGAGGAAGAGGTAGAGGAAAAGGATCTAGAAGAGGAGGCTTCCATGGGAAATGTTTTCACTATGGAGAAAAAGGGCATAGAGCATTTGAATGTTCTTAGCTCCAATGATGGATAGATCAAAGAGTAGAAGGCTAGGCCAGAGTTGCGCATGCTGATGAAGATGCTAAATCATCACATTTTGAAGATTTTGAAAGAGGAAAAGGCCTAGTTAACATAAGAGTCCTACTAAGTGGTGAGAATGAACCTAATAAAAGAAGGAGCTTGCTTCACACAAGGTGCTTGGATGTGAAGATAATTTTTGTGTTGTGATCATTGATGGTGGAAATACTAACAATCTAGTGTCAAAAATGATGGTCACAATATTGAAGCTAAAGAAGCAGAAAAACCCATGCCCATATCCTAGTGCTTGCATGCAAGATAACCACAAGGTCATGGTCAATGAGAAATGCTCAGTGAAGTTCAAGATTGGAAGCTACCAAGATGAGGTGCTTTGTGATATCATACCTATGGACATATGTTATATGTTTCTAGGTAGGCCATGGAAGTTTTAATGGGCCTCTTGTACATGATGGGCGAGAAAATAACTACACTCTAACAAAGGATGGAGTGAAGCATATGTTGAAGTTGTTGAAAGAGAAATGAGAAAAGGTATTTAGTGCTACTAGAATATATTTTGTTGATGAAAAAGAGCTTATGAAAGGTATGAAGCTTGAGTATATGTGTTTTACTACAATTCCAAAAGATGGTAAAGAAGAAGTAGAGTAGGTACATGTGGAAGTTGTAGATTGTTGTGAGATTTTATTGATATTGTGTTAAATAATGTAGGTCTACTACACAAAAGTGGTGCCCACTAATTTCCATGGAGAAAAATCAACAATCAAATTTTATTTTAAACCTTCAAGAAAACAAGGTTTTTTGTTTGAAGTTCCCTTGGGGATTTGTTTGAACACCCCATGCAAGCATGTTTGAAATAAAACATCTTGTTCTTTTGAACACACTTCCATATTATGTTGAACAAAGGGGGGGGAAGGAGGTTTTTGAAGCCCCTAGGTGATTTTTTTAATAAATATTGGTTAGAAAATTTTATCGTCCTTCATTTTGTTTTGAAAATTTGTGCACCCTGAGGTGTTTGACCAAACCCTCTAATGTCCTAGACAACATCAACATCCCATTACCAGTTTTGACCTCTTTCAACTATCTTTGATACTACATACACATCATTATCCTTTTTCTTTAATTTTAATTTGTAAATTATCTACTTTTCATATATCTTAACTTTTTCTATATCAACAGTTTTAATTCTCTTAGATAATTACACAAATCACTTGTTAGAAAATGTTAGAAAACCCTATGCAGTTTTTTAGAAAAAATGCTAACTAGAAAATTTTGGGTAGAAACCCCTAGCTAGGAAATGTTAAAAAATGATTTCTAAAATGTTTATTTTTAATTTTTTTAGTTACTTATATCATAATATTTTAAGTTTCAGAGCTATAGAAAATCTTATGAACCCATATATAGTTCAATATTGAAATATTTGAAATTATTTTTGATATGTTGAAATAAATGGGTATTTTTTCTTAGATCATTTTTTCTTTTTTCATAATAATAATTTATTTCCATCCAAATTTATCCAACTACTTTTGGATTTGATCCCATAATCACGAGAAAAGAATGCTTAATAACTTAATTTAATCATTAATTCTATATGCACGCTATTGATCCATTATTATCCATGCAATCCATCCATTGAATAAGAAATCCATGCTTTCATGAGAAAGCATACACTCAAGTCATCATTTGAAAGCAAGATTTTAAGTTACATTAAAGGTGTTCAAGTCATGTAAGAAATGATTTGTGGGAGACCCTCATCTCACATCATCAATTATGAGCTTCCTTAGGTCAACATCTAACTTCTTTCTACATAGGAAATATTGAGGTTGGCCATGAAGGGAGGAAATTTTCATTCATCAATGTTATGCAAGTAATAATCCTTAAAGTATTCATCCTACAAGCATTCATACTTAAAGATCTTAAGAGCACATAATTTGTACACATAGAATTATATGATTTGGTACTAGTAGATTAATTGCTCTTGTGAAAAAATCCTAGACTATCATTATTTATATTGCATATACAACTACATGTAAGGATTTATACATCTTTGTGGATAGAAAATTCAAATCCATCCACAGATACTAGCTTTATTTTGATTTTTCATATAGCTTGAAAGTCACATTTCTTATTTGAAGTGGCATCCTCTACTGGCCCTTAAAGTAAGTTTGATTCTTCATTTTTCATTTCATAACACTTACTTTCATGTATCAGATATATTATTTTCATGTGTTTAGACATCATATGCACATCAAGATTAATTTTCATTCAATTAGTCAATCTACTTTCCTTATATTGTGATTCATTCTCTTAGGGAAAAGATGAATAATACCCATGAGAATTCCATATTGAGAAGATCAAACACTAGTACTTCCCTTTGGACTCATTAGATTGCCTTTGTGGTGGAATCTTGGAATCCATCTTCTATGTATGTGTTTGTAAGTAGGGTGCATTTGATTACATTGTGGTATACCCCATTTTACATATTACAATGAGAACATAAAATAATACAAGTAGCTTTGTTGACTATGAAACACCATTCCAAGTAGTTTCATGTCAACCTAGTTGTTATAACAAAAAGAACAATATATGAAAAGACCAAACATGAGGTAACTTCATGAAGAAAAATTAGATCCATCTGCAAAGCTAAACATAGGATCTTCATGATGTTTGGAACACACCATGAGGTTTACATAAGATAAAAAGCCAACTAGAACAATTTCTCTATATAACAACAAAGCTAAACAAACAAGACCAAGAACATAAACAAAATATTTTTGGGTGAAATAAGATTGCCAACTACCCAATGATACTCCCATGTCAAATTTAATGTAAGAAAAAATTGTGAGTGGAATCCTTTCTACATTCAATCTTACGTGATTTATTTCATGAGGACCAACACTATATCCTTCCATTTTCTTTGGTGGCCATATCCATTGAAACCATTCTAAAACCAAGATATACTCATGCCAACTTCATGAACAATAGTTTTGATGGGGAGACAACAAATTCATTAATGTAGACATCATGAGGTTTTACTTTCCAACCATCCATGCCTAGAAGCATTGTTACCCAATAAAAACATCTTGGATATCATTCTTTCTACTCAAACAAGAATACATGAGATGAAAAATATAGTGGGAAGTAGGAAATTTAAGTGTATTTATGACATATTTCATTTTGGATATATTATTTTAATAGATCTTATTATAAAAACCTCTAGGAATTTATTTATTTTTGATAAAATTATTGTAATAGATTGCATGCATAAATCCTTGAAATTGTTTTGCAAATGTTAAATGTATATTGTATTTAAATGAAACTATATATTGTATGCTAGACTTTCATTATATATTTTATCGTAATGATGGCTTCTATAATACAATCCAAACATTGATGTAAAATTGTTTATATTAATTTTGAACTGCTTAACAATCTAAGTGTTAACCTATTGACAGCCTGGTGGTAAAAATTATAATACTAAATTCATTGTCAGTGTCTAAACAATAATCAGAATTCATGGTTATATATTTTATTAATTGATCAGGAATTAAAAATTAATTGCATTCTACTTTATTCTGATTATCAAATTGTGAAATATACTATCATTCTAATCCCTGCGCGAACATTTTGATAATTGCATATGTATCATACTTAGTATAACCATGGGCTATATCCATTTAAAACTTAAATCCCAAAACTTTTGTTCCTTTAAAGTATACAAAACTAAGAGAATTGTCAACTCATAGGATTCTCTAATAAAACATTTAGTTATGAACAAAGTCATACTTAATTGAACAAAAAATGCTCACATTTTTAGTAGTTTAAAATGTTTATTTCAAATTGAATTTAAATAGTATAAGACAAAATATTACAATATCTATTGTCAACTATCATAGCTTCAATAATAGAACAACACATTACAATATTTAATCACTTCAGGTACATTATTTCAATCTTTATATAAGATTGAGCCAACAACCATTGACTTCTCCAACAACAATGGCATTTTTTATTCAAGCTATGTAAAATAATATTGGCAAATAAATTTTTATTTGTAAGCTATCTAACCATGCTTAATAGAGGATTGCTCCAAGCTCTTGTATTCTGTGAGACACACAATTTTGCAGTGAGTCATTTTAACTCCCAATTCAAAGCTCACAGATATAATGTAAAATATATAGGTCATTCTTTTACAATAATAAACAAAAAGTACCAACTAGAATTATAGTGCAACTATCCCAAATAAACAATAGCCAAAAAGAAATATACCCAAAGAAAAATCTACCTTGGTGGGCACAATAGCTTTGATACTACATATTATCAAGCGTGGTGAGGAGGTGGAGCAAACTTAAGATAGTGGGGTGGCGTGGAAAGGTGGTGGAAAGGTGGAGGAGGGACTTCGTGCTTGTAAACTGGCAATGGTGCCTTGTGCTCAATTGGTTTGATTCCATAGTGTGGAGGTGGTGCAATGTGATGGTGGTGGTGGTGGTGGTGTTCTTTGTCATTGTCATGGTTAGGAGGTGGTGCAATATGATGGTGGTGGTGGTGGTGGTGGTGGTCTTTGTCATTGTCATGGTCAGGAGGTGGTGCAATATCTTTGTGGTGAGAAGAATGGATAGGTTTCTGATGTGGTGGGGGAGGAACCCCATTGTGTTTATATATATGAGGGGGAGGAGCATGGACAAGATGGATCATTGGTGGTGGTGCTTTGTGTTCATATGTATAAGGGGGAGGAGCGTGGACATGATGTTTGTGATGATGTGGAGGGGGAGGAAGTTCATGGTGGCTAATAGGTGATGGATGTGACGAATGCCTATACATATGAGGAGGAGGAGCATGGGGCAACATGGATCATGGGTGGTGGTGCCTTGTGCTCATATATATGAGGGGGAGGAGCATGGACATGATGATTGTGGTGTGGCGGAGGGGAAGGTACATGATGCTCCATGGGTCGAGGAGGCTTTGAAAAGTAATGAGGTGGGGGGGCAAGAGTTGCATAGGTGCTTGTGAGATACAAGCTCACCCACATTACAGCTACAAACATCGCCATTGCACTGGATCTAATACTGTCAGCCATATCTTGTTTCTAGACTCTTGCACTGAATCTCTAGATTGCTTCACGATACTTATAAATGTGGTACAGACATTTTAAGGGCTTTTTCCCTTTTAAAAACTCATTGTTTAGAGCTTTCTCGGTGAAGGAATTAACTAGCGACTTTTAAGATACAGTGCGCATTAGCTGTATATAGGGGGGCATTTCGTCACCTTCAATGAAAAGGCAATATATTAAATGTACCAGATCCGGATTCTGAGGAAACTTGTTAAGTGGGTTCACCAGATAATTTTAGAGATGGTATTGGCCAGGGAAGAGCTTCTCCAGTTACACCCGAACTGGAAATGACAATTTCCAACGTTGGGTTTGAGAGAATAATTGAACTTATGCTGAATTATTGAAGATTCTCTCACTTACTCTGTAAAGAGCACTTAACATATAGACCATTTAAGGCGGCTCAGTTCCACCAAGCAAAACTGGATTAAGGAAATATGTTTTATAATGAACGTGATAACATCTATTATTTCTCGGTTATGTAAAAGACTAGACAGTTTTTTATATTTACAAAAATATCACTCATCCCAAGCAATGACAAAGCATTCAACCCAACGAATGGTCTTTTCAAACTACTCTTATCAGACCTTTCTTCGTATTAAAAAATAAATAAACTGCAGTTGCACGTCTTGGAAAACTTGCAGAGTAGTGGTGGATAGTTTTCTAATTTGGAATGGTTTGCATTTAATTGAAATTTGTTTTGTGGAAAGTTAATTAATTAAAGGTATATAGCGTGGAAACGTTAATATTATTGATACTACATCTTGGATGATAGGATCTTTGTGTGTTGAATAATTAGTGGAGATCATTTTTTCTTTTTCTTTTTTTTTTAAAAAGATTTGAGATATCTAAATTAAATCTTGAATATAGTTTGTATATAGTTAAGTATAGTTAAAGATAAATTATTATGAGTATATTAAATTAAAATATTACATTTTGATAGTGAAATGAAAAATAATATTTAAAATAAAGTTATGTCAATGCTAAAATATTTAATTAATTGTATAG
Organism: Cupressus sempervirens; assembly: GCA_028749045.1. NCBI lineage: Eukaryota > Viridiplantae > Streptophyta > Pinopsida > Cupressales > Cupressaceae > Cupressus > Cupressus sempervirens. The sequence continues at coordinate 221,638,191 of CM053787.1, read as the reverse complement.
TAGAATATATAATGTAATAATTTTAAAAGTTCTATAAATTATCAAATTCAAATATACTTAAATAATTATAAAATGATGTTTTAAATGAAGGGTCATATTCAAAACAAGGTTTTTCCATTAGTATCTTGTTTAATTCAAGATATGAAATACCTATAACATATTTAATGTGTGTATATGTAATTGAAATCATAAATTTGTTGTATTTACATGGTTATAAATGGATATATCTGTAACATGTATTAGTGGAAAAACTAGAAATGGTATATGTGTACTTCTCTTATTCATTATAAGTCTAAGATTGGATACCTTTGGTTGGTGCCACACTTGCCTATGATTGATACTCTCAACTATTGTTGGCACTTCAGTGCTCTTAGCAGAATTGGAGATACAGATTTAAAATTATTTGGACCACCATCATCGAACAATAGATTTCACACTTTTCTCAATGTGTTGTGTTTCAAGAGCTGCCCCTGGGTCCATGGCTCAAGCATTTGGGAGTTCTTGAACCTCGATATCTTTTTTGTGCAAAACCTGAATCTTTTTTGCATATCTTTTGGTTCTATCAAAGAGCTCAACAGGCATAGCTTTGGATTCATAATTTTTTCAAACCCTTTAGGTTGAAGCCTTTTTCTTTGTATATAATTTTGCTAGGAGATTCACCTAGAATTCCCTTCAAATACTTTTGAATTTCTAGCATACTTTTAGGATGGAGATTCTATTCATGTTTTGGAAAGATAGAATTGTTACTCTTTGCACTCATGACATTCTTGATATAAATGTTTCTATGTATACTAAAGATTGTATATGTAATAACAGAATGATGTAGATTCAAGTACAAGCCAAAAAGGTGTCCCTTGAGGTGGACCACTTGTAGGAGATGTTGAATCATTAGGGTAATGCCTCTAGTATTGTTACTAGAGTGTTGTTAAATTCTCATTCTATTGACCGCACTTTGTCTTGAGCCTATCATCAAGGTCACGGTTCTTTCATTGGTTACTCTTAGAGTCCTTGGCCTAATGTTCTCCACCACTTTCCTAGTGGTGGTAATGATGGCTAGCATCACTACTTGACCTCTCCACCTTGTCACACCTTTGGCTGGTCCTTAGGTACCACTGCTCCTCCTATTGTTCCATGTTCCTAGTCATTGGTCCACCTATGATAGTGTCTCTACATGACATGTGGCCACTTCTTATAAATGGTCTTTCCCTCACCTATCCTTGACAATTTTGTCTCCCATGAACAAGGAGGAAAAAGATAAAGAAAAGGATGCTATTGTGATGGGTAGTTTCTGCTTGACCCAAGTTTTAACCTTGATAATGCATGCAATTTAGATTATAATATATTAAAATTGCATAGAAACCATTACTAACAATTAAGGTTTGAAGTTCTTTTGAAAGGGGGGACTCATGGATAGACACAAGACAAGGATGATTATTGTTTTCCTTAGGAACATCATCAACCTATGGATTCAAAAGAGAATCCATGTGATTCTAAGAAATCAACTGAGAGTTAGGTTGAGAGGGCCATTTTTTTAGATTATGAGATAAATTCTTACCCAATGGGATACTATTGGCACCAATGAGAAAGGGAGATGTTCGTAGAGGAAGGAAATACATTATTTTTTCTTACAAATATTTCCTCTCATAATCCTCTAAATTATGCCTTCCATAGGCCTAAAACCTTCCACCCTAACTTCTCATATTTGAGGCAATATTCAATCTCCATTTTGAACAAGAGAAATTACCATGCGACATAGACAAATGATTAAGGTTATGCTTTAAGGGGGCTAGGGAATCCTTTCCAGAGTGAAAATAATCATCCATTAGAGCCAAAAGAGTATTACTGGTAGGTATCCCTTCAAGATGGAGAGCATGACTATATCATTAAAAACTTCTTGAAGCTTCTTAAGGAGGAAATTTATCCCATGACATCAAAAAGGACCAAGGACTAAAGTGATAGTGAACAAAGTGAGAGCTAAATGAAATATTCAACATATACCTACATATTTAACAATTGAACATACCAACAAAAATCTCAAACATATTGATATCCAAATATACATGGTTTCATAATACTTTTTATAGATTTAAAGATTAAATTTTCCACTAAAATTAACTAAAAAAATTAAAACAAAAATTTAAAAAATAATTTTAACATTTTTTAACAAGGGGTTTGTAACTAGGGTTTTTTAGCAAGGGTTTTTCTTGTTAGATGACTGGCGGGGGGCCATGGTGAATTAGTGATGCAATGCAAGGTGGGAAAATCCCCAAAGGAGATGTCCAAACCTCCAACAAATAACCACATAGCAGAAACACAACATGTAACAATAATGCAAGATCTGATACCAAATCATACCTCTCTATTCATAAAAATAACTGATTATATGCAATATGCTACTCTATAAGGCCTTCCAAGTTAGGGCTGAATACAAACAACAATTATAATATTAGTTCAGAAAGATCCAACAAGATCCAACTTACAATCCCAATCCCAACTAGTCTAGATCCACAACTAGATAAGAACACCAAGAAGAACCAAACTTGTACCCTCAGGTGCACCAAGAAAATCCTTTAGTTCTCAAGCCACAACTACTAGCTCTTTAAAGTTTGCATACTCTTCTCCAAGATGGATCACCATAATCATGCCTAAAGACTCCACAAGACCCCCTACTTATACCCAACTAGGCCACAAGTCAACCCAATTCATTGCAAATTAAATTAAATCCCTTACATTAAATATATGTTGAACCACAACCTAGCTACAACACATATTAAATGCCTATACATAAATTAAATTCCAAAAGTTGGCTCACAGACACCATGGAACCAACTAAAACCAAGATCAAGTCAAGCATTAGCCAAAGCATAAGCAATGCAAAGCTCCCAGAGCATGTCAGGCTCTAAAGACTATTTTGAGCTCCTAGTGTCTATCAAGCTCCAAAGAGTATGTCGAGCTCCTAGTGTTTGCCAAGCTCCTAGGCCAAAACTATGCCTAATAATGACTGAGGACCACTCTTTTTTTGATCGAGTCCACATCTTCAAGACAAAATCCCTCTAACATGCAAGATTACAAGCCAATCGTGGATGCTCCTACATCACACACCCTTGATTCGAAAATATTTTCTCAATAGCTAGAAGAACATCTTCTGGGATTCAACACATAATTCCCACATTGGTTCTTCACATACATATATGCTCAAAGTCTTCAACTTTTACACTCTTTCCCTTGTTCTTCTTCTACCTCTTCACATCCATCCTTGGTATGCTACATGACTACTACTAATCTCCAACCTTCTCAAAATCTACCAACACAACTTGACTACCAATACTCAGGTTCCTCCTACTAAGCTCTCCATTCTGTCATGGAATTAAGGAATACTTCCTACCACCTTTCTCATCAATAAACACATTCTTTACACACTAATGCACAACACTATAGTCATACTAGCAAGGTGTACCAAGAAACACATGATAACTATTCATGTCCACAATATCACACAACACTTGATCCTTATATTGACCAATCTACAAATCAACAAGGCATTGCTCCCTCACTTCTAAAGCATGCTCAGCTTGCAACTAGCCAATCCTATAAGGAGAAGGATGTCTCACTCTCTTCAAACCAAGTATATGAACCATATCCTCAATAACAAGGTTATCTAATGTAGGAGCATCCTAGGTGTAAGAGCAATCTTGCATCACCCAAAAATATATTTTTTTAAAAATCTTTTCTATTTTAATAAGGACTAGTGGATAGGGTGGTTACTATTTATGGGAAATTTCTATTTTTATTAAGTTTATCATATGAGCTAGGAATGTTCTCATTTTCTACAAGAATATTCATTTTAGAGTTGTAAGCCTACCATAAAAATCTCATTGCTCAAGCATAAGTATTAGAGAAGTTATTGTGGATTTTCGATGGAAAAAATTGTAGAAAAATCTTCAAGCTCACTATTGGAGGCCTTAGAGTGCCTGAATGAGGTCAAAAAACTCGATAGAAGGGTGCTTACACCATTCTAAGTCTATAGATTAGGAGCTGACATTTTTGAAAAGTGGTTATAATAGCCAATCAGAGCAACAATTCATGAGTTATGGCCTTTCAAATTTGGGCTATTGAAAATATCTAATATAATTGTCAAAGATGTATTTGGCTAACTCTATATGTATTTTTAGGGTTTTTTGGCCCTAAGTGTGAAGTTTCAATGTCTAGAACCTTCTCGGGTGACATAAAATTGCCTATTTAAGAAAGGCCTGAACATTGTCTAGGATAGCTTTGGGTGATAGTTCATAGCTTGTCTTGCAAATTATTGTAATGAAGGTACCCATGTGGGTTAGAATATTGTACTTGTGAATTCTGTAATTCTACATTTGTGGCACAAATAAGAAGTCCATATTTTGTTCTCGGATTTGTTGTTGTTTCTTTGTTTTATGTTATGGTTTATGGTATTAAGGGGAGCACCCTTCGTCATTATCAGTACTACCACCATCCAACTCACAACAAGTCTTAAACAAACTAGTCCTTTGATAAGAATTCAGTCTCCTCTGGCCAACAACTACTCGTTGAGCCATAGCTCTCTCCTTTCTCAATGATGACAACAACTTTCCTACTATGAGGAAATTTAAAATACTTGTCCTTCTTTACCACATCTAAAAAAATTATCACTAAACCCACTTTCATCTATCCTTCTCTTCTGATTAGTAGGTTTTGGTTCACCATCTGAACTTGATTTAGCCTTTGTGAAGTTATCTTGCTTCTCCTTCCCTCTAGCATTAACTTGAATTTTCCTATTCAACTTATCTCCTCCCTTCAGAGCATACTAATAAGCATCCTCAATTGAAGAAATATTTAGCATACTAACCTCACCTTGAATAATTAATCTCAAATTATTAATGTATTGAGCTACCTTCTCCTTTGACAATTCTCTATGCCTAGACAAAAAAGTCAACTTCTAGAACTCTTTGGTATAATCTTTCATAGTGATATCCTCATGGTTTAGATTCTATAACCTCTTAAAAAAATCAAGTTCATAATCAGAAAGAATGAACTTAGCCTTTAATTTAGTCACCATCAACCTCCATCTAGTGATCTTTAATTCACCTTCTTCTTCTTTATCTCTTTGTTGTTCTTTTCACCAAAGAGTATCATGTCCTTTCAATTTAGTTTGTGCGAAACTCACTATGAGAAAATCCTCAATATCCTCAAGCTCAAAGTAGTCTTCTAATTCATCAATATGATGAATGAGGTCTTTGGGAGTCAAAGTATCTGTGAAATTAGAAACCTCCATCTATGCTTCAACTTTAACTGAGATTGAGGTCTAGCAAACTGCCCAACCCTAGTTTCAATAGGTCCCTTTGCAAGATTAGTTCTATCCTAACCACTAGATACAATAGATTCAAAGTATTCAAAAACTTCCACATAGCCATCTTTAATATCCACATGCCTAGGTACACCACCTAAAGCACTCACAATATCAGCAATCATGTCAATCTTCATCGATGCAATCTCAGATCTAAATTATGCTCTAATCTTTTGTGAGATCCTTTCCTCCACAACATAACTATGATCATCAATTTCACTAGGGTCCAATATTCTTGGAGGCATCCTCAAAAAAATTTGCAAACACTAAGCAATAGATCTACTAATCTAGAAGATCAATAAGCTCCACAGGACCAACCTTCTCCAACCCAATAGCTTGGTGCAAAACTATCTCAACTTTGGCAATTGATTCACACATTAGAACAACCTTTTCTCTAGTACCACTTGATGTAGCACAATACAATAAATTCCCCAAAGGAAGTGCCCAAACCCCCAACAAAGAACTATACAATAGAAACACAACAACAAGTAATAGTAATGGAAGATCTGATATACCAAATCACAAGTCTTTATTCATAAAAATAATTGATTACATGCAATATGATCAACTATAATGCCTTCCAATATAGGGCCAGATTCAAATAGAAATCATCCAACAAGATCCAACTTGCAATCCGAATCCCAACTAGTCCAGATCCACAAATCGATAAGAACACGAAGAAGAGCCATACTTTTACCCTCATGTCCATCAAGAAAATCTTATGGTTCTCAAGCCACAACTACTAGCTCTTCAATGTTCCCATCCTCTTCTCCAAGATGGATCACCCTAATCATATTTAAAGACTCGACAAGACCCCCTACTTATACCCAACTAAGCCACAAGTCAATCCAATTCATTGCAAATTAAATTAAATCCCTTACATTAAATATATGTTGAACCACACATTAGCTACAATGCAAATTAAACACTCATACATAAATGAAATTTCAAAAAGTCAGCTCATAGACAACTCGAGACCAATAGGAACCAAGACCAAGCCAAGAATTAGCCAAGCAATAAGCAATGTCCACCTCCCCAAGGATGCTGAGCTCCCAGAGCATGCTCAACTCCAAAGAGTATGTCAATCTCCTAGTGTGTACCAAGCTCCATAGAGCCTCTCAAGCTCCCAGTGTCTCCTGAGCTCCCAAGCCAAAACCACGCCCAATAATGATCAAGCACTACTCCTTTCGTGTCTAAGTCCACAACTTCAATCCAAGATCCCTTCGACATGCAAGATTATAAGCCAAGTAGGGGTGCTCATGTATTAGACACCCTTGGTTCAAAAAGATATTCTCAGTAGCTTGAAGAACATCTTCTAGGATTCAACACATAAATCACAAATTGGTTCTTCACATACATATATCCTCCAAGTCTTTAACTTGTACACTCTTTCACTTGTTATTCTTCTTCTTCAGATCCATCCTCAATGTGCTACATTCCTACTCTCTATACTAATCTCCAACCTTCTCAAAATCTCCAACTCAACTTTTCTACCAATACTCAAGTTCCTCATACTGAGCTCTTCATTTTGTAAAGAAATCAGGGAATACTTCCTACCATGTTGCTCAACAATAAACACATTCTTGACACAATCATGCACAATCTTGTAATCATATTGCCAAGGTCCACCAAGAAACACATGACAAATATTCATGTCCACAATATCACACAACAATTTATCCTTACACTGCCCAATCTGGAAATCAACAAGGCATTGCTCCCTCACTTCTAAAGCATGCTCACCTAGCAACCAACCAATCCTATAAGGATAAGGATGTCTCACTCTCTTCAAACCAAATATATGAACCATCTCCTCAACAACAAGGGTATTTGTATTACCACCATCCACAATCACCTTGTAGACTTTACTCCTTGACTTACAACAAATCCTAAACAAACTAGTTCTCTAACAAGAATTTAGTGTCTTCTGACCAAATAGTAGTCGTCAAACTAGAACTCTCTCCTTGCTCAAGTTGACTATCTTAGACTACAACCTCATTCATAATAACAACTTTCCTACCATGAGGACATTCAAAAGATCTATCCTTCTTCAGCAAACCTAAAATAATTACCACTGAACTCACCTCCACCTATCCTTTTTTTCTGACCAGTAGGTTTTCGTTCACCTTTTTCACTCACTTTAGCATTTTGCTAGTTATCTCACTTCTCCTTTCCTCTAAAATTACCTTGAATTTTCCTCTTCAACTTATCTTCTACCTTTAGAGCATACTAATAAGCATCCTCAACTAAATAAATATTCAACATACTAACCTCATCAATAATATTAAATCTCAAACCATTAATGTACTGAACTACCTTCTCCTCTGACAATTCTGTATGCTCAGACTAAATAGTCAACTTGTAGAAATCCTTGGGATAATCTTTCATAGTCATATCCTTGTGTTTTAGATTCTACAACCTCTTAAAAAAATCAAATTTATAATCATCAGGAATGAACTTAGCCTTCTATTTAGTCTCCATCAAATTTTGTCTAATGATCGTCAATTCACCTTCTTCTTCTCTATCTATTTACAACTCTTTCCACAAAAGGGTAGCATGTCCTTTCAACTTAGTTTCTGCCAACCTCACTCTGAGAAAATCCTCAATATCCTCAATCTCAAAGTAGTCTTCTAATTTACCATCCAATCAATCAGGTCTTCGAGAGTCAAAGTACCTAAGAAATTAAAAACCTCCATCTTATGCTTCAACTTCAACTCAGATCTAGGTCTAGCAAACTAACTAGCCATAGTTCCAATAGGTCTCTTCATAGGATCAATTTAGTCCTCACCACTATATCCAACAACTTCAAAGTCTTCAAAAACTTCCTCATAGCCATCTTTAGTACATACATGCCTAGGTACACCACCTAAAGCACTCACAATCTTAGCAATCATGTCACTCTTTATCAATGCAATCTTAGATCTAAATTCTACTCTAATATTCTCTGAGATCATTTCCTCCACAATATAACTAAGACCATCAATTTCCCTAGCATCTAATCTTCTTTGAGGCATCTATTAATTTTTTGGCAAACCCTAAGCAAAATATCCACCAATCTATAAGATCAATTAGCTAGACAAGATCAACCTTCTCCAACCCAAGAACTTGGTGCAAAACTGCCTCAACTTTGGTGATCAGTTTACACACATAGGAACAACCTTCACTCTAGTACCACTTTATGTAGTACAAGGTAGGAGAATCCTCAAAGGAGATGTCAAAACCCCCAGCAAAGAACCACACAGTGGAAACACAACAAGTAATATTAATGCAACAACTAATACCAAATCACAAGTTTTTATTCATAAAACTAATTGATTACATGCAAAATGTATAGTTATAAGGCCTTTTGGGTCAGGTCTAGATTCAAATAGCAATAACAATATTAGTTCTACAAGATCCAACAAGATCCAACTTACAATCCCATTCCCAACTAGTCCAAATCCACAACTGGATAAGAACACCAAGAACTACACTTGTACCCTTGATTCCACCAAACAAATCCTCTGGTTCTCAAACCACAACCACTATCTCTTCAAAGTTTGCATCCTCTTCTCCAAGATGGATCACCCTAATCATGCCTAAAGACTTCGTACCCTCTACTTATACCCAGCTAAGCCATAAGTTGGTCCAATTCATTAAAAATTAAATTAAATCCCTTACATTAAATATATGTTGAACCACAAGTTAGCTAGCACACAAATTAAATACCCATACATAAATTAAATGTTAAAAGTTAGCTCACAAACAACTAGGCACCAATAGGAACCAAGACCACATCAAGCGTCAGAGAAAACCAAGCAGAGCATCAACCAAACCATAAGAAATGTTTATGTCCTAGAGCATGTTGAGCTTCAAAGAGTATTCAAAACTCCCGTTATCTACTAAGCTCTATAGAGTATGTTGAGCTCGAAGTGTTTGTTGAGCTCCCAGGCCAAAACTATGCTCAATAATGACCAAGCACCACTCCTTTGGTGACTAAGTCCACATCTTCAAACCAAAATCCCTTCGACATGTAGGATTATAAGTCAAAAAAGGATGCTCCTTAATCAATCAATTATCCTCAAGTCCTTTACAAGATTTGTCACACTTTCTTCAACTCAAATTTATTAGCAATTGACTTGGTAAATAGATTAACTCATTCAAGTTTAAACTAGTAAAAAAATTAGAACATCTTATTGAGTATTAGAAATTAATTGTAGTGTCCATAATTAAACATGAAATAACATGTAAAAATTCAATCATACATTGAAACCAATAATTTTTAATTTGGAAACCTAGTTATAGTAAAAACCACCTAGGACTAGTTGCCTAAAATATCTCACCCTTTTGTAGTGAGCTTAGTTAAGAGACAACCTTGTTAAAGGTTACAATAAAATTTTATAGATGTTCTCCCATTAGGAGATTTACATCAAAGATCATCTATAGACCTTATCACCATTTAATGAGTGGCATATCCAAATAACTAACAAACATTCACTCAATGTCACCATAAAAAAGGATTTACAAATAAAATTGTTAGGTCTAGTTAGTTAAGTGATTTTTTGGTACAATGGTTATGTAATAGTAGTAAAATGATCTGATAAATTTACAACTAACATTTTTTTAGAATTCCATTTCTTTCATATCTTTTCCTCACTAAATAATCATGACAGTCACATCACCAATCTACTTGACTTTGCACTTCAGATCTACTTTGTATAATCAATTTATTCAACAACATTACAAAAGCCTTATCAACAAATAGACCAATAACATTTACTATCTTGTGCACTTCTTATCAAGACCAATTTTTCTTCTTCATCACATTCATCATATCTTTTCTCTTGATCAAAATCATTTGATCACCTTCCAAATCAGAGACATTGAATCTAGACACTTGAGGAAACATTTTAACCTTGAACTTTGTTCATTTTCTTGCATCAATAAACACACCTTTAATATTCACCATTAGATTTTACCTTGTCAATATCATTCATTGATCTTTCTTTAGGTAACTTTTCCTTTAACTTTGAGAATCTTATATAATAGTCCATATCTTCAATTGATGTTGTACTTTACTTGATCTTCTATAAACTATTCAACTATATTCAAGCTTTGTCAAACACCTTCATCACTCGATTAATGCAATGCTTAGTTAACACTATTTTCACTTGGTAACATCTATGCTTGGTTAACATTGTCCAATGACATTCCTTACTTAACCTTCCTTCTTATTATTTTACCAACCACCATTTCTAGCTTGGTATAACTTGCAATTAATTATCTTTCCTATTTTCAATTTTATTTATTTCTTACCAACAAAAATAGCTTGCCTATGCATCATCTCAACTCTTCGTAATATTACATAAAATAATCAAGTCATTTTTATCTTTCCATAGACCAATTCGTCTGATGCACAATTAATATCATATACTCAGAATTAGTTCTTCATTCCATCTTCTAACTTTACCATTCATTTCTACATTCAACACCATATCCTTGAAATGATTTGCAACTTACATGAATTAGTATTATCAATCAGCTTGTTATCTATGAAAATATAAAAACTGATCTAACCCTTCTACATAAAATATATAGCTTGATAATTTGACCTTGTTCCTCATTAAAATCACTTTCATTTATCAACACTATTTATTTCTAACAATCTCCATCTTTATCATTGAGGAAAACACATATTTATACCATCCAATACCAAACTTCATTTATTGAAATACTTCTCAATTGCATTATGTACTCCTTCACTCTTAGTCTTTCATCACTTCTCATATCTTCTTCTTTAATCATCAACAAATAAGTCAATTTATGTATTCATCTTCTCCTTCGTATTTCACTCTTTACTCCCCCTTAGTTCATTTCCTTTCCTTACAAAGTTCATCTCCTTCTTTGATAGCAATCATCATTCAATTCATCTCTTGCTTTGAAAATAATGCCAAAGGTATCAATAAACCTTATTTTCCATGTAATTTTACCATGTTCCACTCTTTTATTTATTACATAGGCTTCCATACATCATTTTTACAACTTTGGGAAGCTCCTAAAAAGTGAACTTCTACATCAACTTAAAAATAAATATTCAAATAAAGTCTACATTCTTGTGATCATGCATCTTCCTATAGTGAATATTAGATAAGGGAATGAAACCTATTTTACCTCTTAGATATTCAAAATTATACATAGGTAATGGCTTTGTAAATATATCATAAATTCGTTTCTATGACTTCACATATTGCAGCCTTACATATTTCTTCTAAAATTTCTCCCTCAAATAGTTATAATTGATTGATATATGCTTTTTTATAGCATACATCATTGGATTCTTTGAAATGTTATAGAACTTATGTTGTGACAATATATTGTTACTAGACTAGTTATTTCCTCTTATATACCTTCCAATAATTAATTTTTCCATGCAATATTTGAACAATTGATTGTAATTGTTACATATTTTTCCTTGATAGTATATACTGAATTTTTTTTTTCATGCATATCAATGTCATTAGTCTTTCTCCTAAAATGAAAGCTCCTCCACATATGTTATTTTTATCATCAATATTTCCTTCCCAATAAACAAAAATATAGACTCTCAACTCAAAATTCACATCCTTCTTTTTCCATAAACCACAATTATTTATTCCTTTAAGATATCTAAATATTCTCCTTACATCTATCATATGTGTTTCCTTGGTATTAGAGTAAAATATTGTAGCAATACTCACAACATGAGAAATGTTTGGTTTTCTATTAACAACATTCTCTAATTTTCCAATCATTAATTTGTAAAATGTTTCAGTTTTCTTAGTTGAGTGACCATCCTATGATAATTTTCACCCTATGATTATCAGTGTACTAACTAGTCTTGATTCCTTGATGTTGAAGGTCTTCAAAATCTCCTTAATATATTTTGGACCATGTTATGTATATTTGATTCTTCACTTTTTGAACTTTCAATCCAATAAATAAGTTGATCTCTCCAAACATTTACATCTTATATTGCTTTCTCATTTCGTCATCAAATGATCTACACATTAGTCCATGACCTCCAAATATTTGATCATCAATAGATATTTTAGGTATCAAGATCTTATCTTCAAATTTATTTTAAAAGTACAAATTAATGTTCTAACTGGTTCTTATAAAACCAATTCTCATTAAATAAGAATTTAGCCTTCCATACAATGCCAAGGGTGCTTACTTCAATTCATATAAGGGCTAGTGTAGTTTTCATACCATATTTCTCAAATTCTAATTTACAAATCGTTTTGGTTTCTTAATGTACACTTCCTCCTCTAGAATTCCATTCAAACATATTGACTTCACATCCATTGGATAAACCTTAAATTGTTTGTAAGTAGCATATATACATATAATATTCTCACACCTTCTAATCTAGCAACTAGAGAAAATGCCTCACCATGTAGTCAATTTCTTCTTCATGTGCATATCATTTGCATACCAACCTTCCTTTATTCCTTGTCACTTCTCTAGTTTCATTCAACTTGTTTTAGAAAATATAGTTTGTGCCAATAAAATTCTTGTCCTTGGGTGTTTTTAGCACTAACCAATTATTTTTATTCTCTATTTAATCATTTTTTTCATTCATTGCAATAATCCAATCTTCATTTTCTAGTGCATCATTGACTTTTCTAGGCTAAATCTTATAAATGAAACATGTATCTTCTTTCAACTTACTTCTTTTCATGACACCTACATCCTTGTTTGCAATGATATGGTTTGGTGAATAGTTTCTTCTTACATACTTTTCTAACACTAGGTGTGTTCATTGTTGGCCAACATGTTCTTCACTCAGTAGGGCTTCAAGTAGTCATTTGGTTAAAGTCTATTGTTGCTCAAGTACTATTTGCTCTCATTTGGTGGCCCCTAACTACTACTTATGTAGGGTGATTCATGAACCTTCCTATACATATACAAACCTTTGATATTCTTTAGGTTCTTTCTTTTTCTATTCATTATTCTTATTTGCAAATTCATCAATTCTTATAGTTGGGTAAAAGGACAAAGCTATGTCACCTTTTAGGCTGACTTATCATAATGACTAAATTTGAGTATTTATATCTAAAAGTCAATTTTTTCAAACATATGATCTAGATAAATTCATTCTAGCTAAGTTATATATGGTCTCACACTTTTCCAATTGGAAATGTCTATTAAATGCATGTTTTATACTAGTTTGTATCCAATTACTAAAAAAAATTATTTTAAAAAAGTGGTGTTTCAATAACTCTTACTATTTTTAATGATATTTTTTTAATAACATATAAACATCATTTTATGGAGCTCAGAGTCAAGAATATTCTCATATAGATTTGATAGTGTTTTAACTAGATATAGTAATTATAATTAAAAATTTCTACAAGCATGTATTTTAACACTCAAAAGATGTCAATTTTGAGAAAGGAAAAAATATTAAATCATATCAAAAGACTTAAAAATTATATGATATTCTAGAGGAGAGAATTGTCTTCTAGAATATATATAATTTTTATCCTAGATAGAATAGATTTGATTTGAAAAATGTGTTGGGAGATGAAAACTATCGATTTTAGGTGAGTTGAAGTTTGAATCATTATAAAAGAGAAAATATAGGTCAGAAGCTGATTTTTATTTTTGATTGTTCTAGCTATATATGTTATTTATAACATCATATGAGATAAAAGGGAAATAAATTTATTTTTATATAAATTTTTTGGTGGGAACTAGACCCCTTATTTTTAGTGTTTTTCAACAGCTAAAAAATTAACTATAAAAGTTAGAAAAACTTATCGACTCTGATTTCAAATAATTATTTAAAATTATAATCCTAAACTTCTTCCATTTGTACACATTTCATTAGTTTACTTAATTTTCAAATTCAAAATAATAATACCAATTTTATGTCATTGAAGATGAACATATGTATTTTTGTTAGCCTTTTCCTTTACAAAAGGGTGACATAGGTTTGTACTTTTACCTAGTTACACTTTCCACCATTTTATTAGTAACCTAGTTCAAACATTTGTAAGCCTTGCTCTTAGTAGAGTAACCTAGGAATATACCTTCATCACTTTTTGAATCAAACTTTCCATTCCTAGCATCTTTTAGAATATAACATCTACTTCCAAAGATTTTAAAATAGCTAACATTCGATGTATGCTCATAGCAAAGTTCATAAGGTGTATTGTTTATACCTTTCTTCAATTATACTTAGTTAAGGTTATAGACATTAGTGCTAATAGATTCTCTCCATGATATTTGGTCAACCTCATTCTCAATTAAAAATGTTCTAACACAAGAAACAATAGCTATATTTCATTTTTTAGCAATTCCATTCTATTGTGTAGTCAGTGCAGATAGTTGTCTCTAACTTCCATTCTCATTGAAAAAGATATTAAAATCATCATAAATAAATTTTCCTCCTCTATGAGATCTTAAATATTTCAGTTTCTTACATGTTTCTTTCTTTACTCTTTTCTTATGCCATTTTAACATTTAAAACACATCATATTTTTCTTTCAAATACATCACAAACATCATTCTTCAACAATTATTAGCAAATATCTCTCTTCTCTTCCTGCTAACTTTGATTATGTTGTCAAAATTGTTTTTGATTCTAAAATGGATAAAACTCTAATATCATAGATAGGAAATCAAGTTCTAAGTAATTTTCTTACCAAAACCTATTCACTTATGATTCTACAAGTTCCTTTGATAGCATTAACTACTACCTTGATTCAATTAATGTTTTGCACAATATTCTCACTTTCTTTCATTATCATATCATCAAAATTTCCTCTAAGAATTTCAACCTTTTCCTTTAGTACATTCTAATGTCCTCCATGAAAAAGTGTAAGTTTGTCCTACATTTCCTTTGTGGTAGTGCAATCTTTGATATCATCTAATTTAACATAATTTATGGAAGAAACAATCTCTATCATAAGGGAGTTGTGTTCTTTATTCTCTCTCATCTGTACAACTATCATAGGTCTAGGGGGTGACAATGTGTATTGATTATCCAACTAGTATAATGTAGATTCTCCAATTACATACAAGTGAAACCTCATCCTACTTTATGAAGAAGGGAAGCTATCCTTGTTCAACTTAGGTACCTCTCTCTTATACATTTTCTAATCTTTAGCTTAAGTCTTTCAAACTTATTCATCTAAGAACATATGATCTAATACCAATTTTTATGTGATTTAGAGGGGACTGAATATCTTATCCTTGGGTCCTTTATACAATTCACCACACTTTTCAAAACTTAAACTTATCAGCAATTCACTACATAAACAAAAATTAAAGATTCAACTTTAAACTAGTAAATATATTAGCACATCCTATCTAGAGTATCAACAATTAAATGCACTATGCATAAGATAAACATGAAATCAAATGTAAACATTCAATCACTTAATAACACTAATATTATAATGTGGAAACCCAGTTATGGTAAAAACCACCTAGGACTAGTCATTTGAAATATTTCATTTTCTAAAGTGATCTCAGTTAAGAGTTGATCACGTTAAATGTATTTTCTAAATGTGTCCCTACTTGGGGTTTACACTAAATATCATCCAGATGTCTTATCACCCTTCAACGAGTGGCTTATCTAAAGGATTTACAAACATTTACTAAGTGTCACCTTCAAAAAGGATTTACAAATGGAATTATTAAGTCTACTTGGTTTAGATATTTTTATATTACAATGGGTAGAAAATAGCAATGAAATGATCTAATAAATTTGCAGCTACCTTGGTTTTACAATTCTCCATTTCTATTATATATTTTTTTATTGACTTTCCATCAAACTAATATCACCAATCTACTTGACTATGCACTTCGGATCTACTTAGTATGATCATTTCAGTGAACCACTTTACCAATACCTCATCAAAAAATAGAATAATAGCATTTAAATTCTTTTCCTCTCCTTATATAGAAATATTTTGGTCACTTCATTACATTCATCATGTTTCTCCAATTAATTAGTATCATTCGATCATCTTCATCTCACATACATTGAATCTAGATACATGAGAGAAAAAAACTACCCTCAAATTTTGTGCATTTACTTGGACCACTAAACATGCCTTAAATCTTCGTGGTCATATTTTACCTTGTCAATATCCTTCATTGATCTTGCTAACTAACTTTGTCTTTAGAATCTTCTAGAATAGTCCATATCTTCACTTGATGTTGTCATTTACTTAATCATTCATAAACTATTCATCTTTACTGAATTGTGTTCAAGCTTCATTGAACACCTCCATCACTTGGTTAATAATACACTTGGTTAACTTTTTTCTCCCTCAATAATGTCTATCCTTGATTAATATTATTCCATCACTTGTCTTACTCTACCTTCATTCTTCTACTTTTACTAACCACCATTTCTATCTCTATGTAATTCACTTGTTCCTTATCTTTCCTCTTTAAAACTTCATTTCTTTCTTACCAACCAAAATAGCTTGCTTTTTGATGCAAGGAGGGGCAGGGAATCATAGGGCCAAGGGCATATCTAGCAATCCAAACCAACCTTGTAGAGTTAACACAGTAGAAAACACAACACAAGGACAACACTAAGGAGAGAGATAACAAGATGTTTATATATTCATTAGATAATCAGCATACATGCCCAACTGTAAGGCCTTCTAGGTTATGGCCAATTACAATATATAACTTATTGATTCACGATCCAACTTCAAGTTCACACTCTAGATTCATATCTCTTTCAATCCTCTAATTTCTAAGTTCTACCAATCTCTCTAAATCTCAATCCTAGACCTCCTTAAATACTTGGCAAAATTGATTACAGAAGATTCTAGAACATAAGAAATCCATAAGTCATCTTACAAAAATTATCAATTAAATACAAGCAAGGTTGGCCCAAACTAGAACCAAACATAGACTACTTGGCAAATGAAAACTTTTCCAAAACTGGCACTCGAAATCCACACAAGCTCAACATCCAAAGGAATCACTCAATAGCTACTACGAACTCAACATCCTCCAATGCTTGACAACCATGGAGGATTGAGAAAAAAAATGGTTACTCAACAACCGAAGGAAATTTTTTGACAACCCAAGGATCACTCAACAACTAAAGGATCACTCAGAATCAACTAGAGCTCGACAACAACTGGTAGAATGAACAAAAGTGTAGGATTATAAGGCAACCTAGGATTCTCCTACATCAAACAACTAGGGTAGGAAGAAATCATTCTCTTGAATCATGCAAGTGTCACAACCTGAGCTGAATCTAACTCAAATTGAAAAATCCATGTAGCATCTTCAACTAGTCTATTCTTCCACTTCACTAGATACTCATAGTAATCTTTTCCTGTTGTGCTTTTATCGACTCTCTAATTCAATATCTGTTCAAATTCTTCAATATGTTTCTTAGGATAATCTTCTTAAATAACAACATCATCATCTAACTAATGATACATATATAGATCAGTAACATTGAATATAGGAGATATATCCATGTTCTCAAGAAACTCAACTTCATAAGCATTACCATTGTCAAACTTCAAGATTTTACAAGGTCCAAACTTCTTCATCTTCAACTTACTGTATGTTCCAACAAGAAATCTTCCTTTTTTCAAATGAACCATCACCTCATCACCAACATCATAATCAGATATCCCTCTAGACTTATCAACATTCTCCTTATAGTTCTGATTACTTTGTTCCAACCTAAACTTCACTTCCTTATACAAAGATCCTATAAAATAACCAAATTCTTCTCCTGCAGCACTTCTCTTTTCCTCACTAGCAACATCCATTAAATCTAATACTCCTCTAGGCTACATTCCAATAATAATCTCAAAAGGTCTCTTCCCTATACTACTATTCAAAAAATTATTATATGCAAATGCAACTTGTGCTAACACTACTTCCCAATTACTTTTCTTATCTCTAACTAAACATCTCAGTAAATTACCCAAGCTTCTATTCACAACCTTTGTTTCTCCATCTATCTATGGATGGAATGTAGAAGTAAACTTGAACTCAGTGCCCATCTTCTTCCACAAAGTCTTCCAAAAGTAACCAACAAACTTACTATCTCTGTCAGAATTAATATTTTTTGGTAATCCATGCAAGTTCACAATCTCATTGAAGAAAACTTCAACAATATGCTCAACATCTAATTTCTTATTACATGGTATGAAATGAGCCATCTTAGAAAATCTATCCACTACAACAAATATAGAATCATACCCCTTCAATGTTTTAGGCAATCCAAGAACAAAATCCATACTGATGTCACTCCAAGGTTTTTTAGGAAAAACAATAGGTGTGTATAAACCTGTATTCTAACTTACTCCTTTTGAAACTTGACAAACTCCACAAATCTTCACAAATTTATGAACATCCTTATACATTTGTGGCCACTAATATTTTTCTTTCAGCAAACTCAATGTCTTATCAATTCCAAAATGTCTAGCCAATCCACCACTATGCTTTTTTTTTATCAAGTTAACTCTCATAGAACTTAAAGGAATAAACAACTACATACCTTTGAACAACATACCTTCTTGAATGAAATACTCATCATACTTACTAATATGATCTATCAAATTTGGTGCTTTGCACTCTCTCCATGCCTCAAAAAAATTAGGGTCAGCATCATACAACTCTTTCATTTCATCAAAACCAAGAACTTCAACCTTCATTTCAGTTAAAAAAAATGTCTTCTAATTAATGCATTAGCAACTATATTAGTAACTCTACTCATATTCTTAATGAAAAATGTAAAATTTTGTAAATAATCAACCCACTTCATATGTCTCTAATTCAATTTATGTAAACTTCTCAAGTACTATAAAGCTTTATGATTAGTATACAACACAAACTCCTTATGAATCAAATAGTGTCTCCACTTCTTCAAGGCTTGAACAATAGCATAGAACTCTTGATCATACACAAAATACTTCCTTTTAGCATCATTCAATTTCTCACTAAAGAAAGTAATAGATTTTCCTTCATGACTCAATACAACTCCTATTACTCTACCACTAGCATCACATTCAACTTGAAATACCTTATTGAAATTAGACAAAGTCAAAATAAGTA
Source organism: Cupressus sempervirens (assembly GCA_028749045.1). NCBI lineage: Eukaryota > Viridiplantae > Streptophyta > Pinopsida > Cupressales > Cupressaceae > Cupressus > Cupressus sempervirens. The sequence continues at coordinate 221,618,762 of CM053787.1, read as the reverse complement.
ACTTAGCAAACTTTTGTTTCAAAGTCTCAAAACTCTTATCAGCTCCATTTTTCCACTTGGATTCCTTTTTATCTCTTTGCATTGTCTCAGTCGTAGCATTATAAATAGAACTAAAATTTCTGTAGAAACTAGCCAAACCATGAAATGATCTTACCTCACACATTCTTAGGTGTAGGCCATTCCAATATTGCTTTAGCCTTCTCAATATCCATCTTCAAACTATCAGCTGAAATCACAAATCCCAAATACACAATTTCTTCTTGCATAAAAGAACATTTCTTCAAATTAATTAGTAACTTCTCCTCTTTCAATCTCTAAAAAACTTTTCTAATATGCTCAAGATGTTCTTCCTTATTCTTAATAAACATTAAAATTTCATCCAAATAAACAATCACAAACTTACCCAAAAATCTTTTCAGAACTTCATTCATCAACCTCATAAAAGTACTAGGTGCATTAGTCAAACCAAAATGCATAACCAACCATTCATACAAACCATCTGTTGTCTTGAAAGTAGTCTTCTATCCATCACCTTCTCTAATTCTAATTTGATGATAGCCACTCCTCAAATAAATCTTCGTAAAATGCTTTTCTCCACTCAAAAAATCCATTAAGTAATCCATCCTCGACATAGGAAAATTATATTTCACTGTGATCTTGTTAATAGCTCTAGAATCCATGCACATTCTCCATTCTCCATTCTTCTTAGGTGCTAATATAGTAGGTACAACACATGGACTCAAACTTTCTCTAATCAATCCTTTCTCCAATTATTCTATTAAGTTCTTCATTCTCTATAGGTGTCGATCTATATGGTACTTTATTCGGCAAACAAGCTCCAGGAATCAAATCCATACAATGACTTATGCTTCTCACTAGTGGTAAACCATCAAGAATATCCTTAGCAACAATCTCTTTATACTCATTCAGCAATTTTTTAATTTCTTCTGGTACTCAGTCCTCTAAGAACTATAAAAAAAAAATTGGATTCTTCTTTGCTTCCTTCTCAGATTGTTTCCCATTACCATGAAAACTATTATTGTAGTACAATTAACCTCATCTAGACTTTCAATTAAAGGCACCAATATTTGTTTCTTCCCATTTACCCAAAGAGTATATTGATTCAATCTTCCTTTATGTATAGCATATCTATCATATTGCCAAGGTCTACCCAACATAATATGACAACAATCCACAAGCATAATATCACACAAAACTTCATCAAAATAATGTCCAATATTGAACTTCACAAGGCATTTCTCACTTACCAATATTTTATGCTCATCTTTGATCCACAAAACATGATAGGGTTTAGGATGCTTCAACCTCTGTAGTTCCAACTTGGTAAACAACTCTTTTGATGTCAAATTTGTTGAACTTCCACTATCAATGATCACTTCGCAATATTTTCCAACCATCTTACATCTAGTTTTGAAAAGCCTTCTTCTAAGAATAGGTTCCCCGTCACTTTCCTTATTACATAAGGTTATTCTTACCATTAGATTTTCTCTAGCCTTACATCCACTTGGAAAAACCTCATCATCTCCTTAAACCACAACATTTCTATTACCTTGTCTACTTTTAGAGGATCTACATTCAAAAGATCTATGCCCTTCTTTACCACATCTAAAACAATTACCATGAAAACCACCTCTAGAATAAGAATAACTTCTTCCTTGGTAAGAACTAGTACCTCCTCAGTATGAACTACCACTTTTCCACTCATTCTTTCCTTTGTCATCATTCTTTCATTCAATTTTTCTCTTATCTTGTACAAAACTTCCAAATCTGCCACCTTCTCCATAAGATCTACCTCTACCTCTCTAGAATCTACCACCTTTACCACCTTTTTTTTATTCATGCTTCTTTTTCAAGATCACCTTAGCTTTCAAGGCATATTTATATGCTTCCTGCATACTTTCCAATTTGACAAAACTTATTTCAACTTGAATTCTAGATCTCAACCCATTTAGGTACCTTTCAATTTTTTCAACATCATCATCCACATGTCCAAATCTGATGTCCAATCTATAGAATTCCTTAGTATACTCATTCACATCATGCCTCTTTGCCTCAAATTTTGCACCTTTCTCAACAAGTTGACTTGGTAATTAGCAGGAAGTAATTTGTTCTTTACCTTGTTTACCATCTTCACCCAAGTTCTGATATTTTCCTTTCCTCTCCTTTGTCTATCAGTTTCTAAATGCTCCCACCATAGTGAAGCATGACCTTCAACATGGTAATTGCAATCTTCACTTTACTATTACCAGTAGTTTTTTCATACTCAAATAACTTCTCCATTTCAAATATCCAATCCAACACAACATTGGTGTCCAATTTTTCATCATAAGGTACAATTTCTACAATAGGCTTTGAATTTTCCCTAGACAACACTCTAAACAACCTTGCCTCATCTTGATTTTCTTCAAGTTCTAGATTAGGGTTAGATGCTACTAATTCATCATCACTTACATCATCAAGATGTGCTCCTCTCCTTTGGGTTATCTCCATAGCATTTAATCTAGCTACAATTTGTCTCAATGTATCCAATATTGGGTAAAAGCACAAACATGTGTCACCTTTTATAAATAAACTAGATATCATAATGCAACAATTCAACATTAATGACAAAAAAGATGGTATTTGTGTTTAGAAATTGAAGATGATGTAAATTGATGAAATGTATAGGATTGGATGAATTTTATGCCTATAATTTTAATAATTTGTTTGAGTAAGACTTTATTCATTTTCTAAATTTTTTAATTCCCTTTTTTAATTTTAAGAAATATACGGTGTAGTTCCTGTCAAACAAGTATATGAAAATTGTATTTTCTTGTTATGATTTGAAAATATCTTATAGATGATATGTATAGCTAGGAAACAAAAAAAGACATAATTATTTTTTACGTATATTTTCTTTTTTATAAGTACTCAAGCTTGACCTTATCAGAATGTAATAGTTTTTTCCTCTCGTCAAAACATTCCTATCAAATCTACACTTTCTTAAAACAAAATTACATATCCATGAAGAGGAATCTTTCCTCTAGATATATATAATTTTTAATTTTTTATATGATTTACTATTTTTTTCCTCATTTGAGGGAGCATCTTCTAAAATTATGAAATAACAAGTTATAATATTTTGGAAATATTATATATTATAACTAATCAAATCACTCAAAAATTTATATAATGATGATATTGAATCTGAGATCTATAACAGTGTATTTTTAGCTTTTGAAAAAAATTAAGTTTTGATAGAGAAATGAGATTTGACCAAAATAGGTTTTGGTATCCCAAATGGTGACACAAATCTGTGCTTTTACCCTATTGCATTATAAACATTTTCTCTACCTCAAACCATCTTTACAATTTAGGTTCCTACAAGATCAAAACACTCTACAAGTTATAGGTCAAATCCATAGATTTGCTACCACACAAAAAAATCCGAATTATGGTTCTATACAATCCAAGGTCTTGTTACAAACAACCTCATACTGCGGTGATCTACTTACACACTCAAGAACAACTATGCTCTAATACCACCCTATGCAAGGAGGGGCAGAGAATCACCAGGGCCAAAGGTACACCCAAGAATCCAAACCAACCTTGCAAAGTTAACACAGTGAAAAACACAACACAAGACCAACACCAAGGAGAGAGATAACAAGATGTTTATATATTCATCAAATAATCAGCATACATGCCAAGTTGTAAGGCCTTCTAAGTTATGCCCAATTACAATATGTAACTTATAGATTCACAATCCAACTTCAACTTTACATCCTAGACTCATATCCCTTTCAATCCTCTAAGTTCTAAGTTCTACAAATCTCTCTAAAACTCAATCCTAAAGCTCCTTAAATACTTGCTAAAATGGCTTACAAAAGGTTCAAGAACATAGGAAAGCCACAAGTTGACTCGCAATAGTTATTAATTAAATACAAGCAAGGTTGTCCCAAATTGGAACCAAACACAGATTACTCGGCAAATGAAATCCTTTCCAAAACTGGCACTCAACATCTACACAAGCTTGGCATCCAAAGGAATCACTCAACAACTACTACAAACTCGACATCCTCCAATGCTTAGAAATCATAGAGGACTCAACAACCAAAGGGTTACTTGGAAACCAAAGGAAATCACTCGACAACCGAAGGATCACTTGGCAACAACTGGGGCTTGGTAGCAACTAGAAAAATCAACAAAAGTGTAGGATTACAAGGTAGCCCAGGACGCTCCTGCATCACTTTCACATCATCTCAAATCTACTTAAAATAATATAAAATAGTCAAACCATTATTATCTTTCCATCTACCAATTCATCAATCTCCCAATTAATGTCACATACTCAACATCACTTCTCAATTCTATCTTCTAAATTTCTTAATTCAAAATAACATCCTTTAGATGATTTGCAACTTATGTGAAGTAGTGTTGTGAATCAACTTGACATCAATGATAATAGAAAAATCTCTCTAACTCCTCTACATACAATGCATAGCTTTGCTATCTAACCTTGTTCCTCATCAACATCACTTTCATTTATTAACATCAATTCTGTCTAATATTTTTTTTAAAGTCAAAGAAGGTTTAGTAAAATATTCTAACAAGTGATTTGTAGAATTTTCTAAAAGAAAATAAATCTAATGAAACAGAAAATATAAGTTACACTTAAAGAAACAAAGGAAGGGATTATGATGTTTACCCGGTATCAAAGAAAAATAGGAGAGGTTAAATATGGTCACGGCATGGTGATGTTGATCTAGGACACCAGAGAATTTGATCTAATACAAGAGGACAAATTTACAAAACACCAAGAATAAAATTAACTCTTTATAACAAAAATTACTAAAAAAATTATCTATAGAGGTTCAAATGAAGCCCCCTCCCTCCTCCTTTATTTAAACATACTATGCAAGCATGTTCAAAAGAAGGGCATGCGTTCATTTGAGCATGCTTTCATGGGGCATCTAAATGAGTCCACGAGGGACCTTCAAATGAAGACACTTATTCATTAAAAGGTATTGAAAAGAACAACTTTTTTTATTGTTAATTTTTCTTCATGGATAAAATTGGGTACCACCATTATTGGTCTAACTCTCTAAGTTTTTCTCTTAGATCATTTGACTATTTTTGGTTTTACAATTTTTTCCACATGAGTTCATCTAGCCCCTTTTAGATTTGATCCCAAGATCACTATGAAAGGAGTCTTAATCACATAATTTGATAAATAATTCTAAATGAAATTTATTGATCAATTATCCATTTAATATATTGTTTGTGTAAGCAATCTATACATTCCTAACAAAGGATACACTCAAGCCATTATTTGTAAGAAAGTTTTTAAGGTAAATTCTAGGAGTTCAAGTCATATAAGAAACAATTCATGGAAGGCCCTCATTATATGACATCAATCATGCATTTACTCATCAACATCTAATTTTTCAATAGGAAATATTGAAGTTGGCCATCAAGGAGGTAGATATTCATTCATCAATATTGCACAAGAATTTATCCTTTACCGATTTATCCTACAATAATTTATACTTGTATGGACCCTAAAATGGTCACCTAGATTATGGGCCCCCATTATTCAATTTATCAGTTTAACAAATTTCCTGAATCAATGGTTTTCAATATTTTATTAAATCAATTTAAATCAATTTTCTTGATCAAATTTGATTATTTATTTTTCTAAGGTTGATCATTTTATTCTAAATCTTGTTTAATTAAAACAAAATCTCCCTTTTAATTAAATAAAATAAGTCCCCATTTAATTAAAAGAAAACCTCTCTTTTAATTAAATTCTCCACATTTAATTAATTAAGATAAAAACCCCTCTTTTAATTTAATTTAATATTTCCTTTTTAATTAAAAGAACTTGCTCCCTTCTAATTAAATAAATTCCTTTTTCCTTCCCTCGTTTAATTCTTCTCCTCTTTTCTCATTGGTGGAATTTTGTCTCACATGAATCAAGATCTATTATCCCATATTGGTTGTGAGAAGCTTCCCACATCCACATTTTTTTTTATAAGTGAGGGTCCTCTCCTCATTTTTGACATCCATTATTATGCTATTATTGTCCTTTCTCTTTCGAGATTGGTGATGTTTATTGTTGGATTTTTTAAATAGTTGATGAGGTGATTTCAAATTAGTCATATTAAAGAATCTTGTTTGGGTAAGGTGAAGAGGCTAGATAAGTATGCTATGTTCCCTTTTGGGAACATTAGAAACTTGGAACCCTTGAATCCAAACCAAGCTCCCATGTGGTACAACTTTGTGAGTCTTCCTTGATTAGAAAGGGTTAAACTATAATGGACATTCCCTTTCTTGGATTAACCACATGGATGGAACCTCAAGTAGTAATAGAAATTTTTGACATGGTAGTAGCAACCACTAAATAAATGTCCATGTGGGGGAAATCCTCATAGGTGTAGTCTTTTGTTGGGCTGTCAAATCTCCTCAATATCTCTGATTGATTAAATTCTCAGAATATGTCAAAACCCTAGTGCACTAGGATTGGATTTCACCCACTCTAGATTGCAAAAGCTATAGAGTTAAACATTAATAAGAACCATAGTGCTGCCAAATTTTCTTTTCTAGGACTATGTTCATGATTGGAAAACATTTTGATAATATACAAGGTAGTGATTCTAGGGATTAGATTGATACTACGACACTATTCTTGTTCATGTGCAAGGTTGCTTTCTCCCTTGCTTATTGTTTGAAGACATTTTCTTGAAATCCCTAATTGTTGTCTCGCATGCTTAGTTCATGATTAAAAACCTATTGATATACATAGTTGAACATTTAACACGAACAAAATTTGAGTTTCTAAGTGAAGAATTTATGATCAAACTACTTTGTTGTCATATTATTTCCAATCTAACTATGTTGATCCAGTTTAGATTAGGTTACTTACCCTATCGTTAGAAGATTTTTTTCACCTTAGGTTATTGTGCTTGGACCTCTTGAATTAGTAATCATTGATTTAACAAGAGACCTTGTTTGGAGTTGGTGAGTTAGAGACTCTCCTTGTTGAGAAAGATTTACTTTGGATTATTTGATATTATTTTTGGAGAGTCTTAGTAATCTCTTGTCCATCCACATTCATCAAGATTAAATTTTAAATAATTAAAATTTGGGTAAATCATCCTCCTAGTCCATATGTGCTAGGGTATTCAACCAAAGTTGTGACCACCTCTGTGGCAGTGTTGGTTTAAGCCTATTGCAATATTTTATCATATCATTTCTCTTTTGGAGAGGTGAGTTCTTTTACTATCCTAGTTTGGTACCAACATTTCTTAGGGTCATCCTATCAACTAGTACTTTTTCTTTCATGCTGATTACAAGTGCCATTATATGTTGTTCAACATTCAAATGAACTCAAATTGTATAAAATTTGCCAAAATGACTCTTGGTCTTTTTTCTTCTTCATCTTCCATGTCCTTCTAATCTCCCATTTCCATTTCTTTCTAATCTCCCATTTCCATTATTCCTCTTCTTCATGTATTCTTGATCCTTTTCCTCCTATTATCATATAGCCTCCCTTCTTCTATTCATCCTTTCTCTTCTTCCATTCTTGATTCTTCTTCTTTTTGAACCATGGATCTTGAATATCTTATTAGGGATCCTCACTTGAGCTTAGATGAACTCGACCTCCTTGTTGAATTTGAAAAGTGTTGTTACTACAATAGATATATGGATGATAACCTTGTGACAAAAATGATTGAAAAAGGGAAGAAATTATATGTTCTTGTTAGGATCATACACAAGATCAAATCAAGATATTTGTCTTCCAAATATTCCTTATCTTTTGAGTCTCATCATGATTCTTCTAGATATCATTCACATTCCTCATCTTCTAAGTCTTATCATGATTCTTCCAAATATCATGCACATTCTTCACCTTCTAAGTCTTATCACGATTCTTCTAAATATCATTCACAATCTTCATCTTTTAAGTCTTATCATGATTCTTCTAAATATCATTCAAATTCTTCATATTCCAAGTATTACCGCGATTCTTCTAAATATCATTCATGTAGGTCTTCACCTACCTGTTCTTCACAATATCATTCTTCTTCTACTTCTACCAAGAGTATTATTCCTCTTATTGAGACATACCATAATGAACAACATGAAAATTTTGTGATATGCCTATCTATAATACCTATAGTGACAATGATTATGATGATGATGACTATTATATTCCTACAAGTCGTAAAAGTCCTCCTAGTCATATGCTTGTTCTTAAAGGGGATGAGCCACAGAAAGATATTGATGGTAATCCATGTAACTCAAATTTTGTGAACAAAACCTAAATGATAAATTTGCAATTTTTTGAGGAAGATAAACCATTTTTTTGTGGTGAAATAAAACATCAATGACATAAGAGTTCCTCTTCTAAGAACTTCAATGGCATAACAGTTCCTCTTCTAAGAACCTTCATGCTGAGAATAAAGATTAAACTCTTGAGCAAGATCATGTTAATGTTGAACCTTTGTCTTCTGATGCTCCCCTTCCATCTTCTACTTCCTCCACTATCCATACATTTTTCCTAAAGATTTTGTGTCTCTCAAATCTTCTACCAATCCTTCATCCAACAAATATCCTAATTATTTTCATGCAATTCATTATAGTTATCTTCAAAGGTTACCTCTTAAAGAAACTCTAGCTAAATTTCACTTGGCTACAAATACTTTTGGTAATGCTAAACCTAAAGAGACAAAGCCTTCATGCACTATAATGCCTACTTTAGTTAGTTCTTCATTATCTATTCCAAATTCTTCCATGCAATTTCAACATGCTTCCTTCTCCTTTGGAGTGGCTTCATGTCAAGAGGATTCTAAAAATGATAAAGAAAAGAATATAAAGAAAGATTAAGATCAAGAACCCTCCATATCATTCAATTATTTTCACAATATCTCTGATCCATTTCATAGTTCTTTTGATCTTTCATGCCTTGCCTCATTCATTCCACCATGTCTTAAGTCTTCTCCTAACCAAGATCAAGATACTACTTACATCACTGAGCTTATTGACAATTAAAATGACCTTAATATAGTTGTGCATTCCAAAGATGATACTTTCATTAAGGTTATTAAAAATAGTGTTGTTACTTCCAATGTTGAGCCTATTTAAAACTAAGAGAAAAAATCTACTCATATGCTATCCAAAGATGCTTTTCAAGATCAAAGTCTTTCATGTTCTTGTTCTACAACTCCATGTTCCCTTCTACTTTCTAATCTTCCTAAGTCTTCTCAAGCTTCAAGTACTCCTATCAAAGAAGTTTCTCCTATTCAAGATGTTTGTGATTCTATTGAAAATCCTCATGCTCACTCTAAAGATGTTGATGTCCTTGATTGTCATATAGATGTTGATGAACTTATTGATTACCCTTTTGCATCTTCAACATCCATCCTTGGAGCTCCTCCACCAATATCAAATACTTCATGTCTTCCTTCCATTTTGGGTCCTTATGTCCCTTCACTTGCCCCTCCCATCTCTCCTAATTCATCATTCATCTTAGTTCCTTATGTCCCTTCCTCTCCTATCTTTACTTGAGATCAACATAGATGCATATCCTTGAATCATTTTCATCCACCCACTCACCTAAACCAGTCATATCATCCTTTTTCTTCCATAAGTCCCAAGTCTTTTGGAAGTAACCTGAATGTTGAATACAAGAAAAAGAAGCAATTCAAGAATCCATATAAAAAAGAAGACTAACATGTCTCCTCTAATCAACATGGGGGAATAAAATCAAAAGGAATATCTAAGAAAAAAAATGATAAGACAAGTATAGTTTCCAAAATCCATCATTGAAGATATTATTTCTAAATCATCAAAAAAAATGAAAAGAGGCCTATGGCTATATGGATTCCAAAGTCTCTCTTGAGAGAGTCTAATGTTGAACAACAATTGAAGTTAACATTCAAGCTTCCAAAGAATTCCACTTCATCTTCTTCTAAAAGAATTCTTCCATTCCATGCACCTAAACCACAACCCCTTCTATCCACTCACCATATTCCTTCATTTATTCCTTCATTCACATTTTCTCCATCCTCTTGCCACCATTCAAGATGTGTGTTGATGTTGATCTTGTCTTTATTTCCATCTTCCAATCTTACTAGCTTTGTATAAAGCCATATCCTCCATTTTTGTCTTCTATCTTCATTTCCCTATCAACATATTTGAGCATATCATTTCAACTCCTTTACATGTCATGGTTTAAAATTTCAAGGAGAATTATTCTAAAAATCTTGACTTTTTCCCCAAAAAATTCAAAAAATTTGAAAAATTTTGAAAAAAAAATGAAAATATTGAAAATTTACCTTGGTGAAAACCTACTAATTAGGCACCTTGGCACCTTGGTAATTTGTGCTATGGTGAAAACTAGTCCCTTATGTTTCCTTGGATAAGTACCATGATGAAAACCTATCAATCAAGCATCATGCATAGTTCTTCTACATCTTTCATCCATTCTATCTTCTCTCTTTGATCTTGACAATGTTGACCTACACAAACATTTGGCTATCTTCTGAGCTATCTTATGATGATATTTTTTTCATTCCTTTCATGTTTAGCCTTCATATCTATTTTCTTCCATTCACTCTAGTCTTTCACTATCCTTTTCCCATTTACCCCTTTGGTCTTGATCTAATAAAAAAGAGTAAAATGTGATGCTATAAAGCCTCTTGACATGTCTACTCCTTTGGATTACATCTTTCCCACTTTTACATTATGCTTTCATGAATTATCCTATATTGGCCTTTCATTTCTTGTCCAAATGTGCTTTACATGATAATTTTTTCCTAGCTTGGGTACTATAGAGGAGTTTTCCCTTGAGGATTTCTTCTCTTTATTCTCCTTCATTCTCTTGTCTTCCATCTCTTCCACTAGCTTGCTAATCACTCTCGTCCCCTACCTTGCTAGACATTGGGACTGCATGATATAATCTTGTTTGAGAGTTTGGTCATTGTTTCTATCTAGGGGAATTTTATATTCTTTGTACATATTTATTGATCCTAAAAAAATACAAAAAATATATATATTTCAAAAATTAAAAAAACTGATATATTGTGAAAATTCTAAAAATTGGAAAATGTTCTAAAATAATGATCATCCTAGTAATAAATGCTTTGATGTATCTTCCAAAAAAAAAAATTATTCCAAAAAAAAAAAATTCAAGTGGTGAAAATCTAGAAATGGACACTACTTGAAGCTTTTGTACCCCTATTTTTTATCGAATGCCTTTAACACTTGGCCTTTCTCCATCATGCATTCTCCTTGTTGCATCGGTTTGGAAATGGTCTTTGTCTAGGAGGCATAAGTGTGTTAACTTCAGTCTCTTGGATGCATTAGTCTTTAGGACACCTCACAAATGGTGTTTTTTAGCATCACCCCAATTTTATTTTTCAATATGACCCCTAACATCGAGTGTTTTTCAACACTTATTAGTTTGTTCTTACCCAGTTTTGTCATGCAATCTTACCTACTTGCAAGAATTTGATCCTTATCCTCAAAACTCAGTATTAGTTAACACACTTAAAGTTTAAATGCAACACTTAATGCTTGACTTATGTCATGATTTTTTCTTTGTGTGCTACCTATTATTGATTTTTGTTGAGTGTCCTTGTCAGATAAATCTCTCTAGGATGCATAGCTAGAGGACATGGGACATGGGGCCTGTTTTTATTTGTTGTCTGCTTGTGGGTGTGATCTTGAAACTCTAGAGTGTCTCTTGTTTTCTCCTTGAAACACATAGGAGATTTGAGGCATCATCCTTGACTATTTTTGCATAGTTGTTCTTTTGGTCATCCTGGCATCTATGCCTTGATGTGAGCATGAGTTTGCTATATTAAATTAGGTAAGCTAACATCAGAATCATCTTGATCTTCATGTCTTTGATGCTTATGTTAGAATCTTTCCACATTCCAATCTGATATAAATCACATTCATATTTTCTTAGTTGCACTTGTGACTAGTGATGATTGTGTGAATTTTTGATGTTTGTTAATAATGGCCCAATGATGAAAATAAATTCCTTTAAATTCTCTAATGAATGATGAGCACAAATATCCTATGTTATAGTTTCTCTATTGCAAGTACACCTTTGCATTTTAATGTAGCTTGCATTATTAGACTTCATGTTAGTTTGCATTTTTAGGCTTCATTATGAGTTTGAGAGGGTTTTCCCTTCATCTTTCTTGTGGATTTTTAATCAACTATTGTCATTTTTTTATCTTTATTTCCTTATGTTCTTTCATGATCTCAATAAAAAATTTCTATCTTAAATAGTTGATTGATTTTGGAGCATTTTATTTCTTATGAAAAAAATTCTATTCCTCTTTTTGTTTCTTTTCATCTCTTCCAAACTTCTATCTTCCATTTTTTTTTTGCCCCACTTCTTTTCTTCTAAATCACCTTTGGGGCATAATATTTCATGCTTAATGATCTACCTTGGTTCTGTGATTCTTATATCTTTCAGCTTACATCAAGAACTTTGTCTTTTATTTGATTTAATCAAATTTATAAATTTTTTGTTTCTCCTCTACCTCATTTTGATTCCAATCATGAGGGGGCAGTATCTATCAAATTTTAATCCTTCATTCTATTTTATCAATTTTATCTTTGACTTTTTAAATTCAAAACTTATTTGTATTCTTTGTCTTGATGTGTTCTCGAATCAATTACACATCTGAGCTATTTTGTGATCCCAAATCAATCTCACACTTCAATTTATTTCTTTGACTGCATGTTTTCCCAAACTAACCACACATTAGTCAAAGAGGGGCAAATTTATGCACCCTAAAACGGTTGCCTAGGCTATGGGCCCCCATTATTCAATTTATCAATATATCAAATTTCTTGAATCAATGGTTTGTAATATTTTATTAAATCAATTTAAATCAATTTTCTTAATCAAATTTGATTTATTTGTTTTTCTAAGGTAGATATTTTTATCCTAAGTCTTGTTTAATTAAAAGAAAATCTCCCTTTTAATTAAATAAAATAAGTCCCCATTTAATTAAAAGAAAACCTCTCTTTTAATTAAATTCTTCCACATTTAATTAATTCCAAGAAAAACCCCTCTTTTAATTTAATTAAATATTTTCTATTTAATTAAAATAACTTTCTCCCTTTTAATTAAATAAATCCCACATGAAAAAGGAAATGAAATAAATAAAAATTAAATAAATTCCTTTTTCCTTCCCTCATTTAATTCTTGTCCCCTTTTCTCATTGGTGGAAATTTGTCTCATGTGTATCAAACTCTATTATCCCATATTGGTTGTGAGAAGCTTCCCACCTCCACATTTTTCTTTATAAGGGACGATCCTCTCCTCATTTTTGACATCCATTATTATGCTATTGTTATCCTATAGGTCTAGAAAGCCATTTTTGAAGAAGGAGATTCAATACTAAAGCTTTTTGTGTAGAACTTCTATCTTCTTGTCTTCTTCTCTCATGCATCCATGGCTTCCATCATGAGGTTTCATCCTTGCATTTTAAAATTAGCATAGATCCATATTTTTTTTCGTAGATTAGTATTGCATTGTTATTACATTTCTTTTCTTGCATTTTTATCATATAGATTAGTTTTCATCTCCATTTTCATGCATTTTGGATCCTTGAATCTCTTATTTCATGGTGTACTTGCATGGGCACAAACTAGGTCAAAATGAGGGCCTCCATTACAAACACTTGCACTCCACAAATAGAGAGCTATGAGCTACCATTCGAGACCTCATTTTTTAGCAATCTTGGATATAATGACTCATAGAAGTGTGCTTACATTTTAGGAATACAATACTTAATGATTTTAGGAATGTATTATTTGCATATATGAACATATGATTTGGAACTACTAAATCTATTGCATTTATAGGGACATCCTACATACATCTACATGATAGCATCTATACATCTTTGTGGATAGACAATCAGAATCCATCCATAGATATTCTAACAAGTAAGAAAAACATTTACATTTGACTTATTTTTATATTTTTTCTCACTTTAAGATTGATACATAAATAGGGTTTCGACCAAGGAAAGACCTCCCCTCCCCCTCCCAAAGAAAATACCATTTTTCTTATTTATAGGAATAGATTGAAAGGTCTTTATGGTGAAAATTTTGAATTACATGTCTAGGGGTTTAGACTTCTTTATGTGTCTTAAAATTATACATTTTTAGTATATAGAGAGTCAAGGTCAACCTTAACACTTATCAAGTCATCCTTACCTAAATGTGTCCCTTAGCTAAAGTCATATGTTACCTAGAGCTCCTAGGTAGTAGAAATCTCAGAACCTATATCCGAATTAGAGTGTAATTTGAAGTCAAATTCTACTTGGAGCCTCCATTTTGATTCTTACCTTCCATTTTAACCCTTATCTAGAGACACCAAATCTTTATAGTTTCGAGATATTATCTTCCTGATTCAAAAACTAAACCTATTCTAAGTTTTCATATAATTTGACATACACTTTTCTTATTTGAAGTGGCATTGCCTACTAGCCCTCAAGGTGAGTTTTGTTTTCTATGTGTCATTTTATAAAACTTACTTTGATGTATTAGATCTAATATTTTTATGATTTTAGACATTACATGCACTTCTAGATTTATTTCCTTTCAATTAGTCAACATACTCTCATTATATTAATATTTTTTCTCTAAGGGAAAGGAGGAATAAAACCCACGAGCCTTCCATATTGAGAATATCACATGCATGTACTTTCCTTTGTATTCATTTGGATTTTCTTTGTGGTAGAATCATGGTATTCCTCATCTATTTATGTATGTAAGTGGGGTGTATTCCATTACATTATGGTATTTCCTAATTTACAAATTACAACATGAACATAGAATAATACAACAATTAGTTTTATTAACCATGAGAACAAGAAGAGCAAAACAAGAAAAAACCTAACATAAGGTAACTTTGTCAAGAAAAAATAGATTGAACTGTGAGGCCACACATAGGATCTCAATGATGTTTGTAGAACACAACATAAGGATTACATAAGAAAACAAGTCAAATTAAATAATTGCTACCTAGATGTTGGAAATGTTGAGAGCGGGGGCAGGTGTGTGTGAATCAGGAACCAATTTAAACTTTTACTTTACTTCACCAATTAATCCTTCATAAACTAATCTAATCTAATTGTATGCATGAAAGACTAAAAGAAATAAAACATTCATAAAACTTGACACAATATTTGGTAACCTAGAAAAATTTGAAATATAAAGTAAAATTGGGGTGGGGATGATATTGACAAGATTTAGTACTATAGTATAAAGTTTGTTTGTTAAGGCTTAAAAATGATGACTGCTAGTGATTTTCCCTATTAGGATTAATAAGGATTGTTAAGTCCACCATCTAAGAGGATTTATACTATACAATGAAGTATGTACTCAATTAGGAGATTTTGCATAAGATTGTTAAGTCCATCTTGTTAGAGGATTTGACTGGTGCACATGTTAAGATGAACTGTTAGCTAATCTCTTCTTTGCAACTTGGTTTTCTAAATGGGATTCCTTTGATGTAAGATGATCACCTTAATGTGATGGATGAAACTTTTCTTTTCCTTATACTACTTGTAGCCTTTAGTCAATCTTCAAACTTGCATGCTCTTCATATTCCATATAATTCATTGATTTTATTCCATTCTTAGATATGACAAGATATCTTATTTTTATACCAATCCAAATAATTACCTTCTAAAGTTGCCTACAATATCATATTCAACAATATTCACCTAGTCGGCTCAGTGCTGAGACTTAGGTTTAGAAGTCCATTTAGGTGATATACTAATTCTCGACATCGCAGTGAACTTGAAAATTGTTGGCACTATGTTGACACTAGTTCTTGGTCCACATTGACCACCCAGGAATAGGCGTGAACTTAGTTAACACTGATAACTTGACAAACATTGAAGAGCTTAATTGACACTACAACAAATCAGTTACTACATCAATTTGGTGAACACTACTATCTTCTCTTCTTAGTTAACACTCCATGCTTGGTTGACACTATTTATAAGGTTTACTCAGTGGTGCTCGGTGATAATGTAACCAACCAAATGACTATGTGTTTTGGAACTAATTGGAAAATAGTCTTGCCATCAACTCAATAATCTCCCCCTTTGGCATTAGTGACAAAAATAGTTATTATTCCCAAAAAAAATGAATACTCATAGTGATGAGTCTAAAATCCCCCTATCAATGTACCTAGGTTTGTAGCTTGGTTTTGACTACTGCGTTGATACTCAGTTGACACTAATTTTGTTTTTTATTTTTCAAAATTGTTTTTATAGCTTTGCTCTATACATATATACTTTCTTCCTTGTACAAAAGACTCCTTAAATGCTATATATAACTATATTTCCCCCTTGGATTCCTCACATGCTATATTTCCCCCTTATTTTTGACACAAATGCCAAAAATCCATATTTACATGGTAATACCAAAATGTGAGAGGAAATCACTATTTATCTTCAAAATTAGAGAGATTTTTGTCCCAATTTTCTTGCAAAACATTAGAAGTATGCAAAGCTATTTGAACTTTAGTTGATAACTCTATCATATGATTAGCAATAGAATTTTTTTTGTCATGGATTAATGTCTTTCCATGAATAATGTGTTTCTGCATTACATTTGTGTTTGGAATCATCAAACTCTGAATTTCTAACAATATAGCCCTAATTCTTGCTTCTCTCAATGACCATGCCTCAAAATTGGTCAAATACCTAATCTTGACAAAATGTGTTGAACTAGTACTAGAGTCAAGTGACAATTGGTTTACACTTTCTTTTAAATTAGTATCAATCTTTGGCAACTTGTCTCTTATTTCCTTGGTAAAATTTGTGATGTCACTTAATTTTTCAAACAAGGAAATGACATTATTAACAACACTTTCAAATGAAATAAGAATAGTGAACAATTCCACTTGATCTATAGAAATATTTTGTCCAAAATTATCCAAAACCTTATTCTCAAATTTTGTCTTTTCCTTTTGCAATAATTTTTGTTTACCATTCAAATCTTCATTGTACTTGTGGACTATGTCAACAAGTTGGTCCAAAATAGAGTTCTTTCATCAATTCCAATAGTCATTACATCAAGAAATATACCTTTGATGTCTTTGAGCACTTGACTTATTTTCTTCTTCTCTACTCTAAGCTTCTATTGTTTGGCTCTTTTCTAACAAAGTTCTGCAAATGCGTACATTTGATCAGGAGTAAGATTGGAGAGATCCCAATCTCAAATTACTATGTCGTCATCCAGATCAACTTCATTAATGGAAACTTCTATCTCTTTCCCTTTAGCTTTTGGAATAGATGAAGGAATGATTTCCTTATCTTTACTCATATCTTTAGTGTTCAGTTGAGGATTGACTTCAACTACCATTACACTTGCTATGGAATCACTTGCAATAGTAACAACAATAACAATTCTAGGAGTACTTACAGTGCCTTGTTGTAACTTTGACTTGATTCTAAGATCAGTGGAGCTTGTAGCTCAGTAGATGTAGTTGTAATAGTACTCATCTTTGAACTTGGTAAGATAGATCCAATGACCAATTGAGTGCTTGGTTGAATACTATTTAATCCAGTCGTCTAAGACTCTGATGATTTATTCTCTAAAGTTGATATTATTGATGCTTTGCTCAAAGAATTAAGGTGGGATGTCATTACCTCTATTGCAATTTTTTTTAAATCTAAATCTTCAATATTATTAATTTTAGGTAGATCCACCATGTCCTCTTCATCTTCATTCACATCATTTATTTGTACAACTTCCTTAGTGGCTTTTAAAACATTCAATCCTTAAAAAAATTTCCATGCATTTGTATTGGATTTCACAATATATTCAATATCATTTGACAGAATTAGGAATGCATTGAGCTTATGAGTTAATGTTTATTCATGGTTTTTTAAATGCCTCCTTCACTTCTCTGTTTGATAGGTTTGGTAGCAACTTCCTCAAGGTTTGATCATAGATATCCCTAGTAACCATTACTACATTATCCCAATGATGTGATACTACCCTAAGTAGAATATCAAGAACTTGTGTTCTTAATTCACTTGGAGAGTATTTCCATTTTTCCATCATTTTTACTAAGGCTTCTTCTATATATATTTTCTCTTCTTTATTTCTAGTTTCACACTTAAGAAATTTAAATTCTTCCATACCTCCATCTTCTTTGAGTCACTTCAATCTATCTTCAGAGATTGGAGTAGACCTTTTGACTGATTTATGTTTCTCTTCTTCTTCCTCTTCATCTTCATCTTCAAGTCTAAGCTTCTTTCTTGATCTGGTGAGTTTTCTGGTGGTAAAAGTAGGAGTTGACCTTGTAATTCCCCTTCATGTATGTTTGCCCTTTTTCTTAGGTGGTTATTCTTCTATTTCTTCTTCTTCTTCATATTCCTCTAGTTCTTCATCATCATGATAATCTACTTCTTATTCCTCTAAAATTTCATCACCCTTACCTTCTGTGAGAAGAAGAGGGGAACCAGATTTCACATTCTCCTTCATGATCTTTTCTACCTTCCTCCTTCCTCTCTTCAAAATTTGAGAAATCTTGATCTTAAGTGAAATCCTGGTTTTGAATTCTTCATAGGCTCAAAAATAAGGTTCTTTGAGGTCTATAGGCTCATTGAAAAGAGCCTCAATGATTTCCTTAGTATCATCAATATTCAGCTCATAGCCAAGAAGTCTTACCCATGCAACTCTAGGTCTAATTTCTTGAATATGTGTTGTAATATAGTCTACAAGGAAACATATGTCTTGTTCATAGGAATCCACTAGTTACTTAGGAATTCTGAATCTACTTTAAAACCTTTCCTTGAAAGTTTCAAAATATGCATCCATGATGCCCTCAAAATTGTCTCCCATTTTAGTTATGAATTAATTAATCTAATATACAATGGGTCTATCCTTCTTCCATACTACAATTCCATTGGAAGGAAAAAAATTCTAAACATAAAAGAATAAGTAGACTAAAAGTGAATCAAACTAATATGGATTTTTCTTTGATGCTCAGATGCTTTCCATGTCTTTTCTCCAGTGGTTTAGCTACAAATTTGCAAGGGTGAAAGAAAGATTGTTCTTGACTACATTGAAATCCAAGTCCACAACTTCACATGCAACATTGTTTGGTCAGCTGGAACTATATATCTTATTTGCAATCACATAAATACCAAACTTAATTTCCATGTCAATGACACCATTTAGCTTCATTCCTCTTCCATCCCACTTGGTGAGAGTCTTCTTTTCCATCTCAACCTAACCTAGGGCTTTGGTTGTCTTGGATTTATCAAGCATGGGATACCTAATAACCCTCTAAATCATTTTCTTTGTGATCTTGATGGATTAATCGAGTTAGAATTGCATGTCATGAACATGGCTCAGGATGAACCTAATCCAATTTATTTGAAAATTATTTGGCATATGAAAAATATGATTTAAACCCTTCACTTTTAGGTGTCTATGCTCGAGTTTGAGGTTTCTATCCACACATAATGCATCATATGCTTGATTTAGCTATAGAGTAGGGTGTTTTTTAGTGGTGAATATTCATAATTTAGTGAATATTTGGATTTCTTAGTGTTGATTTTGGAAATTTTTTATCCATTACATGGTGGACCAATTGCCTTAAATTATTAGCATTATTGGGTCATTACTCCTTTCAATCGGGAAGCATGGATTCAAATTTCAATTCTTTGGTAAAATTATTCACCTTTCACATAGCTGACCTAGTTATTCTAACTAATGCCATGTTCAACATCCCTCAATCTATTAGATTTACATGTGCATGGGTATTTTTCCCAATGTATTCAATTTTAATTCCCTTCAGTTGGCCCATTTTGCCAATAATTTTCCATTTTGCATTGGAGTCTTCAACACATTTTACCTCCTAGAATTTAGAATCAATTGATATAAATTCTAGTTTGCCTCATCTTTTTTATTTGTAATTAGTTATTGAAATCTTGATATAAATTTTCATAATCATGACACATCATATAAATTAATCTTGACTTCCACCTCCTATAAAAAAATTCAATGTTTATGTTTCAAGACCATATCTAGATAAGTAAATAGATAGGAATGATATAAATTTTTTAATTTACTTATTTTCTAAGAATTTATTTTATTTTATTTTATTATAATACTCTTATAAAATTTAACCATATAATTGTAATGTATATATTTTATTTTTAGCATAATGAATGAATTTGCCCATAAAATTAATGTTTAATTTTGAAAAAAAAATCATCAATGTATACATTTTATGTCTAGTTCAATGAAATAATTTGTCCACAAAATTATTATTTGACTAATAATTTTTATTTTCCAATGCATATATTTTTGTGGTTTTAAAAATAACACAATTTGTCCAGATTTTACACATTGTTTGAGAAACTATGAATGATCCATCAATGGAGATTATTATTTTTTCTTTGTGAATTGATATTTTTTGCAAAAAATATTAATATTTTTGTTAGGTGTTTTACACCTTTTCCAAAGTGGGGATTCCTTAAAGTATACCCTACTCTTTAATTCATGTCAAACAAGTAGTACATGCCAAGCACAACATGTATATATTAGATGATGTCAAGGCCATAGTGGGTGCTAAGCCACTCATGTTCCTAGTCACTCAAGTGTCGAGTAGATAGTATA
The DNA here is from genome assembly GCA_028749045.1 of Cupressus sempervirens. Classification (NCBI taxonomy): domain Eukaryota; kingdom Viridiplantae; phylum Streptophyta; class Pinopsida; order Cupressales; family Cupressaceae; genus Cupressus; species Cupressus sempervirens. The sequence continues at coordinate 221,598,071 of CM053787.1, read as the reverse complement.
TGCCAAGTGAAAAAGGAGCCAAGTTAACAATGGATGTTGAGTGATATTGATACTGAGTCACAATAGAAAGATTAGTGTATGACAAGCATCAAAAACTTTAAATGTCGAGTAAGACAGTTTTGACTTATTTGTTGGAAAGGCACAAATAGCTATGTAAACCATTTTTGAGCTGACTTAAGGATGAATCTCAAGTTGTATTCCCTATGCAATTACATGCTACCAATATAAACAAGGGAAGGATTAAGTGAAAAGATGGATGAATCTCAATTGTATATTCATACCTAACCCTCAATCACCAATGTCTTCTTAAGGAGGATAAACCCTAAACTCTCTATGAGCATGTGTGTAAGGTATTGAAGGAGTGAAGAGAGAAGTTTGCATGTGCAAATAGAGCATTCATGGTGGCTAAGGAGTTATGAACTGAGACAACATTGCAAAATTGGTCAGAGTAGAATAGACAAAAGGAAAAGGATACAACAAAGAGACATTTGATTAAGAAGGATCAAGAAGACATTTTTTAGAGGTGATCTATTATCAAGAAATCAAGTGCTAATCGTAGGATCAAAGCTGTGACATTTTAATAGGCAATTTCAGTCAAAATATCTTAATAGAGTAGTCCTAATAAGCTATATTGAAATCCTTTAACATGGTGCTTACTTAGTTGTGAGTGAAATTCCATTAGCAAGGCACACTTCTAACAAGGTGTTAAAATTCTCTAACAAGGTGAGACCTAATAGTCTTTGTAAGCCTTTAACAGGGTAGACCTTTCATAGGGTAGATCATGTCTCATGATCAAAATAGTGTAACCTTCATTGGATACACTTTATTACTATGGTAGTGAAGATTTTCGGGTGTCATCCCTACCCTAGTTTTACCTTCTCACTTAGAAGGTTTATGGGTAATCATATCTAGTGTTATATGTGCGTGTGAATATTTACTTTCTTACATTCTTTATATGTACATATTTTATATGTTATTTTAGTTTATACATTGAATCCATGAGATGGATGTGTGGTGAAAGGTTTATGGATCAAAGTTTAAACTGTTGATTCATGCCCCCCCTCAAAAGTTTACCTTTCCAATTGTAATTCCAACAATTGGTATCAAAACCTTGTTCTCTAAAAGAGAATCTTTGTAGCTTTGAGGAAATATCTTGAAATGGAAGTCTATAAGTTGGGAAAGACTATTGAGAATTAGGAGATTGAAATACATCTCATTGTAAATCAACTAAAAGAAGCAAGAGAAGAACTAAAGAAATCCTTGAAGAGAAGGAAGGAAATTTCTATTGTAGAGAATGGCACACAATATAGAGAGATAGACACTACTAAGGTATTTGTAGATGGAAACTCAAATGAATGTGATGCAATAGTTGCAAATCTAATGGAAAAGAATTAGAGCCCAAGCTTAGGAAATCAAAAATTTCAAGTTAAAGAAAGAATCACAAGCCATACTGCTATCTGAGGTGACTGAATAGAAGAAGAAAGCCATGTAAGACAATTCAATGATTGAAGAACCAAAAAGAATTTTGGCCAACAGACTAGAAGAGAAGTCAATAGAACTAACCAAGATTTCCAATATGCAATTGGACACTCTAAGTCAAATGATGAACACCAACTATCAACTAAGTGTTAATGACATTGAGATAACAACATTGAATTTGTAGAATGAGAAATTTCAAAGTGACCTAAAAAGGGTAAAGGAATTTACTGAAAAGTTCAACAAACCAAATGAAGCCATCAAATACTTTGAGCAATTATTGAGATCCCCTAGATCCAATAATGATACATCTAGAATGGGATACAAAATTACTAAAGGAGATTCATCCAAAAGTGTTAAAGAAAGGAACAACAAAGGTAAGAATTCCAAACCTACTTGTCATAATCATATAAATAAAGGACCTACTACTAATGTGTGTACAAGCAAGATTGTAAATTAGAATGTCAAGAACAAGAGCATGGTTCACTATCATAAGTGCAACAAACAAGGTCATTAGGCACATGAATGTAGAATCAAGATGATGTATACACAAAGATTTGAAGGATATTGTTACAATATTTAGAAGTATGGACATAGAGCTTTTGAGTGAAGATCAAAACCCATGTGGTCATAAAATAGGCAAAAAAAGATAAGGAATAATGGTAACTCTTATAATTAGGAATGATGACAACTCTTACAAGAGGTAGTTGAGGCAAACCACACATTTTAGTTGTTTAAAGACTAGTCACATCAATAAGAATTTCTCAACAAGGTCAAAGGCACAAAGTTGTGAATTTAATAAAGGAAAAGGAAAGGTAGATGTTGAAAATATTAGAAATGAAATGAACAAGACATGGACAAAGAAAGATGATTGTAGTACATCAAATGGAGAAGGGATCACTTCACCCAATAGGTTAGGTGATCAAACCTCATAAAACTAGGAAATGAAGAGGTATGTGGAACTAATAATTAAGGGTTATATTATTTATCAGTTCCAAAAGATTTAGTACTGAAAAGACTAAACAAGCATGAATAAAGATGCAAGATGTTATCAGGAATTCAAGAATTTTTAAAAAGTTTTATGTTACTGCCGAGCATTATATATTTCTTACGTGTGTCAATTGGAATTCTAGAAGATGTCAAGCTAGTTAATACCAAGCTCATAGTGGTTGTCAAGTGGTTGAAGTGTTAATAGATGCCAAGTGACCTAAAATTGGTTGATGTTGAGCTTAGACTTGTGTAAGAACTCAATATTTGTTGCAGGGTTTTCAAAGGGTATTTGATTGATTTTAGCTTATTACACATCATTTCAAATTTTAGAAAGAGTGAGTAGAGTAGAAAGAAATCTAAAAATCTATTCAAAGTAGTTGCACAAGATTCTAATAGTGATTTCACACTAGTACGTCAAATTTCATAAGGTATTTATCAAGAGTTGAGCTATGTAGTTTCAAATTTTCATAAATCCTAGTTTTACATTATGGCATCAAGTTTGAAGAATGTAGAGGCAAAGGAATTTTTGAATGTTCAATTAGTGAGTAATGAGGTCAAGTAACCCATTTTTAAAGCTATTCCTAACATTTCTTACAAGCAAGACCCTTCTGGTGTGTTATCCATGATACCACCAAATATTTTAATGGTGCAAGATGTTAGGAATTGTTATAATTATAAAATTGATAGCATTGGGGATATGGAGATTAGGGAAGCATATGTCAGACTCTATGATAATGGTGTGCTGAAGAAAGAATTCAAAATTGTAGAGAAGAAAGGATTGACACGAGCCCTAGATTTTCCAAATGTATTTAAAATAGAATGGATTAGGATAGTGCTTAGCAAAATTCATGATGATTAATTATGGTTGGAAAATGGACCTATAAAAATTACTAGAAGAATAATTCATACGGTTACTAGTTACCCAACCCTTGATTGGCCTAAGACACTGAGAAGTGATTCAAAGGAGGTGATTGAGAAAAACACTATAGCTGTATGAAAAAAAAGATGTATGAAAATTGCAACAATCACTGATCCTTTGATAAAACTTTGTTCCAAGGGTTATATCACACAAGTTCTATTAATCTATATTTGTGGATGTGGGATATAAAATTGTTAAGAAAGATCACACATATGATCTTGTAGAGTTACAATTACAACAACTAACAGAGAACCTTGGAGCAATCAGAAAGACAAAAAGTGCACAGTGTAAATTTGCTTCTATATTGATATGCATATTCTTTTATGTTCAAAAAACATTCCCTTCATTTGGCTCTATGGGATGGAAAACAAATAGATTAATGGCAATACAGATTGGTGAATATATTGAGCAATTAGGTGAGAATTTTGAATCTTTAATGACAAGTTATTTTGAAGACTTTAAGTAGTCAATGAAGAAGAGGTTGAGAATACTAGTGTCACTAATAGAGAAACACTATGATGATGTATGTTTTCTAATGGATGCTGATTATACTTTTGTACCAAGCTACTACATCAAGGGTGAGATGGTTAAGACCCTTAGGTTATGAAATAAATGTGGATGAAGCCTTTGCAACTATAACAACTTTACTTGCAAAAGAGGTAGATAAAACTCCAAAAGTATTTGGAAACTATGAAATGGTAAAGTCCAAAATTACCATGGAACTCAAGACTGCCTCTGCTATGAAGAAAAAGTAGAAGATAGTGAAGAAATTGAAAGCTAAGTTTGGAGAGGGTAGTGAGTAGGAGGAAGAAGAGGAAGAAGAGGATGAAGAGGAAGAAGATATTCAAGTACAAGCACCACTTGCATTAACTCAAGGTATGGGCAAAGATCATCTAGAAGAGGAGACTAAAGTAGCTAAACTTGCTAAGGAAGAAGAAGTCAAGGAAGCACCTACACCCACTAGTACAAAGAAGAGGAAGGCCAAGGCACAACTTATGGCAAGTGCTAAGAAAACTACAAAATCAAGCCAAGCCAAGCTTACTGCACCTACTACAAGAGCTAGTACATGTGCAACAACACAAAAGGCCAAGGAAAAGACCAAACTAGAAAAGCAAGAAGGTCCAATATAGATAAGGCCAAGAAGGAAATATGTGGCACAAGATGAGTCAGATGAAGAGAAAATAGAATCAAATGACAACAACCAATTTATGGTGGTGAGTCGCAATCCTCTTTCTAACTTAGAAAATTTATGTAAAAATATTAAGAATAGTGTAGACTTATCAGGATTTACACATGTTGATTTTCATAATTTGGGTAAAGTGGAGAAAAATCAAGTGGAGAAAGCCATATATGCCATGATGGAAAAATTGAAAACTACTCCACTAGAACTTTCTAACCCAATGACAAAGAGTTTATATAATAGAGTTGAGGAAAAATGGCACTATTGTCTAAACTTGGAGAGAAAAATTAAAGAAACCTCACTTGCACAAGTGATACGTGAATTAAATAAGGAATAGATGGCTAAGGCCATAAAGAAACATGTACTTAGGTTTATAACTAAATATAGAGCCTTTAGCATTTTACAAAATAATATTGAAGATGTAGTTAAGAAGACCACTCAAATATGGAAGCTTACTTATGGGTTAACTATAGTGAAGGAAGGTGAGGAAGAGCCCATAGAGGTCAAGGATAATGAAGAAGATGATTAAAATGATGAAACTCTTAAGGGAGGAGTAGAAATAAAAATAGTTGACAGAGCAATAACTATGCCACAACAGCATGAAGAACAGAGTGTATAGAACACACAATTCTTGAGTGTTTGTCCTCCACATGTCACAAGTATGGATACTAAAACAATCACTGTTAAGGATTTTTTTGATCTCATAGCATAGACCATCAATCCCCTTACTAAGGAAGATCTCAAGAAGATCCTACACCAGTCCACACTACAGGTGAAACTTTTTGATAATCTCGTACTAGTTAGTGTGGATGAACTACAAAAGATAGTAATTGATACTACAAGGGAAAAGGTGAATCCATAAGAACCACCTTCTATCATCCCTCTAGTCACTAATATACAACCTTTGGTCCAAATACTAGAAAATGCATCTGACAAGATTAATACAATTGCCAAGATTGATATAGTAGAGAAGAGCACAATGGAAACACAAGTTAGATAGACTTATCTATACCAACAACACAAGATCAAGGTGCAAGCTGGGTCATTGTCGCATAATAGGGCAAGCTTGAGGAAACATAATTGACACCTAAGCTGAAGGAAAAAGTTTCCATCCAAGCCCTAGTAACCTTACCAGTATTTGGCACTCCTACTCAAACTCTTTACAAGCTTAGCATAGATGCTACACCACTACAGATCCTAGTGGTAAGCCTAAGTTCATCAAAGGTAGAAGAAGTTATATAGTATGGAGATGTGAGCCTTGATGAAGAGATCATTTTGCAAAATTATGACTAGGAAACCATGAATATAGAAAACATGGGCATACTCCAACAAGCCCTAGCAAGGAAGAAGCATCAAGAAATGCTTAGAAGGGAGCACAATCAGAAGTAGCCACTACAAGATATTAAAGACAAATTTATAGATGCATTTAGTCTACCAACTCCTGATGAGACCAAGCCACTAATGGAATAGCTAATAGACATAGTGGAGAAGGTTAATAATAAAGACCTAGATACTAATCCTAAATTGTTAGAATGGTCAAAAAAAAAGTTTCAATCCAAAGTCAATGAAAATATATCAAGTGATATAGCACTAACACAAGTTGCATTAGCAACTAAGGTTGAGGATGTGAAGAAGATACTTGAGAACATATTCTCATTGTAGACTAAATTGTGCAATTCGTCAATCTTCACACAAGAAACCAAATGTCACATTTTGATCCTGGACAACCACATCAATACATTAGGTACAAAGTTTCCTATGAATCCAACTCAAGATGAGAAGCACTTTAGAGCATTTCTTCAAACCCAAAGTCAACTAGCTAAATTCTCATCATATGAGGCCAACATAAGGGCCAAACTAATTAGCATCCAAACTACCCTTATCCCCTATATGGAAATTTTTCTTAAGGAACTAGGCTATGCTGAAACCCTAATGAAGAAAGACCCAAATATTTTTACACTAGATTGTCTAGTTCACCTTGTTGTCAGGCTAGCTATCCAAATAAAGTCTTTGGATGTAGCATGTGAGAACTAGGATGTAGCTCACAAGGTAATACTAGATATCCATAAATCTTTTCTAGACAAACACACTATACGTGTATAGCCCATTGAAATAAGTATCAAAAAGGGGGAGATTAAGACAAAGAAGGAGAAAAAGATAAAGGGGGAGAACAAGAATTTTGGGGATATATGAGGAGATAAAGAAGAAAAGTAATACAGAAAGATAGATTAAGATAAGGGGGAGCTAGCATAAAATAGAGTATGAAGTCAAAGAGTATCAGATGAGGCATATTTACTCAACAAGAGTACATAATTTTGGATATATAATAGACATATCAACTCAGGGGGAGTTATCAAATTTTGAGGTATCTATGTTATTACAAAATTTTGCAATTTTGAAGTTTTGTATATCAGTCGAGTTAGAGATATGTTATTCTCATGAGATTAAGGGTATTAATGCATACTCAAGTGTTTGTGACACTCATGTCAAAGGAGGAGATTTTTAGTCTCATATTGGTTTTGACAAGTGAGTGTCAACACACTTAAACTATTTACTTAGTTCATGTTGAACAAGTAGTACATGCCAAGCACAACATATATATATTAAACAATGCTGAGTCCATAGTGAGTGTTCAGCCACTCATGCGTTGAGTCATTCAAGTGTTGAGCAGATGTATATGGTGAGTGACACATGAGCCAAATTAAAATTGGATGCTTAGAGATACAAATGTCAAGTCATAATAGAAAGATTAGTGTATGTCAAGCATCAAAAACTTTAGATGCTGAGTAAGATAGGGTAAAAGCACAAACCTGTGTCACATTTTATAAAGAAATGTGATATCAGAATGTGATAGCTCAACATTAATGACAAAAAAAATGTAAGAGAGTTTTACCTTATTTGTTTGTAAAGGCACAAACAACTATGTAAACCATTTTTTAGCTAACTTAAGGATAAATCACAATATTTTGGAGATAAGGATGAATCTCAAGTTGGATTTCCTATGTAATTACATGTAGCTAATTAGAAAAAGGGAAGGATTAAGTGGAAAAATGGATGAATCTCAGCCATAGATTCATAACTAACCCTAAGTCACCAAAGTCTTATCAAGGAGGATAAACCCTAAAGTCTCTATGAGAATGTAAGGTATTGAAGGAGTAAAGAGAGAATTTTACATGCACAAATAGAGCATTCTTGGTGGCTAAGGAGTTATGAAGTGAGCCAACATTGCAAAATCAGTTAAAGTAGAATAGAGGAAAGGAAAAGGATACAATAAAGATGCATTTGATCAATAAGGATCAAGAAGACATTTTTTAGAGGTGATCTATTATCAAGAAATCAAGTGCTAACCATAGGATCAAAGTTGAGATATTTTAACAATAATTTTAGTCAAAATATTTTAACAAAGTAGTCCTAACAGGCTATTTTGAAATCCTTTAATAGGGTGCTTACTTAGTTGTGAGTGAAAGTCCTTTAGAAAGGCACAATTCTAACATGGTGTTGAAATCCTCTAACAAGGTTAGACCTAACAGTCTTTGTAAGCCTTTAATAGGGCATACCTTTAATAAAGTAGATCATGTCTCACGATCAAAAAATTGTAACCTTCATTGGATACACTTTATTACTATAGTAGTAAAGCTTTTTGGGTGTCATCCCCACCCAGTTTTACCTTCTCACTTGGAGGGTTTCTGTGTAATCATATTTTGTGTTTTATGTGTGTGTGAATACTTACTTACTTCCATGCTTTATATGTACATGCTTCACATGTTATTTTAGTTTATACATTGAATGCATGAGATGGAAGTTTACCTTTCCTATTTTAATTTCAATAATTTGCATTAGAGTACTAGTTGCTAGTCTAATCCATAAATATGTCGCTTTTCATCAAAAATATGGCATGTGAGAAATTCCTTAAAAATTTGGAAGAATTAGGGATGAGTTGTTTGAATACTTGAATGCAAGGCTTGTTACACTTTCAATTTTGATAAGTGAATTTGTAGAGTCTATTTTGCATATACCAAGTGTAGATCTTGTACAATATATGGTTCCTATAGTCCTTCCAAAGATCATAACACAACAACAAAATGATCATACATTAGCTACTTTACATGAATTAGCAAATCAATTAAATACAAACTTTCCCTATTTACTATTGGAATGGTGTCACAAGGTGCTACCATTTATGCTTCTCTATTTAGATTAAAAGGAACCGATTAATGTAATGCAATTCAATAAATTTTATACATGATCTAATGCTAGAGATTTTTTTTGTAGGTGTTTCAGTTCTACTTGAAGAGCTTGTTAACTTCCTACAGAATTTAGGCAATGATGATACCAATGGAAGCAGAGCTATTAACATTTTTGTATGCATCTACTAATGTATTGAGAGGAGAAAATTATCTATTGACAATTTAACTTGTTTCTTTCTTTTGATAGAATCTTAAATAGGTATTTTTATATTTTATTTGATTCTTTTGAGATCAATGCCATTTAGAAATATGGAATATCAGTTTTGACATCTTTCCCTTTTGTTGGATGGAAAGGGTTTTGTAGATGATTCAAGAGGTAGCACTTCTTGTCATTGGGTAAGGAGATCAATGATTTTTAAGAATTATTTTGTCGATCTTCTTAAAAGTATTAATACAAAAAAGTTATGTTTTGATGAACAACTATTGCAAAAGAAAGAACTCAGGTTTTTGGTAAAATTGATTGAAATGATTGGTTATCACCTTATTGCTTTTCTACCAAAAATTATGGTTTTACTTGTGCATGCTATTGAGAAAGATAGTCTTCAATATGAGGGCTTTTGTGTGTGGCATTTATTTATTCAAAGGCTTTCTCAAGTATCTCCCATAAGCCTCAAACATGTGTCTCCTTAGGGAGAGGCTGAACTTATGTTGTGTCTTGAGAGAGGAAAACAAAAATTTACTTCACATATAGGTAAAATAATTGAAATATCAAAAGAATGTATCATAAAGAATATATAGTTACTTGAGGAAAAACTCCTTGAATTGTCTCTATTATCTAGCCTTTCCAAGCTAGCTAATGTAAATTAGATGCTTCAAGAGGCATGTGGATCTTTATGTTTTTGAAAGCAATTGCCACATTTTGTGGGTGGACTAAACCATTTAAGTCTAAGTGTGTGGTATATAATAACCATGGAATTAACAAAGCTACTGAGTGTCAGGAGGGAGGATATTAATGCAATGATATTGGGTGAGGTCATCTCAAATTTTAATGACTTGAACCTATTAATTACATCTTTACTAAGAGGGTGTGTAGAGGAGTCAAGGACACTAGTTGGATAGAAACTTAAATTGGTATGTAAAGAGTGCCTCAAAAATCTTGGAGCAATAGATTCTATCAGATTTAAAAAAATCATTTGCCAACACTTTAAGATAGAGTGTTGTAATGATGATATTATTTTTGATTTGATACACAAGCATCTTTCTAGTGTGTCTAGAGCACCATCTAATACTATTGTGCAAGATTCTATAGCTCTTACAATTTAGGAACTTTGAAAATTCATGGTTGTCAAGCATATTTAGATGATAATCTATCTACTACCTCTAATGCCCAAGAAAATAACTTGAAGTCTTTTGATCATAAAACTGGGGGCTTGGGTACATACATCCTTTGTTGTACATATAAAAATTGATGAAAATGAGGTCAAACTCAATAACTTATGAGGCATGTGGCTATTTATTGCAACCAACACCAAATTTGAGGCACACATCATGTTTAAGACATAAAAGAGCATCAAATATCAAGCATAATATTCCTACCATAAAAACTTTAGCACAAAAAAAATTGTTGTAAGAAAATTATAAAAACCATCAAAAATAAACTATCAAAGAGAAAGGAGAACATGAAAATGAATAACCTTATAAACAAGGATCAAATTCTCCCAAGATAACAAATCATCCACTCAAAAAAATGAATCATCTATGAGATGTATAAAATGGGCCTGTAAACAAGGGTTCCATGGATTCTAACAAGTATAGATATGGAGAGAAACTGGGTACCAGAGATAGTGGAAAAGAATCTATTTTTATTGCTATGCCAAGGACTTTTGTTCTAAATTACTACAACTCATTGATGTTTAGGATTAACTTCGGCTACTGATGTCTTTCACAATAAACTAGATTAAAAGTTGTTGAACTTTGGAAGCAATTTTATATAAATATTGAGTATTCCAACACACAAAGGAAGAGAAAAAGATGGGAGAGGTAGTGCAATGATATTTAATTATATGAACTTTGACCAAAGAATATGTAAGACCTATATTATTTTAAGAGCTTTCAATTGCTTGAGCCAATAAAATGATAGAGATTTCCTACTTCTTGTGAACCCCAATGAAAGAAATAACATTATTGCACATGTGATAAACCAATTTTAACTAAAAAGTGGTGAAAAGCATCTCTTTGGATGCCTTGCCAAGGATATCTCTTGCTGAGGAGTAAAACTATTGGATGCAAGTCAAATAGTTCATAAATACTTTTTAGTGATGGAAGCATGAGATAATTTCGGTGGGCTCTAATAAAATCCTATCATCTAATGATAAGAATTGGGGACAAAAAAAGAATCATAAATGTAGACACTTACAAAACAAATATCAAACCAGTTGTGACTCATTGTGAAGAAGAAGGGGCTTATACAAAACATCTATATAAAAAAATAATTTTAGGACATACGAGCTATGTAGAGTTGATTCTAATAAGATAAATAAATGAAAATATGAAAACCTTCCTAAATTGATGAATAATCAAGATAATAGAATCATCACACAAATATGTAAGAGAAAATTTCTAATTTATGTTATCCAACAAGTATCAGATACCATGTTGATGTTTTGTCAAAACAAACATAAATATCAATAACAAAAGTATAATAAAGATAGCTCAAAATCAATAATGTGGAAAAAGAGATAATAGCATAGAAAGGTAATAATTAGGGAAAGTTTATGATAGTAGACAATTAGAGAAATTAAAATCCTTTGTTTAGTTCAAAAGCAACAAGAAGGACTAATAGAGAGGGAAATTGTTATTTGTGATAGTGACTCTATAATAGAGAACAAACTATTAGATGAGCATGGACTAAGTTTTTAGAAAAGTGATTTTTTATGCTTTGATGGGGCTCTTAATTCTCAAAGATGAAGTTAGGGTCAAAAGATTATTGATGAGGAACATTAGTATCTAAAATGTTAAATAGGTCAATATCCAATGAATAAGTCAAAGTGGAATTCTCCTTATGATCTTCCAAATTCATTGATAAAAATATAATATAAAAATGCAATCCAAACATATTCTAATGTAGCTAAATTTCATAATAGAATCTTAATAAAAATAGATGCATCTCAGGAAGGTCGAGAAGAGAGAACATATCATATTTATTGTGCCCCACCAAAAGAATATTATGAGTCATGAAAAACTAGCTTCGACCTATGTTGGAGATTTGTGGGGCTTCAATTGATAGTAATTTAGAACCACTTGAAGAATGTAGAACAATTATATGTCATTGTTGGAACTATCTTTTAGATGGAAAAGAGTGATGTTACTATGGGATTAAAACCATCCTTTTCTTAGGATACTCCTATTTCTTTTGAGATTTCACACTGCTACAAGTATATTGAGTGGTAAAGTGCATTACAAGAATGGACACTTAAGCAAAGTATTGTGATGTTATAAGATGGATCAAGAAGCTATCATAATAAAATAGTGATAACTGATATAGATTTGAAAGGGTTTGGATTATTAGTGGCAAGGAAGGAAGTTGCAGATTCTCTTACAATAGGACACAAAGATAATAAATTTTATGATATAGTTTCACCAATGTTACATGTCAACATAAGACAAAAAATTGTAAAGAAGGAACCGAGTAAAAAGAAAGGGTAAGCCAAAATTTCTAGGAGAAACTTTGAGAGTTTCATATTTCACGCCCTTAGGTTTCAATTTGAATAAAGATGAACATACTTTGAGAAAAGTGACAAAAAAATAGATTTAGGAAAATAGTGATAAGAGGTACAACCCAAGGAAGAAAATCCAATTTAAAAAATTGGAGTTTTTCATATCCAAATGAAAATGATCAAGGTGTGATTAATGAGGGTCCCTTCCAAAATATGTGGATGAAAATTCTAATTGTGAGATGGAGGAAACTTTTAGTGGTGATTGAATGCATACATGCATTAGAGAAGAGTCCACTGAAAATGTGAAAAAGATGACTTTAGCAACTTTTAGTAAAGGCTAAGATGGGAAAATTATCAAAATATGGAAAGGTGGAAACATAAGAACAAAACCCATATGCAATAGTTCAACATGTCAAAGCCAGAGAAAAGCTAGCAAAAAAATAAAAAGCAATAGCAAGGAAAAAAGTCGTGTGTAGAGTAGACAAGCAAGTATTGGATAGTTTGTTGTGTAAAAATAATTTCAGCATTCTAGAAACATCATAGGGTAAGACAATCAATGTAGGCTTGAGTGAAGGTTCAATTGGACTCTTGCCCTATTGTTTCTTTGTCTCAAAAGTTAGCAGACACTTCACAAAATGAAGAAGATAAAAATATATTTTCAAGTTACAGTCATTTTTTTTGAAGTAAAAAAGCTACATAAACTTATTTCCCTAAGAGATAAGGGATGGAAATATGCAAAAATGAAGCAAGTCAAGAGGATGTTTTGATTATTGCTAATAATGTAGAAGAAAATAGAACTTTAGTATGATGAGAGTGAAGAGAGATCTTATGGATCACTGCAAGTGGGATTACAACATATGATGAATAGTAGAAGTGCCATTGCATACCTAATGAGATAATCAATGCTATTGGTGAAACTAATTGTAAATAGTAACATTCAATTTTTTTATTGAATTTGGTAATATAATAATATTTTTAAGAAATATGTTACACTGGGATATTGATAAAAGAGCACAAATACATATGATTGCAACTAGTGTGTATCTACATGTCTTTGTATAGTTGTAAATATCTATGGTGCTTGTTGCATGTAGTTTCCACATTACTAACAAACAAACCCAAACTACACTAAGATGGAACTCAATATGTTTTTTGTGTGTTAAACAATGAACATTTGATTAATTACTCTATTAGTTAGCTCACAAGCAAAAATAGTTTCATCTGAATATACTTTATCAAACCATTTCCTAGAATTAGCCTATTCTCTCTCACTTTTTCCTTTACCCATCCTTAGATTACAAAGTAGACTAAGTATGTACTTTATACAAGTGCATCCAAAGGGATTGGTGATATCTATTTCTGGTCACTAACAATACTTGGTACCAACATTTACTAAACAATACATTGTTGGGAGCTTCCACTGGTTTCAACATTACAACACGTCTACCATGTCATGTACATACCATGTCATTCTCCCAAAGTATGAATACCCATATTTCTCACTAGATTACAATATTTAAGAGAAACAAGTAGCCTTTATAGATACCTTTAACATAAAGGAGCAACCTAGAGAGTGTTGACTAATTATGAAGCCTCTCCTCCTTTTCTTTCCTCTTGCCCTCTATTGTGTGTTCTATGTGCTTCCAATATCTCCCAAATTCCTCCTTTTAAGGTTTTCTAGATTCACCCATTTTTGTTAAGATATCCATATGACATTGATGAGGATGCCCAAGTTCCACTCCACTCTAATAGACTCTTCACTAGGTTTGGTAAGAAATCTATAGCTTCAGAAATGAATTTTTTTCACTCCAAATGTACTTCCACTATACTCTTTATGTTCAAAAGAATCATAAAAAAAATTATTTATTTTAAATTTTATTTATTTATGATCCATCTTTCCATTGTAAAAATCTTTATTTATTTACAATTTTCCTATTTTGAAATTACATCTTCACCTTTGCATTAAATTATTTAAAATTTCAATATTTTATTCTTTGACATAAAAATAAAGTAACCTTGAGATTTAACTTTTACACATTAGCTTCTGGATAAATTTGATTTTATGGTAATACTTTAATTATAATATAAAATTCTAAATGATTTTATTTTTTTGTTTCATTTTCAAAAAAAAATAATAATGTTTGATATATTAAAATTTAATATTTTATATATTCATTCTGTTATTAATTTATATAAAACTTGGTAAATTTAAACATTTAATTATAATTAAATTTTTTGTTGAGGGTGTCCTTAAATTTTACATCCTCTTATAGGGCCTAATTGAGTTCAAATTCATTATAGAATAATGTGAATTCTTTTCCCACATTGTCAAAGATCGTCAAGTCCCTCTTGAACAAGATAATTTAGTTAAACAAAGTGACTTTATTTAAAACTCTTGGTATCCATAATATACTTTGAAGATTATTTTAGAATATCATCATCACAAACTCTTACTCAATCATGCATCACCTAGAATAAAGCTTTGAAAATAATTCTTAAGTCTTTCATTAAATCAAAGATATTTTAATGTAGTAATAATCAATAATTGAATGATTCTTATTTGGGTGATTAATTATTTAGTCACTTATAGGTATAGATGACTAATCGTTTAGTCATCTATTAGTCATTTATTTGGTAGTGCATATAGTCATTTGTGTTTAGTTAATCTTGTGATTTTATTCAATGACCACATTAGTCACTCATTTAGCTAGCTATAGCTATAAATTATAAAGATTTATTAAAATGTGACTATTTATAGTCAGGTGACTAAAACTTTTAGTGGTATGACTAAACATTTTAGTCACATAGTCACATATTTTCCAAAATGTACTAATGTGTCATGTTGTATTCATGACTATATTTGTCATTGATATCAACTTAGCATTGTTTCTATAAAGGCTAGTTGAGTAGCAGACAAAGATCTTAATATTACATAAATGGTTTGATTTTTTGGTAATGTATAGTTATGAACATGCTCACCATAGTGTCCTAACGATGTGGTTACGCGTGTAGAACCTAAGTCAATGATGTATGAAAGTTGTGCCTAATTCACCAAGAGCAGTTCATAGATAGAGTATTTGGAAAGCAATTCCTAATGTTTGTTTGCTAGATTAAATCTAAGATGTTGTAACAAGATGTGTAGTCAAGCAGTGATAGAGGATACTCAATTGATGATGTCAGTGAGTATGCAAGCTCTAGTATCACATGTGTGAAATTTTGTATAGATTGTAAGATGACAATGCTCTTGTAATTGTAATTAATTAATTATCTTATTATAATTAATTGGGAAAGCCTCAAGTCCAACTCAAGGAATTATTATGAAGATATGGTATAAATGAAAGATGCTTTCATTTTTGTAATTATTTAAGTGTATTAGTTGTTGCAAGAAGTGCAAAGTGCAAATTGCAAAAAAGAATAGAGTGCTTATTGAATGTGTGTAAGTGATCCAAGGGATTATTGGATGCAAGATTTGTGATATGTTTACAAGATCAAAAGGAGAAAAAGTCTTGGTTATAGGAAGGAGAAAGAGGAAGGAACAATATAGTACCATTCTATTATTTTGTAAGGAATAATGGGTAAAAGTACAAAGTTGTGTGACCTTTTAGGCTGACTTATCAAAATGATTGAATTTAAGTATTTTTATCCAAAAATCAATTTTGCTCAAACATATGATCTAGATAAATTCACTCGTGCTAAGTTATATATGCTCTCACACTTTTCCAATTGGAAATGTCTATTAAACACATGTTTTATACTAGTTTGTATCCAATTACTAAAGAAATAAAATTATTTCAGAAAATTGACATTTGAATAACTCTTACTATTTTTATAATATATTTTTAGTAAAATATAAACACCATTTTATAAAACTCGAAGTCAAGAATATTTTCATATAGAGTTTATAGTGTTATACTTAGTATAGTATATTGTAATTAAAAAATTCTACAAGCACACATTTTAACACTTGAAAAGATGTCAATTTGAGAAAGAAAAAATATTAAATCATATAAAAATAAAATAAAAATTATAGGAAATTCTAGAGGAGAGAGTCCTCTTTCAAATTTATAATTTTTCTTCTTGTTAGAATAGATTTGTTTTGAAAAATGTGGTGGGAGATGAAAACTATCAATTTCAGGTGAGTTGAGATTTGAATCACTATAAAACAGAAAATATAGGTCTAAAGTCAATTTTTATTTTTGATAGTTCTAGCTATATGTGTTATCTATAACATAGTCTAAGTTGAAATGGAAATAAGTATTTCCATATGGTTTTTTTGGTGGGAACTAAACCCCTATTTTTTAGCATTTTTCAACAACTAAAAATTTACCTATAAAAATTAGGAAAATATATCATTTCTCATTCCAAATAATTATTAAAATTTATAATCCTAAACTTTAACACTTTCTACACATATCATTATTTTACTTCATTTTCAAATTCTAAATAATAATACTAGTTTTATGTCATTGAAGGTTAACACTTATACTTTTTTTAGCCTTTTCCTTTACAAAAGGGTAACACATTTTTGTGCTTTTACCCTAATATAAAGATCATTTAGAAAGTAGGCTCATTGGTTTTTCCCTTGAAGTTGTTTGTGTAGCGGGTCCAACTATCTTCCACAACTCCTAACAAAGTTGGTATAACTCTTAATAGGGTTGGAATCTCCTAACTAGGATTCAAGGTCTCCTAATAGGGACTCATATGTACTAAATCTATTTATAAACTCCTAACAAGATCCATCCTCTAACAAGGAACATTTATATTAGTACATCATCTTGTGGGTACCATTTCGACCAGGGTTCTCCCTCTAATCAAGGTATTCCCTAGTTAACATATCTGGTGTTTTTGTGTATGAGTATCTTGTTGTGGTTTCAATTTATATTACTCATATGGCTAAGTTTGCTTAAGGTTGATAATTATGATAATAGTTGGATAACTGATTCACCCTCTGCTCTTAGTTATATAAGTGGACTATATATTCTAATAGTAATATTAAGGCTTGATTTAATTAAAAACTACAACTCACTTGCAGATTATAGATCTCTATTTTAGTCCTCCATTCTTCTTGGCATTCACACACTTCAGCTCTGATAGCTTGTTTACATTTCAAGAATTCATACTCTTAAGCCTTTTTTCTTTGGATGCTAATTGCAGTCACTTCTATTTGCCCACTAAATGAAGCAATACCTTGGAATCCTTGTCTTCATTAGGTTCTTGCACTTGAGAACCTTTTCTTTTAAAAACTATCTCTATAAATAGAGAATTAAGAATATTTTTCACTTGACCACAATTGTCCATTTTAGGGTTAGGTAGGATTAGGTAGGATGCAATGAATCTACCCACATTTCCATTTTGTTCCTCTAGAAACTTCTTCTACAATCTTCCTTGATTCAACTCAAAATGATTTATCTCAAATTCTATGACACCAACTCATCATAATTATATTCCACATGCTTCAAACAATTCAAGAAAATAAAATAGTCAACTCATATTTGTCAAATCTTTGATTTAACACTATTTGTTGTTACTCAAATGACACTAATTCACTTGGCAAACACTAAAGTTTAATGATGCTCAGTACTAACTAAACTTTACTTGACATATACTAATAATTACTCAACTTGCACTATTTTTTTTATATCTTTGTTTGACACCTCTTATTTTACATTTGGCTTCCACTAATTTCTGGTTGGCTTGCACTGACTGCTTAGCAAGGCTTGGCAGACACTTTTCTTAGTTGATCTTCTTCCAATCTTAACTTGAGTAATCTTTCATTTCATATTTTAAGTAGATAAATAATACACTATAGTATCAATGTCTTAATTGGTCTTAGTGCTTCTTTTACATACCAAATAGCTCAACCTTTCTTTAGGTGTCATTTCTATCTCTTATTTTCAAATTCTCTTCATCAGTTAACTAAATGATAGCTTACAGACCAAAAAGAAATTTTCTTGCCAATAGGTAGAAGGTTTGATATCATTCACAAAATAAAGATTTTTCTATTACAAGTTCTTCACTTCAAAACAATCTTATATCAACACATTTTACTATTAGTAATGTTGATCACAAAGCCCTATTGGAGACCCTCGAGTAGGGAAATGACCCTATACGAACAATCCACTAGGTTAACTTAATTCTTATGTTGTGTTGTTCATAATGATTCAATGATGAACCAATTAATATGTTTTATTTATTAAATTAACTTATTATAGAATCTTTTTTATCAATATACCTATTATTATGCCTAGATAATACTAATATTTTCAATGATATTAGAATGTAGGTATATCATGAAGAGTAGCAATGTATGAAGATCAAAACCTAATAAGGAGAAAAATGAAGAAAATTTTATTATATTTTTCACACTAGGATTTTTGTTAGTTTTGTATTAATTTAATAGTGATGAAACACTTGAGATGTCATAAATATGAACTCATTGATTTAATATATTTTGTCATAAGGCTCTCTAGTGGTCATCTAGGTAATCATTTTTCATATTAATTCCCTAATGGTCAAGGTCATTCAAAGTGGTCTAAGAAGTCAAATTTAACAACTAACATGGAGGGAGATAAAAATTATTTGTTGAATATATTTAATTAATATTGGTAATGATTACAAAGTTGAAAGTATGATTGATGTAATACTAACACAAGTTTTAATTATTTTAAAAACTTGTCAATTGAGGAGTGTCATCAAACCATTATTCATGGCACCCATTCATCAGTGCCAATAGCTCTAGATGGGTAGGTAGACCCTAGTAACACACCTTTTTCAACCATAGAGATCCTAGAACATTCGTGACCACCTTGCACTGAAGCCACCCCAAAGTGCACTAAGAATGTTTGGACAATGATCTTCCATAGGTGATAGCTCAAACGTCATGAAGGATATCAAAAAATTATGAGATTCTTCAAGACTATAATATTTATATCTACAATAACCTCTTTTAGTTCAAAGAGATTCAATTTCATTTGGATTTGGCATAATGATCTTACTTGATGCTAAAACTTATAGTGTTCATCAATGAACTAGTGTGCCACTGTACAACTTTCGAACAAATAGTTTTGGGCTCAATTCAAATTTCTCTTAGCTCTATATAAGTAGGTTAACCCTAGTGACACCCAATTTTTACCATGGAGAGGCTATAACATTCATGACCACCCCACACTAAAATGTTCCCAAGGTGTTGTAAGCACATTTGAGTAGTGATCTTCTAAGGGTCATAACTTAGATCTCAAGGAATATTGAAAATTTATGAGATGCTATATGAAATTGATATTGATATCTACAATAAAATATTTCTTTTAAGAGAGATCCAATCTTGTTTGAATTTGGCATAGTAATCTCACCTTATGCCAAAACTTGTAGTGTAATTTAAGTCATTGGTGCATAGCTATGTAACTTTCAAACCATTTATCATGGAATCAATTTGTCAGTGCCATTATCTCTAGATGGGTGGGTGAAAACTAGTGATGACATTTTTTTTTTAATCATGGATACCCAAGAATTTTTGTTACCAACATGTACTAAAGCATTGCTAAGGTACGTGAAGTGCATTTGGACATAAATATTCTAAGAATCATAACTCAGGCCTCATGAGAATTATGAGTAAACTATCAAATGATATGTGAAAATGATATTGATTTATCTAATAACCTCTCTCAATTTGGAGAGATCCAATTCTATTTCAATTTGGCATAATGATCTTGTGTAATGCCAATACTTGTAGTGTACCTCAGTTCATTGGTGCATCTCTACATAATTTTCAAACTGTTGACTATGGCATCAATTTTTCATTTCCATTAGCTTTGTATGGGTGGGTGAACCCTAGTAACACCCATTTTTTGATCATAGATCCTCTAGAACATTTGTGACTACCACATATCAAAGCAACCCCAAGGTGCACTAAGTGTGATTAGAAATTGATCTTCTAAGGGTCATAACTTGGAGCTCATTGGAGTTCTCAAAAAACTTTCAAAGGATAAAATAAATTGATATTGATGTCTAAAATAACATCTCATAGTTTGAAGAGATCCAGTTTCATTTGAATTTGGCACAATAATCTCGTGTGATGCCAAAACTTGTACTGTACATTAGTTAATTGGTGCATCATTGCATATCTTTCAAATTGTTAATCATGACATCAATTTTTCATCACCATTAGCACTAGATGGGTTGGAGAAACATAGTAACACCTCTCTTTTTTTAATCATGGATCCCTTATAACCTTCATGACCACCATATACTAAAGCATCCTCAAGGTGCACTAAGCATAATTGTACATTAATCTTCTAAGGGTCATAACTTTGAGCTAATGATGGTTATCAGAAAACCTTCAAATTCTATAGGACCATGATATTTGTGTCTTCAAAAACCTCTCTCAATTTGTAGAGATTCAATTTTTTTTTGAATTTGGTATAGTGATCTCTCCTTATGCCAAACCTTGCAATGTACTTCAATTCATTGTGCATTACAGGGTAACTTTCAAACCATTGATTGTGGCATTGATTTTTTAGTGTTACATCTGGATGTGGAAGTGAAACCTATTGAAACCTTTATTTTGATAATAGGTACCATAGAAAGTTCATGACCATCACATACTGAAGTGTCCCCAAGGTGCATTAAGTTTGATTGGACATCAATCTTTTGAGGGTCATAACTTAGATTTTGTGAGGGTTAGCAAAAAAATAAAAAATGCTACAAATTGGTGATATTGATGTCTATAATTAGATCTCACAGTTGAGAAAAATCAAATTTCATTTGAATCTGGCATAGTGATCTTGCCTAATGCCAAAACTTGTAGTGCACCTTAGTTCATCAATACATCACTGCATAACTATCAAACCATTGATCACGACATTGATTAATCAACATTGTTAGCTTTGGATGGTTGTGCAAACCCTACTAACATGCCTATTTCAATAAAAAAATGCTCTAGAATTTTCATGCCAACCATGTACCAAAGCTTCCCTAAGTTTCATCTAACATAAATTAGCATTGATCTCTTGAGGGTTATCTTTAAAGAGTCAAATGTTGTAGGATGGTCATATTGATGTATAAATTAACCTCTCTTGATTTTGAGAGATCTAATTCTATTTGAATTTGGTACAACAATTTCATGTAATGCCAAGACATGTAGTGTATCTAAGTTCATTGGTCCATCATTGTGTAACTTTCAAACTATTGATTGTGCAATTCATTCATTAGTTTTATTACGTTTGAATTGGTGAGTCAACCCTAGTTACACCCATTTTTCAAGCATGGATCTTCTATAACAATCGTGACCACCATGTACCAAAGCATCCTTAAGGAGCACTAAGAAAAATTTAATATTGATATTATGAGGTTGGCCATATGTTAGAGCTCATAAGGGTTATGAACAAAGTGTCAAATGCTAGAGAAAAATGATATCAATGTCTATAATAAGATCTCTCTATTTGGAGAGATCCAATTCCATTTTAATTTGGCACATCGATCTTGCCTAATGCCACAACTTGTTGTGCACCTCAGTTCATTAATGCATAACTATGTAACTTTCAAACCATTGGTCAAAGCACCAATTCATCAGTGCTATTAGCCCTAAATGGGAAAATGAACCCTAGTGACACCCCTTTTTCAACCATATTGCACCAATAAAATTTACAACCACCATGTATTGAAGCATTCCTTGAGGTACACTAACCACAATTTGAGGGGTATGTTATAGTAGCATGAGATTTTCTTGAAGGAGGACACTATTTAATGTTTGGAATATTTGGGGCTTTCATAGTATATGGTTTCCTAAAACCAAATTGGTTGTGGATTTGGCTAATTGGAGATATCTTAAGGGACTTTCTTGAGGTTTTAGGGTTTGGGAGTCAATATTTCATGTACTTCATTCGGAAAAAGTATTCATTTTCCTACACCTAAAATAGGGGTCCTTGTGTGGACAACATGTTAAACATCATTTCAAATTTGATACTAAAGGTTGACAAAATGTTCTTCACATATTATTAAATTTCAATTGAATATACTAAACATGATAAAAATGAATGATATTCCATAAACATGAAAAATAAACATGTGCAATAAATTGAACAGTACTATAATATATTATTTAAATGTATATCCATGTGCAGATAAATTACACAAATACACACACACACACAAATAGAAAAATGAAGCAAATATATATCAAAATAAATACATTCATATAGAAAATATGGGTGTTCGTGCCATCAAAATATGTCTATAATATGAAAGTTTCTAAATACAATGTTTCACATGCTATCTCAATATGTCTCATGATACATCTCTAAAATATTATACTATCATATGTTGCTAGTGGATCAGCAAAATGTAGCCTCTTTAATGTACTATGTGGATCAGATGCCTCCTATATGAATAGAAAAGGAAAACCCAAAGTTAGAATACTAAATTTATATGATTGTACATATCTAATACATAAAAGAACAAACATGTACCACCTTTTATAATGAAAAAGGATACCAGAACACAAACCGTTCAACTTAAATGACATAAAAATGGTATTTTTGCTCACAATTTGAAGATGATGTAAACTGATGAAACGTGTGAAAGTGGATGAATTTTATGCCTTCAAATTTTATTTTATTTTGAGTAATAATATATTCATTAAAAAAAATTTAAATCCTTTTTATCAATTGTGAAAGTTATAGGGTGTAGTTCCCTTGAAACAAGCACATGCAAATCATCAATTTTTTCTTTGATTTGAAAATATGTTATAGAAAAAATGTATAGTAAGGGAATAAATAAATAAATATTGGTTTTTGATGTATATTTTATTTGCTATAAGTACTCAAGTTTGACCTTATTAGAAACCAATAGTTTTTACGTCTTGCCAAAACTTTCCTATCAAATCTATACCTTTTTGAAAAAAAATTACACATTCTTGGACATGACTATGTCCTCTAGGGATAAATATAAATATTAACTTTTTAAAATATGATTTACTATTTTTTTCATTTTTTGATGGATCATCTTCTCAAATGTCAAAATACCTACTTATAATATTTTGAAATTATAATATATTATAACAAATCCAAACACTACGAAAATTATATATTGATGATATTGATGTTGCGATCTATAAAAGGGTATTTTTAGTTTATGAAAAAAGTTAATTTTTGATAGAGAAATGAGATTTGACCAAAATAGGTTTAGAGGTCCTAAAGGGTGACACAAATCTATGCTTTTACTAACATTAATTTACTCAAATGTTCTTGGTAAAATGATTCAATTGGAAACTAAGATTTATGCATATGGATTATACATCCTTCATAGCTTCCAATACTATCCATTAGACACATTTACTTAATCAATTTGGGACACAAACTTGAAATGATGTTTGCAAAGTATATGCTTTAAGGCTCTTCAACTGTCATTTTCTATCCTATGAAATTAAGAGCAAAAATACTTTATCTATGTGCTAATGTAAGAAGTGTAAACTAATTGATAGAAATGGAATACAAATAGTACTCCACATAGTCTTCCCATGTTGGAGGAACAACTATTGCTTTTGTTACTAGTCGTTGCAGAAACAATAGAGATCTTACTTAATCCTATTAAAAAGGAAACTATTTCTACCAGCTAGGTTCACTTACCATATGGGCCCCGTTGGATAAGTGAACAATAACAATTATAAACTTTAAATATTAACACAAAATAGTAACAAGTTGTATTGATCTCAACCCACTAAAATATTACAAACTCAAAATGATAGTTTATACTGAAAGACAAATGCTATTAAAAATATAAACTCTACTCAACTCCCAAAGCCTTATTCAACATTCTGCTTAAAGAAAATACAGAAAAGTAACTTGGTTACATCTAGCTTCAGCATTTAGAACTTAGCAATGCAATTATTACATCATGGTACACATCTTCAATGGAATGAGTCTTAAATACATCGCATGATTACTTCTAGATTTGTACAATAGTTGTATATGAGGTTGGCCTGATCTTTAGCACTACATAAATATTACATAAATGTATAACTATATTGTTAATTTTTCCATATCCACTCCTTCCTTTGACTTGTTCTTGCAATCTAATTTGTACACATGTAATAATTTGTAACACAAATTTACTTCATTAATCCATGATAAATATTCAATATGCATATTAATCCTTGTTCACACTGCATAGATGTAGGAACCTACTAACTAAAAGAAAAAAAGAAAAAAGGGTATGCAAATCCATAGATCACACATATATAATCCCATTCTTCTATACAAGTTCCAACTATAGTAGTGTATTTAGGAAATGATATAGAGTCATGAAGCTTATGGAAAAGAAAAGAAATTATAAGTTTATACATATCATTATAGTTAAAAGTCTTTCAACTTAAACATAGATTTCACATAAAAATCATAAAAAAATATGGAATCATGAAAATTTTTCAACCCATCAATCTCCCCAACTTTGAAGTTGAATGGTTCTCTAGACAAAATGTAGTTCATGACCTTGGCCTCCAACATGAAATCCTCTATAGTATCAGACATGGTTCCTCCATTATGCTAACTCGAACAATAACCTTTTAGAATCCTTAAGCCTTTTCCAGGCTTGTATCTCAGTAGCTATGTTGTATGTAATAAAATCCTCATTCATTCCCAACAATCAATGCATTAATAGAGGAGGTTGAAGCTTGAGTAGAATCCAAAAACTACCTCTAGGGTGCCCCAACATAACATACCATGGTGCATGTCAACTTTACATAACAAAGTTCTATAGAGAATGTGGCTCATTTACCTAAGAGTCCCTCAGAAGTATTATCCATTGCTGAATGATTGACCTTCCTATGTCTTATTGCTCATTAGATTTTATTTCATTGAACTCTTGAGTAAAAATCTTCCCTTAGAGGTTTGATGTGTTTCTGCCCTTTCTCAAAATTGGTAACTTTTAGTAAATCATAATAGTATATGCAAGGATCTTTCACATTAGGGCTTAAGTACAGTGGTTCTAAGTCTTTTGCTTCTCTATATGGTTTTTCCTAATTTTCTCTTATGATTTTATTATGATCCTAAGACATGAATGCTCTTAATTGGACATCTCTAATATTCATCAAAGGATTTCATTCCATGTCATTAGGGACAATGAAATTGTTCATATAGAGTTGACATAGAAGATTCTTAATGGTTGTAGGAGATTGTTGGAATACATGATAAAATCCACATGGGGTATTCAGGGAAGAATTAAGAGCTTACACAATCCAGGTCATTTGATAGTTCAACATTTCGTATTTTAAGTAGAGTGTAAAATTGAGTTGGTAGTCTACATTGGAGAATATCAAGAATCAACTTAATCAATTGTGTAACTTTTCCTTCTAAAATGATAATTTTTCCTTCCTAATCCAGCAATTCTCTTTGTTGATTATTAATAACTCATTGTATCCCCTTCTTTTCCTCTAACCACATATCTTTCTCTATTAAAATTTTTTGGTATAAAATCATTCCTTTTTCTAGTGGTGTAGAGAGGTTAGGTGGGGGCATAGGTCCTTGATCATTAACATCGGCCCAATCATAATTACTATTTCCATTAATGCCTTGAATAGGAGCTTTAGTAGTAGATTTTCTCTTCCATATTCCAATGCTTGTTTCAAGGTATTCAGAAGGTAGGTGTTGTAAAGAAGATCCTTATTTTTTTTGAAAATTAAACTAATTTTTCCAACCCCTCACTAGAGATTTCCCCAAGAACTTTCGTAAAAATGTTTATATTGACTATAGGAAAGTTTTCATTGAGGTCTTGTGGATCATTGACTTTAGGTTCTATAGCTTCATCTATAGACATAGAAATATCTTCATTCTTAGATTCACATACAATATAAGAATGATTTCTTTTCTTTCAAACCACAAAATTACCATGCCCTAAATCAATATCACTATTGTCATCTCCTACAAAAACAATGAATTCATTTTTTTTGGCTATGATTGTGAAGTGGACTTCCCGATTCTTTCCATAACTCTTATGATTGTGCATATTTACGACTTCTTGCATCGCTTTTAAGGGTATTGTCTTGAGAAATGTTATCTACATGAGTGTCTATGGTAACAGACTTTCTATAAATCCTCTCACTCCTTGCAGGTGTTTTAAAAGGAGTTTTAGACACCTTTTTTGTTTCTTTGAAAACCATTCTTTAACATAAGCTATAGGAGTCTCCTTCTATACTCCTTTTTCAATAGAAGGTGAGTGAGGCAAAATATTATCATAATCATTCTCTATTTCTTGTGTGTGACCTACAATAGGTACTTCCTATTCTTGAATTGAATCACGTTCAACCCTATGTGTAGAAGACCTAGTTTGTACACAATCCTTAGATTCAAGTGAAGTGGGGCTTTCTTGAGAAGATTTCCTTTTTCCTTTTTTCACTCTAGGGATTAATGATGATTTTTCTACTATCTTTTATTTTTTTCCTAGGTGAGGGCTAATCAAAGACATTATGCTCAATAATTTTTATAGTGATATTTGTCATATCAACCCTTCTTCCTACTCCTGGACTCCCAGTCCCACTAAGTGTTGGGAAGAATTCATCCATTAATAAAAAATCATTTGAATAGATAGTAGAAACTTTTCTTAATGCCCTTACTATTATCAATTTAATCAAACAATGATGGAAAACTAGGTTAGGCTAACCTTCCTACACATATACAACTCATTTCTACAGTAAACTGAATAAGAAATGTGAAAGGTTGACATGTCTATTATCATGTCTTAAATAAATAAGGATTTTAAAGTGAGCACCATGCAACCACTAATATCTTCCCTCTCACACAATTTACATCATAATATAGAGGGAACATTGATTATAGGGTTCTTGCACAAAAATCCTCCTTGTCCCTTGCTTCCTATCCACTTCCAGTAGTCTATCTATATGTAGGGTGAATTGGGCCCTCATTTTTTTTGGATCCATATCTTCTTCAAAAAATTTGCCTTCTAATAGAAACCTTGAGACTTATAAAATTATCTTTGGACTACATTAAAATTTGAGCCCTTTAAGCATAGCTTTTCCATTACTGAATGAGCTCATAAACTGAAAATCAACTTTATCATCCCAAGTAGTAACCTTTTGAAAATAATGGAGCCAACTATGAGTTTCAAAAAACTAACAAAAAATATTATCTAGAAGAATAATGTCATGAAGTATAGGTTCATGTTGTATCAAACCACCCCCCATGATTGTACTAGTAAAAGACCCAAATAAAAATTTAAACACTCTTCAAAAGAAATGCAAAAAAAAGAGGAAACTTCATAATTTGCAAAGTATTATGCATTCAAAGACAACAAAGAACAAAAGTTTTTAAATCTTTTAGAAAATAACATATCATGTAATAATGTCATGTCATTATTAAATTTGTACCTTTTCTATCAAGCTTCCATAGATGCAAATTATGTGTGGACTTTAAAATAAAAGGCAAGTGTCGGATCAACTTGATAAATACACAGGGAATGATATGACATATCTTCACATAATTTCCTAAAATACAATATATTTCTTATGATTACAAGATTTATATGCAAAGTAAAAATGTGCACACATACCACCCCCACTTAGAAGAGAGCATGGGTCCCACCATGGAATGTGAGAAAATAATGTAATGTTGGAATTACGAGTGGAAAAAGTAGACTTTTGATAGGGGGGCTAGTGGGGGTGAATCAGTAGTTTAAACTTGGACCAATAAAAATTTCACCATTCATTCATCATATACATTCAATATGTAAGCTGAAATAACATGTAATAAATCACATATATAACACCAGATATGATTACTCAGAAACCCTCCAAGTGAGGAGGTAAAACTTGGGCGGGGATGACACCCACGAATCTTTACTACTAAAATTGTAAAGTGTATCCAATTAAGGTTACAATGTTTTGATCATGAATCATGGTATACCTTATAAAATATTTTCCCTGTTAAAGGTTTACAAAGACTATTAGGTCTCACCTTGTTTGAGAATTTCAGCACCCTATTAGAAGTGTGCCTTTTTAGAGGACTTCAACTTACAATTAAGTAAGCACCTTGTTAAAGGATTTCATATAGCCTCTTAGGACTACTCTGCTTAAGAGATTTGATTGAAATCACTTGTTAGAATATCTTAGAATAGAACCTATAATTGGTACTTGCTTGCTTGATGACAGATCACCTCTACACAATGTCTAATTGATCCTTCTCAATCAGATGTCTAAATGTTGTATCATTCTCTCTATCCTTTATTCTTCTCTAATTGATTATCCAATTCACTCTTACTTCTAAGTCACCTTGAATTCTCTACAAACTATCTTATTCACTTCTCTAATTGGATCACTTAGCCATAAATATTTTAAGGCTTCATCCTCCTTAAGAAGACTTAGGCAGCTAAGGGTTAGGTATGAATCTACAACTGAGATTCATCAATATTGCTACTTAAACCTTCTCTTTTTTCTGATTGGCTATATATAATTGCATAGGGAATCCAAATATAGATTTCTCCTTATCACCAAAAGATTGTATTTTATTCATAAGTTGGCTTTAAAATGCTTTATATAGTTGTTTGTGCCATTACAAACAAATATGTCAAAATTGGGTTACTTAGCATATGAAGTCACTAATGCTTGGCATGCACTATATTTTTGCTATAACTCGACACCTATAGTACTTGAAATTTACTATTTAATTGGCTCCTAAATCACTTGACATGGTCTATCTACTCGAAACTTGAGTGACTTGATACTCATTGCAACTTAGCATGGTCTAATATTTAGATGTTTTGCTCAGCATGTATTACTAGTTTGGCACAAACTAAGTAAATGGTTTAAGTGTGTTGACACTCACTTGTCAAAACCAATCTGAGATCAACAATCTCCCCCTTTGACATGAGTGTTGAAAACACTTGAATATACATAATCAACTTCAATCTTCTCAAGCATAGCATATCCATGACTCGGCTTATATACAAAACTTCAAAATTTCAAAATTCTGTAATAACCTATATACCTCAAAATTGATAACTTCCCCTAAGTTAATATGTCTATTTTGTATCCAAAATCTATGCTTCTTTCGAAGTAAATGTTGTCTCTACTTATAATTTTTAACTTCAATGCATTAATACTCTTTCATGCTCTCCTTTAGCTAATATATCTTCATTTTGTTTCTGTCTCCAATGATGTATCTCCCCCATTCTTTATCTCCTTTGTTTCTATCTCCCCATTTCTTTATTCTCCCCCCTTTTGACACTTATGTCAAATGGGCTACACATGTATAGTGTGTTTTTCCAAAAAGGATTTATGGACATCCATTATGATTTTGAGGGTTGCATCCCAGTTGTCACATGCAACATCCAATGATTAGATTTGGATTGCAAGCTTGGCAGTAAGGTGCACTAGGCCATCTAAAGTAAAAAGATTGGGGTCTTTCTTTAGTAGAGTCTCGGCATAACCTAGTTCCTTGTGTAGTATCTCTATATGTGGGGTGAGGGATGCTATTATACATGTCAATTTGGCTCTTATGCTAGCCTCATTTTCTATCAATACAACTAATTAACTTTGTGTCTAAAGAAATGTTTTGAAATGCTTCTCACTTTGAGCTAGATTCTGAGGTAGGTTAGTACTTGATATTTTGAGGTTTCTCTTTAGGCTTAAATTATGAATCCTAGTTTCTTGAGTGAAGAGTGTAGGATCACACATATTTGTGTACAATAAGAATATATTATCATTGTACACAAAACTATGTGATTCAATACAACTTTGTTTTTAAAAGAGGGGTAAATGCTTCGACCTAGAGCTATGAACCACTGAGGCCACAAATGGGGGACCTCATCCCCATCAGATTTGAACCTTGATTGCAAGGATAAAAACTCAACAACTTAACCATCACCACATGCCACTATTGGCAGTTGCCAATGCAACTTGAGTTAGTGTTAATTCACTAGATATTTTCTCATTAACCTTATCTTGAAACTTCTTTTTTGACCATTCTAAAAAAAATTTAGTTGTATCAAGGTCTTCATTATTGACCTTTTCCACTATATCTATTGGTTGTTCTATCAATGGCTTGGTCTCTTCAAGAGTTTGTAGGATGAATGCATCTAGAAAGATATCTTTAATATCTTGGAGTGCTTGCTTCTACCTACATTCTCTCCTTAGCATTTCTTGATGCTTTTTCCTTTCTAAGGCTTTCTACAAAATGCCTATTTTCTCCAATGTCATAGTGTCATAGTCATACTTTGGAATAAAAATTTCTTCATCAAGGCTTATTTATCCATAGTGAATTAATTTATCAACCTTTGATGATCTAGGGTTTGGCACTGAGATTTATAAAGGAATGGCTTTTGTGCTCAGTTTTTGAAGAACGTGTGTAGAAGGAGTGCCAGATGCTAGTAGGACTATGAGTGCTTGGATGGCTTCATGTTCTTTCACCTTAGGTGTTAACTCATGCTATTCAAGCTTTCCCTAATCTATTATTATGATGTGGCTAGCACCTTGTTCCTATGCTACAGGTACAAATGAGTCTATCTGTCCTATTTTCTATTCTCCTATAATATCTTTCTCTTCTATTTTCTTCTTTGCAATAGTAAAAATTTTAACACTTGTATCACCCTTAGTAGATGTATATACTATTGTTTGAACCAAAGGTTGTACATTAGTAACTGAAGGGATGATAGAAGGTGGTTCTTGTGGATTTACCTTTTCCATTGTGACCTCAGTTTCTGCCCTTTTCAATTCTTCTAAACTAACCAAAACTGGATTTTTTATGGAGTTTAGCTTGGTGTGTAGATTGGTCTAGAATCTTCTTCAAGTCATCTACAATAAGTGGATTGATGTTCTGAGCTGATGCATAAAAAACATTCTTTATAGTTATATTCTCAATTGTTACACTTGTGTCATGAGGAGGACTAACATTCAACAATTGTGTGTCATGCACACTCTATTGACCTTGTTGTTGTTTAGCTTTTTCCTTGTCACTATCTTGCTTTTCTATCTCTCCCCCAAATGTATTATCTTTATCACCATCTTTCTTGTCATCATCTTCCTTGTTATCATCATTGGCATCATCCTTGTCATCTTTTTACCCTTTGAAGGGTTAGCTTCTCCTTGTTTCATAGTGGTCAACCCATAGATAAGTTTCCATATTTGGGTTGATTTCTTGACCACATCTTCAATATTATTTTGAAGAATGTTGAGGGCTCTATATTTAGGTGTGAACCTAACTGCATGTCTCTTTATAGCCTGAACAATTTGTCTCTTTGTTAATTTTGGCATTACTTAGGCTAATGTTGTTTCCCTAATTTGTTTTTCCAAATTTACACAATAATGCCATTTTTTCTAACCAATATCAGATAAACCTTTTGGTATTCAGTTGGAAAATTCTAGTGGAGTGTTCTTAAACTTTGACATCATGATATATAATGTCTCTTCCACTTGATTTTTCTCTTCTTTTCAAAGTTTATCAAAATCAATATGTTTCAAACCAAATAAATATGTGTTGCTTTTGACATTTTCACATAAGTTTTCAAGATCAGATAAAGGATTGTGACCTACCACTTTAAATTGGTTATTCTCATCTGATTTTATCCTCTCTTCATTAGAATCTAGTTGTGCCACATACTTTCTTCTTTGTTTCTTTTGCACTTGGTCTCCTTGATCTATTATCTTTGTCTTTTCATTGGCCTTCTGAGTTATATCACATGTGCTAGCTCTAGTGGTAGGAGTGGTGGGGTTGGTTGGGGTAGGTTTGATAATCTTCTTTTTCCTTGCAACTAGTTGTGTCTTAGCCTTCCTCTTCTTTGTCTCAATAGGAGTACGTGCTTCCTTGACTTCTTCTCCCTTAGCACCTTCAGTTTTTTCCCTAGCCTTGTCTTCTCCCATGCCTTGGGTCAATGCAAGAGGTTCTTGAGTTTTTGTTTCTTCTTCCTCTTCATCCTCCTCTTCTTCTTTTTCTTCCTCCTCTACTCCTCCAAATTTTTCTTTTAGTTTCTTCACTATCTTATCTTTCCTCTTAATGCTTGATGTAGTTTTCAACTCCACGGTAATATTTGACTTTACCATCTCATAGTTGTCAAATATCTTTGCACTTTTATCTATTTCCTCTGCTAGGAGTGTAGTGATGGTTGCTAAGGCTTGATCAATATTAACTTTATACCCAAGTGATCTTATCTATCTTAGCCTTGGTGTGGTAGCTTGCACAAAAGTGTAATCAATGTCAACAAGAAAACATATGTCATTATAATGTTGTTCAACCAATGAAATAGGTATCCTAATTCCTTCCTTCATTGATTTATTAAAATCTTCAAAGTAACTTGTCATCAAATTTTTTTCCCATCTGCTCAATGTACTTATTGATCTGCACCACAACTGACCTATTGGTCTTCCTTCCTACATTACCAAAAGAGGGAAATATATTTTGTACATAAAAGAATATGCAAACCAGTATTGAACCAAACTTGCATTTTGAACTCTTGGTTTTCTTGATAGCTCCAAGATTCTCCATTAGTTATTGTTATTGTATCTCTACCAAATCATATGTATGATGTTTCTTTACAATCTTGTAGCCAACATCCACAACTATACAAGGCACACTATTCAATCTACTACATTGATAGAATTTATGTGAGATTACCCTTACAACAAAGTTCAACAGTCGATCAATAATAGTATCTATTGTCATCCCTCTCTTATTCCATTTTAATCCAATATTCTTTTCAATTACTTCATTGGAATCACTTATAAGTATCTTTGGCCAATCTAGGGTTGGGTAGCTAGTAACCCTATGAATTATTCTCTTGGTAATCTTGATAGGTCCTCCCTCTAGCCATAAATAACTATCATGAATTTGGCTTAGAAAAATTTGCATCCACTCAGTTTTAAACACATTAGGAAAATCTAGGGCTCGTGTTAAACCCTTTTTCTCAAAAAAATTGTATTCCTAATTCAAAAAACCATTCTTTAATAATTTTTTATATACATCTCTTATCTCCCTGTCTCTTATTCCTCCTATCTTACAATTGTAACACTTCCCCACATCTTGTACTATAACTATGTTTGGTGGGGTCATTGACAATGTGGCAAAAGGATCTTGTTTACAGGAAATGTCAGGAATGGCTTTAAATATGGGATGTTCAACTTCATTACTAACAAGTTGAACATTCAAAACCTCCATCCCTTCAACAGTTTTTGAACTAGATTGCATTATGTCAAACTAGGTTTTATGCAAAATTAAACTATGTAGCTTAGCTTGTGATAAATACCTTGTGAAATTTGATAAATTAGTGTGAGATCATTGTTAAAATTTCTATGAATTCCTTGAATAGGTTTCTGAATTTCCTTCTACTCTGCTTGCTCTTGCTCAAATTTGAAATGATGAATAATGAAAAAAAATTGATCATATACTCTTCAAAAACTTTTCATTTAATGTTGAGTGCTTATATAGTTGTAAGCTCAACATCAACCAATTTCAAGATCACTTGGCATCTATTGATATTTCTATCACTCAAAAGATACTATGAGTTTGACATCAACTAACCAAACTGCTATCTCAACATCATCTATCATTCCACTTGGCATACATAGGAAACATTTCATGCTCGCTAACAACGTGAAAAACTTAAAGATTTAACTTGAATTTTTAGTCAACATCTTGCATCTTTATTCATGCTAATGTAATCTTTTAAGTACTATCTCCTTTGGAACTTGTTGGTCTAATTTTCTACAAAATAAAATTCTTCTAGTCTAGGTATTAAAAATTAGAATTGAATCCATTTCTTGACTGCTAGGGTTTTTGGTTTTTGGCCTAGCATTTTTAATAACCTAGAATAAAAACCTATTAAACTATAAGTCTTGCATTATTTTTGAATTTATTTGGGTACGAATCTTTTCACAATTTTGAATTTTCCTTGACCTATTTAAATCTTTGATTGTACCAAGTTCCTTTTACCCATTTTCTTCCCACCATCTGATCTTTGTAAGATCTATGGCTGTCATGTCATCACTATGTGAAACTGCAAGTTTTTTAATGATAGTGACTTAATGATTGCCATGAAATTGATTAGTGGTGTCATAAAGTGGAGGGTCAGTGTTGGGAAACTACATTATTTCATAAAGGTTCAGTCACATGCTTCATGTCAGAATTGTAAAAACTAGAAAAGGAACCAAATGTAATGAATTGCAAATGGTATCACTAGAATCTAGTTTTCCTTATGAGTCGCTATGTCACAATCAAAAAAAGTTTATATCATTCTAGTAGTGACATAGCAACTCGACAAGAAATGGCTTTGTGGCAGCAAATCTTTGAAGGTGGGTCCCAACATCTGCTTCATTAGAAATAAATCACATAATCTCCTGCACATGGTGGCATCACGTATGCACTACAAGTTTTAAGAATACTAGAGGTCACTATGTTGTGACTAAAAAATCTTTGCACCTAACTGGTAGCGACATAGTGCCCAGCTTGAAAATGTGCATGCGGTAGGACCCAAATCACATGATGTCACAACAAGGATTAAAATGTCAAATTATTTGTTAGTTTGATAGGACATTTCCATGTTATCAATAACATGGACCCACACCAATTTAGAGGTCAGATGAAAGATAGTGATTGTTCGATTGAATCAGATCAACAATCATCACAAAGTCACTATGGAAACTTGTGTGCTATTTAACCAACACAACATGATGACTAAGGGACCCACCATAGTTTATATAACTCTAATGCAATTTTCTCACCTTTAGATCAAGCTTAGATCTATGGTTGTCGCTTCATCACTATGGAGGGTTGCTCAAGTTTTAAGGATAGCGACATAGTTAGTAAAGAAAAAGGAATAAGGGACCCACCATATTTTTATTAAGTAATGAATCAAATGTTTTCCATTTGATCAAGATGGAATCAATGGTTATTTCTATATCGCATAGGTAACATGCTTGTTCTTTATGTATAGCGAAATAGTGACTCAGAGACACATGTCCTCAAGGATTAGTGGTTCCAATATGAAATGCCAATAGTGAAGGAAAAGTATAGGCGGGGGATTTTCATTGGATTGACTACCAGCATGTCAAGTGGAAAATGAGTCATCCCTATTTTCAATCCAAGATTGTAGGATTTTTTGAGATTAATGGTGTGAATTTAAATGTAGAAGGTGGTGCCACTTTGTTTCTCTTACAGTTCATTTATGAGGAATAAAAGCTTTGCATGCAAGAAAAAAACAAAGTATATTGTAGAAGATCTCACCATTTTCATCCCACGTGAACAAGATTTCAAGCTTTCTAAGTAGAAGAAATTAGTGAGAATTTGTGCTAAGTTTGATCAAAACTTGAAGTTGTTTCCCATTGTTTCCAAGACATTACAGGATTATAGAGAAGAGAAAGAAAAAAATCAAGTAAGTTCCCATATACTATAACCTCTATAGAAATTTAGTTTTCTGCAAACTATATCTAGTATGCCTCCCAAGAAGGTATTCTCTAGGTAGGAATTTTATTTAGCCAAGAATATCCATGATGACCTACTTGAATTGCTCCTCGAGTCTACCACTGAAATTGTGAAAGTGAAAAAGTTAACCTTGTTAAACCATATGCTCAAAATTGCAGATGGGTTATACGATAAGGGGAATTGAGTTTGGGATGCCAAAAATTTTCAAATTGGTCTTTCTTTATTCAAGAAATGGTTTTTAGAAAGAAATTTATTTTCCCCACATGCTAATATCTAGAACTTTGACTTAGGAAAATTAGTAGTTCCAATTGTTTTTATGGATTATGACCTTCTAGAAGCTGTTGCAAAAAATTATGATCAAGCAATCAAAGTAGTGAGAAGAATTAATGGTGAAATTTTGATCACAATTAGCCCAAAGGAAATTCGAGAGGTATTTGGTTTAGGGCCTTTGATAGACTGTCGTGTGCCCTTTGACCTACAAGAATTAGAGAAAGAATATGTGTCAAAGAAGGATGCAATTAGGCATGGTGCACTGAGGGTACATATAGGAAAAATAGGAAATTTTCTAGCAATTACAACATCCTCTAGGGAACCTTTCAAAAGGGCATATTTCAATACCAGGGCTATGGAGGTATATAGGACTCTATGTAGAGTTTTTGGTGAAGATAAAGAGGATTGTATGCCCATAGGTTTTATGTATATGATCACTCAAATTTCCTCTTTTGGTGTGGATATTATTTTTTATTTTGCTTCCTATTTAGTAGAGGAAATTCATAATGGCTTGGTTGGGATTGGAAGAGGCAAGGTTGAGAAATTTTTTGGTCACTATTCCTTTTTGATGCATATGTTTTTGTTCAAATAAGTAACATATTTTGGTAAGGAGATGAAATTGAACAGAGAACAAGATGGGGAAGCATTGCCAGTCTAGTTATGGAGTGCAAATATGACCTCAAAAGTAGAAAAGGCTAGTTTTTTAAAGGTTTGATAGGTACTTTTCTTGAAAGTTGAGGTGCCTATTATTAAGTGACAATCCCAGAGTACCTCATGCATTTGTATGTGTTATTAGGCCCATAGAAAATCCTTTTTCTTTGAAAGTTTCACATAACTAGGGAGATATCATCCCATACTCGGTTTCAACTATCTTTAGGATTTATGGTTTTAGAGGTACTCCTCATGTATTACCTTACTAGGTGCCATTAAAGGTAGGGGTAGCTAAATTTTCTTGACAGCTAGGAGGACTGGAGGAAAATTATTTGTTGAAAAGGAAAAGAGGGTCAATATTCCCAACTTGCACTGTAGCCCACCAATTTGTGATCACAAAAGGGGGTTGGCTTTCTCTATATAAAATACTAGATTAGTATAAGGTGGTTGTCTGTCATCCCTATTTTTGTGACACTGAGGACATAATAAGAAATGGGTTCTCCTTGCAAGAATAGGAAACCAAGAAAGAAAAATGGAGAGTTTTCTCAAGGGTTTTGGATTTTATTCATTGTTTTGATGAAAAATATAGTCATCTGGGTAATGCAATCATAGAGGCAGATAGGATAAATAAGCTCATGATTACTTTCCCTAAAACAATGAAAACTATGAATGAGAAAAAAATGATTTATTAATACCTATCTAGATAAGGCTGAGGAGTTAATGGGGAGACTCGGATTCACTCCCAATCTAGGGGCAAGATAATTGATTATCCAGAAAAGGCCAGGGTATAATATCATTCAAAATAAGAAGACCACTGTGGATAAAGGTAAACAAATTGAAGGATCCACTAGTGTATTCTTAGAAGAAAGACCTACTGAGCCCTCCCCTAAGAGGAAAAAAATAACAAAAGATCAAGGTCCTCACATTGAGGAATATTCACCTACATAGTCCCCTCTATGGATTGAAGAGGAACAACTTTCTAGAGAGCAAATTAAAAAACTAAGGTGACAAGGAAGAATTTTTATTACCAAGAAGAATTAGATGAAGGAAACCCCTAGGAGCCTCTTCTACCAAGCCTAGAGTTGACAATAGTATATTTTAAAGGAAGGGAATTAGACCCTATGATAGAGCAAGCTAGTCAACAGTTTTTGTTAGATGATATTTTTGTTAAGTTCGGAGCTTTCCACTAGTCTGCATGGAGAAAAAGCATAGGAAAGTATGAAGAAAGATGTAATAAGTTAAGAATGGAGTGACTAGAGCTAGAGGAGGCAGCCTTGCAAAATCAAGTAAAAGAAAAGATGATGTAGGAATTCAAAAGTATAACTCCTGAAGAGGGGAGGTAGATGGTGAGAGCATCAATTATTTTACTACTACCTAATTTGGACATAGTACATGCTCTAATTTTTAATTATATTTCAAATAAATTGGACCTATAAGACCAAAATAAGAAAGAATTCAAAGGTACTACTTTCAGTGAGGACTAGGCCACTTTGGTTATATGGTCATTAAAGAAGGGATCAAAAGTTGTTTCATCACAACTAGATGACTTTGGGTTAAAGGGAAATATCATTGTAAAAGGAGTAGCAGATACCTCCCATGTGGAGGCAGCTCACATGGGTGTTCTAACATCTCAATTTTTTTAGGCTACTACAAAATAAGTATGAGAGAGTTTTGGAGGTGTATAATAAAGAAGTTTAGTAAAGAATTGAACTTGACAATAAGGTAATAGGGAGGTCTTCAAACCCAAGAATTGCATATCCTCACTCTCTAGTGGAACCTTTTAAGTCCACTCCTCTCATAGAAATGCCAAATACTCCACAACAGCCACAATATTACATAGCTAAATATTTTGAAGAAGAAAAGAGCAAATTGTGGGCTTTACATGTAGAGTTGGATGTGCGATATTAAGCCAATTTGAGAAAAGCTCTCATGTATCTGGGAAATAAAATTGAGTGACCATTATTTTATGATCATTTAGAAAGAACAATAAACATATGGGATGAAATAAAAGAAAATGATGAGGTTTTGAAGCCTATTGTGAATAAGTGGGGAAAGAGAAGAAAAGAAATTACATTCTTGTGCTACTCTATCATAAGGTATTTACATGATTGGATTAAAAACACCTATTATATTGTTAATGATCTTCCATAATTTGATGATAAAAGAGTTCAACTACAAAGAAGAATAGTTGGCTACTTGGATAAGTATAAGAGCGAGAAATGTGATTTATTCCCACATGCCTTGGATAGACAAAAAGATTGAAAAATAAAGATGAATGGGCTAAAGAATTAGATGATTTATTTTGTCTGAGAATGAATAAAATCATTAATGAAATATGACATGCATTGTGGGCCACCACAATAGAAGAAATGGTGAAAGCTCAAATATTCTTTGATTCTTTGAAACAAGATTTTTTTGATATTGACAAAGAAGGTGAATATGTTATCAAGAAGCACTAGGATATTCTACTATTTAATTGGCCAAATGACACACTTTTTAACAAGTGGGTGGTAGATATTGCTTCCAATGAATAGTTGGAAGGAGTTGAAAGTGATGATGATGAGACACATGAAGATGAAATATAAATCATCAACTCACTTCCACCAGTGTATGGGAAAGAAGGAGACAAAGAAGGGAAATTATCTCATGTGAAAGATACAAGGGATCAAATGGATGATTTATCATAAATGAAACAAAATATAATTGTCACCTTGGTAGTACATGATGATACAAGTAGAAATGTCAAAGTATAGGTCAATTTATAGGAATCGGAGCCTAGCACATCACTAGAAAATTTGATAGCTACATATGCCAAGGATTCAGAGTGAATAAAGGCCAATCATGAGATTTGTAGCATTTGAAGATGTAACAAAAGAGGGGCCTACCAAGAGAATAATATGATGTATTACCTTTCTGTTACACAAAGTTTTGTCTTTTCTTGTTAAGAAAAATGTAAATATCTTTTGTAAAAGGACACCTATCATTTCTTGATTCCTAAAGCTTGTTGCATCTCACTCTATTTAAGTGAGATTCCAAGGCTAGAGAAGGGTTCAATTTCTAAGACAATTTTAGTTTATATTGAGTATGGTTCAGTCTAGTTAAAAGTGTGCAAAACTTACAATGTATTCTCTCTACAAATACTTGGAATATATTGATATTATAGGGGTCTAATGTCTTTTTATAGAGTCATTTGGAGTTTTTATTACAATTGTATGCAAATCTTCAAAGGAGATTAATGTAAATTTCAACTTTCCTCATATTTGTTCTTACTAAAGTTTGTCTCCATTGTTATTTACTGATTATTTTGATATTGTGTGAGCAAAGCTTGTCCACTTGAATGCAATTCACTTAGGTTGTATGTCAATTCATTATTGTTGTTAATTCAATGAATTAGGTAAGTGCTTTAGTGAATTTGATGGGATTTCTATGGTAATAGAAAGGATGTCTATAAGAATTAATTCTAGTAAAAATTGATGATAATATTTATTGTAATGCAATGAATCAGATTCATAAATTGGAGTAAACTCTAAATCCCAATGGAATAGGCACTGATGTAATTTATCCAGCTTGCAGATAGGTAGATCATGAAAAAGCATCAGGTCTAAAATCAAAATCAACTTTATTTTATTGTTTGAAGAGTTTCAAGGATGGTTAGCACTTGTTTGCATGTAACCTTTAAGCTTTAGTTAGCTACTATTGCTGGAGATACTTGCAAATATGAGAAGAATTATGACCAAATCTGGTTATAAGGGGTCTATATCATCTGAAAGTGTCAAGAATGGATAACTATGTATATATTAGAGATAGAAGATAAGAATCAGAATGAAACTAATAAAATTCTCATACAACAACATTCATTTTGAATCATCCCATAGGTATACCCACCTTGGTTCTACAAAGGCTAAAGAGAAGAAAACCAATCTCAGTTTTGTTGAAGTTGGACCCAAATGGTATGCACACATAATTGTTAATGGAAATTAGCTAATACCTAGATTTGTGAGCATTATTAATTTGGTATTGAGATTTCTTTGTTCCATAGTTGAAAAACACCAACAAAATGGTGACTCTGTTGGGGAGTTGTCCAACACAAGTGTAAGAATTAATACAGTGTCTTTGGTCTTGTTGTGTACATGTTTGTCAGATCATTTGGTACCACACATGGTTATAGTGGACATTTTTTAGTGACAAACCTTGAGAATTTAAAAAGGAAAAAGAAAATCAAATGCCGCAGATGTACACTAATGAATAAAACCCTTCCAAGTGTTTGGTTCATCTATATGTTAGATATTTCTATATCATCCTATGTCCTTTCCTTAAATCTAGGAGTAGTTTTAATTTTTGTATTTCCCCTAGAATAGGGTGGCGACTTAGTTAAGGTTTTGAAGCAATTGCTTATTTGATAAATAATAAATATTGCCGACAAGAGAAAAAACATAAGAGCTTACATAAGAGCCAATCCTGATGTACCTATGTCTACTAATTTACCTCAAGGTGGTAGGAAGAACCTAAAGAAGAAAAAGGCATAACCAAACCCCACCTGGAAACCAAGAGGTAGTGTGTCAATTAATTCTCAATACCAACCAGTGGTAGGGAGAGAGTCCACTTCACTTAGCTCTAAATCAAAAACCACAAGACTTTTAGGTGGAATATTTAGTACCCAATTACCAGATGAAAGAACATATCAAGACAAAGATATGTCACCAGTAGGGAATGGATCCCCTAGGCCAAATATGATAGTTGAGATGAATCATATGCTAGGACTTAGGAGTTCATTTGGGGATCCTTTTAATCCTAGAGAGGTCCCATATATGGAAACCAATCTTATAGACCTAGATGATACTGCTGATTTAAAAGCCACTTTTACAGATCTTAAAGAAGTACAGTCAGAGATAGGAGTTTTGAAGAAATGGGTTACTAAGGAAGAAGGTAAATATGCTCACCTAAAAAAGGAAAGAGAGAAACCCACCCTAGATGTCATTATTGAAAGAGATAATTTTCTTTGAAGGATGGTTGCCTTAAAGGAACAAAACAAGAAGTTAGAAGAAAGAACTTCAATCCTTCATGTTGATGTCTTTGGAGATGTAGATAGCTTGGGAGCCAAAGTTCAGGAGCAAGAAAAACTCTTAAGCCAAAAATAAGAACTTGTTATTTCCTACATTCAACCCTATAAGCCTATCCAGAGTAACTAGATAGAACCTACTATCAAATAGATAGATAAAGGAAAAGGAAAAGTTGTAGGAGTCTAGATAAATGAGCCTCAAGTAGCAACCAGTAAATCTGTAAACCCCCTATATCAAAATTAGATCTAGATTTGGAAAAGGCTAGGAAAGAGAAAGAAGATCTTATAAAAGAACTCGAGAATGTGGAGAATGAAGCCCAAGCTATCGAAACTAGGAGGAAAACCAATTCATAAATTCTAATTCAGCATTGGCTTCATGGCCAAATTTTTCTACCCTAGCTACAACTATTTTACCATCTTGTGGACCAATAATTTCAACTCAGGGAATATCCCAATTTACCCCTGCCTCATCATCCACCATTAGTACTCAAGCTCCTCTTGTCCAACCTCAAC
The DNA here is from genome assembly GCA_028749045.1 of Cupressus sempervirens. NCBI lineage: Eukaryota > Viridiplantae > Streptophyta > Pinopsida > Cupressales > Cupressaceae > Cupressus > Cupressus sempervirens. The sequence goes on along the minus strand of CM053787.1, from coordinate 221,555,699 downwards.
AATCTCAAAGTATTGTTCTTAACCAAGCCAAATTAGCAAGCACCTCAAATGTTGTTTGTTTTCAAAAGAATCCCATCTACATTGAAAAAATATAGACAAATGTCATTTTTGGGTACTCGTGGTGCTCCACATCCTATATCTTTTGATTTAAGAGATAAAGTGTTAGGAACCTGTGTGTTCCTTCTGTTTATTTTGTTAGAGTAGTGTTGTTGGACGCATATGCTTTGTAAGTCGTCCCGTGAGTATATTTTATTATCACACATGCATAGGTAGTATTACTTTTCTAGATCGTACTCAGTATATAAGAATAGGTTGAGGCCCTTGATGGGCACAGACGAATTTATTGTATTGAGCTTGCTCAAAGGAGGTTACCCCCTCGAAGTGGCCTGCGATCAGTAGATTCATTCTGAGTTCTGCTATCACTTTGTATTCTGTTATTTCGAGCATTCTCATGATATTGCTATAAGGAGGTTCTTCACATCTGGTATCAGAGCACTCTCTTGGGCTAGCTGGGTGGAAATTACATCAAAATTTTTTTTTTTTTTCTGTCGTGGCCTTCAGGTTCCTCTCACTTCTAATATCTCTTGTTATTGCAATAACTCTTTTCAGTTGTTCTGTCTGTGAGTGAATTTTTCTAAGTCGACTGTTCAAAAAAAAAAAAAAAAAAAAGAGTAAAAATTTTTCTGTTTTTTAGTCGTAGCTTCCTTGTTTGCTTTCTGTTTCTGCTCATACTTCCGCAGAACGTCTGCAATATCATTTCGCATACTTCCTTCCTTGGCGACCCAACCCCAAATTTTACATATCAAAGCCCTAAATCCCTCATTTATCTAATTTTAGGGTTTGCCCTATCTTTTTCACCTCTCATCCAATCGCCACCAAACTGAGCCACGAGATTCAATTCCTCATTTTGCTCCCTTATCCCTCTTGGACTGTTCGCCTCATTTCGCCTCCCTACCCTTGAAACCCTCATTTTTCTTTTTCCCTTGTCCCTAGATAGTCTCCCACCACCCGTCGAACACCCATTTCCTATATGAGTTTTACCCAAATCCAAGTTTGCCGTAACTAAAAAAGTTTTTGTTTCTCATCTTCTACCCATTCCAAGAAAAAAGAAAAAAAAAAAAAAAACCTTGCTTTATGGTTGTTACGCGTACAGGAGCAAAAATCATGGAAGAGGAAATTGCATCCCTCAAAACCAAACTTCAAGATCTGGATGACAAAATTCTGGGTCTTAACTTTCAGCAGTCAGCCATGAGTCGAAACCATTCAGGAGATACTGGGTCCTCTTCTGGCAATTTCCGTGGACCAAAGCTTGATTTTCCACACTTCGATGGTTCTGATCCGACTGGATGGATCTATAGGGCAGAGCAGTATTTCAGCTTGCATAATACTTTGGATAACCACAAAGTCCCCCTTGCATCTTTTCATTTGGAACATGAAGCTCTTCAATGGTTCCGTTGGTACATCAAGGCTAATGTAGGCCCAACGTGGAGAGAATTGTGTACCCTCATTTTGGAGCGCTTTGGCCCTAGTTCCTTTGATGATTTCATAGGAGCACTCACTAAACTGCGTCAAACAGGCACTGTAAGAGAATACCAGACAGAGTTTGAAAAATTAGCTAATTACACAGAGGGCTTGTCTGATGAATTCTTCCGTAGTTGTTTTGTCAGTGATCTGAAGGATGCACTTCGCTCAGAAGTCAAAATGTTTCGACCTACTACAATGATGGAAGCCCTTGGGTTGGCTAAGTTAGCGGAAGACAAGATTAGTGCTCTACAACGCTCCAGATCTAATTTTGTTCCATTCAGAAATACAGGTTCTCACAACCCTCCAATCATACCAGCTCCCAGAACTACTCCGATCAAGCACTTGTCTGAAACAGAGATGCGAGTCAGGCGAGACAAAGGGCTTTGTTATAATTGTGATGAGAAATGGTCTCGGGGCCATAGATGTGTTCAGCAAAAGCTCTATCTCTTGGATGTGGATTCTCCACTGGAACTGGAAGAATATGTAGATGCTCAGGAAATAGTGGATGATGAGGTTGAGCCTCACCAACCTGAACCTCCTTCACCAGAAGCTCCACCAGAGATATCTGTCCATGCTTTGGCAGGAGTCACTACTCCACAAACCATGCGGGTCCAGGGTTTCTTCAAGAAGATCCCTCTTACTATACTCATTGATTCTGGTAGCACTCATAACTTCATTGATCCACGAATAGCCAAACAGGCTGATTGCTTTATCCATCCCTGCTCTAGCTTTGAAGTCATGATTGCCAATGGGGGCACTTTACCTTGTAAAGGGAAATGTCGCAATGTGCGTCTCTCTATTGGAGATTATAACATGCGCTCTGACATGTTTGCCTTACCCTTAGGTGGCTGTGATGTGGTTTTGGGTGCCTAATGGTTACGCACTCTTGGCCCCATTCTCTGGGATTTTGCTGAACTTTGGATGCAGTTTTCAGCCGAGGGGCACCAACACACTTTGAAAGGCTTACAACCAGGGTCTCTCAGCATCATCAATTCACACTGTATGGAAAAACTTCTTAAGAAGAATTCACATGGTGTCATCGCTCAGCTCCATTCCATTCAGATGCAGCCATCAGCAGTCTCTAGCACTCCTGCCGATCTCCAACACATTTTGGACAAGTATTCTGGTGTATTTGCTGAACCTGTGGGATTACCTCCTTCTTGTCTAGAGGACCACCGTATTCAGCTCCTTCCTGGCAGTTTTCTGCCCAACATCAGGCCCTACCGCTACCCATTTCATCAGAAGACCAAAATCGAGATACTTGTCCGTGACTTACTGAAGCAAGGTATTATTCGCCCTAGTACCAGTTCCTTTTCTTCTCCAGTTCTGCTTGTTCACAAAAAAGATGGGTCATGGCGACTCTGCATTGATTTCCGAGCACTTAATCATCTCACTATAAAGGATAAGTTTCCCATTCCAGTTGTTGATGAACTTCTTGATGAACTTCATGGGGCTCATTTTTTCTCCAAGTTAGATCTTCGTTCTGGGTATCATCAAATTCAGGTTAATGAGGAGGATATACCTAAAACTGCCTTCCGCACACATGATGGTCACTATGAATTTTTAGTCATGCCCTTTGGCCTCACGAATGCTCCTTCAACATTTCAGGCAGTGATGAATAACATATTTCGACCATACCTCCGGAAATTCATTCTGGTCTTCTTTGATGATATTCTCATATATAGCAAAACTTGGGCTGAGCATCTCCATCATCTAGAGCTTGTCTTGCAACTTCTCTCTGATCATCAACTCTGTGCAAAACTATCTAAATGTGTGTTTGGCCAGGAGGAAGTGGAGTATATCGGGCATATTGTTGCACACCATGGAGTGCGGGTGGATCCTACAAAAATAGATGCCATGAAAACTTGGCCGCATCCTAAAACTCTCAAGAGCCTTCGGGGTTTTTTGGGGTTGACTGGCTACTACCGCAAGTTTTTCAAAGATTACGGGAAAATTGCAGCACCATTGACAGCTCTGTTAAAAAAGGATGCCTTCTCCTAGACCCCTGTTACTGAGACTGCATTTGAACAACTGAAACAGGCTATGTGCAGTACACCTGTTCTCGCGATGCCAGATTTTTCCAAACCCTTCACTATTGAGAGTGATGCTTGCGGCAATGGATTGGGTGCTGTTCTCCTGCAAGATGACCATCCTATTGCGTTCACTAGCAAAGCCCTCTCTGGTAAGAATCTATCCCTCTCTACTTATGAAAAAGAAATGATGGCTATTTTGCATGTTGTACAGAAGTGGCGGCCATACCTCTTAGGGAGTCATTTTTGCATCAGAACCGATCACCAAAGTCTGAAATACTTCCTGGAACAACGGGTATCCTCTCCTACACAACAGAAATGGGTCAGCAAACTCATGGGGTATGATTATGAGATCACCTACAAGAAGGGTAAGGAGAATATTGTGGCAGATGCTCTTTCTCGCACATTTGATAATCAAGCTTCCCTTTCCGCTATTTCTATGCCCATTCCCAATTGGTTAGCGTCTGTTCAGCAGGGCTGTGACAGTGACTCTTCTTTATCTCAAATCATTCACCAGCTAGCCAATAATCCTTCTGCTATACCACATTACTCTTGGGATGGTGCTTCTCTTCGATACAAGGGTCGGCTAGTGCTTCCTCAGAACCCAGCTCTACATCAGGCTATTTTTTATGAACTCCATGCTTCTCCTTCAGCAGGGCACTCAGGCTTCCTCAAAACTTATGAGCGAGCAAGGAGAAACTTCTTTTGGAAAGGGATGAAATAGACGATTCAACAGATGGTGGCTGAATGTGATACTTGCCAACGCCACAAGGGTGAAACGACCCTCCTTCTTGGCTTGCTCGAACCATTGCCCATCCCTACACGGATTTGGACTGATATTTCTATGGATTTCATTGAAGGGCTTCCTAAATCCGGTGGCAAGACAGTGATCTTGGTTGTGGTTGATCGTCTCTCGAAATATAGTCATTTTTGTGCCCTCAGCCACCCCTATACTGCCTCCTCTGTTGCACAAATCTTCATGGACCAGATATTTCGTCTTCATGGACTCCCTTCTTCCATTGTCTCTGATCGTGATGCAACTTTTACCAGTCATTTTTGGACTGAACTGTTTCAGAAGACTGGCACCAAACTGAAGATGAGTTCGGGCTATCACCCACAAACTGATGGTCAAATTGAAATTGTCAATAAATGCTTGGAAACTTATCTTCGTTGCTTCACTTCCGAACAGCAACATTAGTGGGCCAAGTGGCTCCCTTTAGCTGAATGGTGGTACAATACCTCTTACCACACTGCCTCTAAAATGACTCCATATGAAGCAGCCTATGGTCAGGCACCTCCAGTGCTCCTTCCCTACACTCCCAACAGCTCACCAGTCCAGGCAGTTGACATAGTTCTCCGCAGCAGGGATCAGATTCTTCATACCTTACAGGATAATCTTCACATGGCCCGTAATCGGATGAAACAGCAAGCAGATCAACACCGTTCTGAGCGCTCATTTCAAGTTGGGGATATGGTTTTTCTTTGTCTACAACCATACAAACAATCCTCCCTAAAGCTGAAAGGGCGTCATAAGTTGGCCCCAAAATTTTATGGGCCTTATAAGGTTCTGCAGAAGATTGGTTCAGTTGCTTATAAACTGGAACTTCCTCCTTCTTCCCGCATTCATCCAGTCTTTCATGTTTCTTGTCTAAAGAAAGTTCTGGGTACCACTGTCAGAGCACAAACTACTCTCCCTGAAATGGATACGGAAGGATCCATTATCCTGGAGCCGGTGGCAATCATTGACCAGCGCACTCGCCAGCTTCGCTCTTGCTCCATCTCTGAGGTCTTGATTCAGTGGTATGGCATGCAACCAGAGGATGCTACCTGGGAACCCCTTCTTCAGATTCAACAACAATTTCCACACCTTAAGCTTTGAGGACAAAGCTTTTTTCTAAGGGAGAGGGGATGTTAGGAACCTGTGTGTTCCTTCTGTTTATTTTGTTAGAGTAGTGTTGTTGGACGCATATGCTTTGTAAGTCGTCCTGTGAGTATATTTTATTATCCCACATGCATAGGTAGTATTACTTTTCTAGATCGTACTCAGTATATAAGAATAGGTTGAGGCCCTTGATGGGCATGGACGAATTTATTGTATTGAGCTTGCTCAAAGGAGGTTACCCCCTCGAAGTGGCCTGCGATCAGTAGATTCATTCTGAGTTCTGCTATCACTTTGTATTCTGTTATTTCGAGCATTCTCACGATATTGCTATAAGGAGGTTCTTCACATAAAGTTGTCAAATTCTCTAGAAATAATTCTATCACTAGTGAATAGAACTTAAGATTTTTCATAGATATGTTAAATGCCTTTGAAGTTGAACATGAGGATGTAGTGATGAAGTTATTTGTTCATTCACTGACTAAAGATGTAAGGGATTCGTTCAAAAGATTAGCTTATGATAGCATTAGTTCATGGAGTGATTTGGAGAAATTTTTTAATGAACAATATGGAGATAATACTAATGCTAGATTTATGTTGAATGATTTCAATAACATCAAGAAGAACCCTAATGAGTCTACATTTGATTTCAATTTAAGATTTGAGATTGAATGAAGATGTTTGTCTTACAACCTATTTTAATGCTTTTGAAAACAAGATGGCTTACTAGTTGAGGGATAAAGATCCTAAAACTTTGAGGGATGCTTATAAGATTGCAATGAATATTAAAAATAATAGGAAAGCATCTAGCAAGCTTGGTAGGAGAGATTATCCAAAGTTGTTCAATCCCAAGACTAACAAAAAAAAGGAAGTTGACAAAACTCCTATAGGAAAGAAGCCTAAAGAACCCACAATAGGTTAGGTGTTGGATTTGTTAAAAAAGATGAACCCGAATACCTTCAATACACATAAGCCAAATGATGGTGAGAAAGCCCTAGTGAACAAAAAAAAATTCAATAGACAACCCAAAATGCAGAACTACCCTTATACCACTTAGTGGAAGGATGGTAATCCAATTCCTAGCCAAACCTAGAATGTAAAAGACAAGGGTACACCAAATCCTTTGCAAAAAAGTTTTGTTAATATGAATGATGATGTGCCATGGTGTATCATTTGTCAGTAGCCTCACTCTTTAGAGTATTGTGCAATTGCTCAGTCATTTGTTTTAGATCATAGTGCACAAAATGAGGAGGAAGAAGAAGAAGAAAAAAGCTATGATGTTGTAAGCTATAATATGGTGAGCATGTGCAATGACTGTGTGGATTCTGATTTGGAAGAAACCTAAAGTGATCTAAAAAATAAGAGAGCTTTCTATCAGTTACATCATCAACAAGTGTTCTTAGACAATGAAGGGTATGACAAATATTAGGTATGTGCTACATTTTTTGAAGTTGGTCATGTGAACTTAAGAATGCCTTCTAAAGAGGAAATTGATAGGATCATTGCAAAGATGATCTCCCAAGTACATAGCAATTACAATTTGAGAAACTGAATAGTTAACAATGATGCTGGGAAGCCTTTTGGTATATTTATAAAAGATGTTACACATAATATGAAGGATGAAGATAAGAAGGCTAATGTAGAGATAGTTAAGATTAAATACATCAAAACTAAGAAGTGGGAACCCAAGAAGAAAGTTCAATTCCAAACAAATGAGACAACAAAAGAAATTGTGCAAGAAAAGGGATCAAGATTTGATACCATCAAGGAAATAATAGTCCCTATTGTTCATAAGGTTCCTACTCCAGGTACAATTATGAAACCCACTATATCTAAACCTATTGGCATGATATCCATGTTATCACAAATTACTATTAAAGTACCCTTATCTAAACTATTTAGAGTTGAAGAGCATAAGAGTAGAGCCTTGTCATGGTTGGGAGGGATAGAAAATAATAACAACAATGTAGAACAAAATGTCATTCAGCAAACCCCATTGGTAGTAGAAGATAGTGGTATTATGCCTCAAATTCCCCAAATATTCCTAGATGATTCATCAGTGGCATATATAGAAGATATTAACCCATTCTTTCTTAGCCTGATTATAAAAGGAAAAGCCCTAAAAAATTGCATGATAGATTCAGAAGCTTCTAACACCATCATGCCTTTCAAAGTAATGGAAGCCCTAGGGTTGAAAGTAGATACTAAGCAAGGTAGATGTAGAAGTATAGATGCTAGAGAAGTTCTAGTTATACGTACTATTACTGCTTTACCATTTAAGCTAGCTACATACCCTGAGGTAGAATTGACCATGTCAGTCCTTGTAGTTGATATTCCTCCACATTATGGAATGTTTCTCTTTAGAATATGGAATGCTACTATGGGAGGTAGCTTACAATGTGATGTAACCTATGAAACTTTACACATAGGAGATAAGGCTATTAAAGTAGATAGAGAGCCAAGGGTCAGTCATATTTTTGGGGAAGGAATTGACAAAGATGCTAATTGTTTTTTAGAGATGGGTGTGAATGCATTTAGAGCTGAGTTAATTACCCAAGAAGTTGAAAATTTCCCTATTGTGATTGAGCATGAAGTTGAGTGTTGTACAGATTCACCAATATTATGGACCATGTTCTTTGATGGGGCCAACTCTAAAGAAGGTGTAGGGGTAGGGGTAGTTTTTGTTTCTCCTGAAAAAAATACTTTTAGATATTCCTTCACCTTATATTTTTCATGCACCAACAATATAGCTGAATATGAAGCCCTACTATTAGGGTTGAAGGTTGCTACCCACCATGGAATTAAAAATTTGCATGCTATAGGTGATTCAGAATTGGTTATCTCATAGATAAAGGGACACGTGCATCTAAAAATAAAATATTGAAATAGTATAGGAACGTTGTTTCAGATTAGATAGAATTATTTGATGCATTTGGTATTTCATGGAGAGATAGAAATCATCATAAGATGGCTAACTTATTAGCAAATATAGAAATTAAACCATAGGAGGTATCATTTGTAGGAGTTTCATAGATTAAGGTCTAGGATAGACCCTCAATACCTGATAATATTCAACATTGTCAAGTATTTGAAGATGACAAAGACATTGTGAATTTCTTGTTGAATGAAGATAAATACCATGGTCAAGAGTTGGAATGTAGTAATTTGGTTGAAACCATAGATGGCAAGGAAACAATCTTTGGTCAAGATTTCATAGAATTAAAGACTAATAAAGTACCTAAAGGTTGGGTTGTTTTGGAGAACATATTTGATAACCAAGATAGGGTAAGGCCTAGGGCTAAAGATTATAAACTTCAACAGCTGGAAGAGATAAATTTGGGTACTAATGAAGCTCCCAAGAAGGTTTATATTTGTTATAATTTATCAGCTAAAATTAGAAAGCCTTTGATTGATCTACTGAGAAAATATAGACATGTTTTTGCATGGTTATGTGATGATCTAAAGGCTTGTAGAGAAGATCTTTTTCAACATTTCATACCATTGAAGGATAATGTAAAACCTTTTATGAAGAAAAAAAGACCATTCAATCCCAATCTAGCCCCTAAAATGTAAGATGAGTCGATGAAGTTAAGGGATGGAGGGATAATCAAACCTATTAGACATTCCACTTGGGTCTCAAATCCTATACTTGACAAGAAAAAGAATGGAGATATTAGACTATGTGTGGATTTTAGAAATTTGAACATTGCTTCACTAAAAGATAATTATGGGTTGCCAAACATGGAACCTGTGTTGTAGCAAGTAACTACGTATGAACTTATATCCATGATAGATGGGTTCTTAGGGTATAACCAAGTCTTGGTGAAAGAAGAAGAGTAGTTTAAGACAACATTCACAAGTCCTTAGGGAACTTATGTATATGTGAGAATTCCATTTGGATTAATTAATGCTAGTGCCACTTTTCAAAGGGCTATGGATGTAGCTTTCCATGAGTACATCAATAATTTTATGGTTTTATACCAAGATGACCTTACAACTTATTCTAGAAATTCTAAAGACCACTATAGGCATTTGGAGAAGATTTTTATTAAAGAATTGGAATATGGAGTGTCATTAAACCCTAAGAAATTTACATTTGGGGTAACTAAAGGCAAACTATTGGGACATATAATATCAAAGGATGGAGTAAAGATAAATCCTAAGAGAGTGGCAACCATTGATAAGGTCCCTAAGCCAAAGAATGTGAAGAGAATACAATATTTCTTTGGGCAAGTTAAATTTCTAAGGAGATTTGTTACAAATTTTGCTGATATAAATAGCCCTATTTCAAAAATTCTTAAGAAAGGAACTATTATTAACTAGGATGGTGAACCTTTACAAGAATTTCAAGACATTAAGACTACTATAAAAAATGCTCTAGTCCTTAGGATCCTTGTCTACACAAAACCTATGCATATATTTTGTTTTGCATCTTTCCATACTATAGCTATAATTTTATTGCAAAAGAATGAGGAAGGATACAAATAGCCAATTTCATTTTTTAGTAAGTCATTACAACCTACTAAAATGTGATATGAGATTAATGAAAAACAAGCTTATGCCTTAGTAAAAGCTATTAAGGCTTTTAGATGCTACTTGATAGGTGCTAGTGTCATTACATATGTGCCCAACACTACTACAAAGGACATATTTTCACAACAAGAAGTATCAGGTAGAAGATGCAGATGGATTAATAGGATCCAAGAGCTTAACATTCATACACAAAAAATAAAACTGGAGAGAGGCCAAGGATTAGCTAAGCTTATCGATTATACTAACTTAGATACTAATCAGATTAATATAGTAATAGATGATTTGAAGTCAAGCCTATGTGATACGGATCAATGAGAATGGTACACCAATGTCATCCATTTTCTGCAACATATGGAAGCCCCTCCTCATTTGAATGAGAATGAAAAAAATACCAAGTTACAAGCTGTTAGGTATATTATTGTCCAGAATGATTTATGGTGGAGAAATTTTGAAGGAGTTCTACTAAAATGTGTTGATCAAGAAAAGTCAAAGGAGATATTGAAGGAAATGCATTCTAGAGTTTGTGGAGGACATTATATGGCCAAGGCTACTACCCATAAAGTAATGAGAGCTAGTTTTTAGTGGTCTTCTCTTTTTAAAGATGCTCAGGTGATGGTTAGAAAATGTGATGTTTGTCAAAGATTCACAGGTAAGTTGAAATTCTTAGGAAATACTCCATTGAAGTCAATAGAGGTTCAAGCACCATTTCAACAATGGGGAATGGATTTCATTGGAGAAATTTCTCCTAAGTCCAGTACTAGTTAGTCATGGATACTGGTTGCCACTAATTATTTCACAAAGTGGGTGGAGATAGTCCCTATAATAAATGCAACTAGTAAAGTTGTCAATAATTTCTTGCTAAATAACATTATTTCTAGATTTGGTTGTCCTCAAAAAATTGTGACAAATAATGCAATTTTCTTTAGGTCTCAAGAGTTAATGAAATTTTGTGACAAGTATGGAGTTACAAGATCAAATTCTTCCCTTTATATTCCACAAGGGAATGGACAAGCTGAGTCCACAAATAAGAGTTTGTTGAAAATAATAAAAAGGACACTGGATGATAATTAGAAAGCCTAGGATTTTAACCTACAAATTAGACATATGGGTTGATAGGGTGACTATGAAGAAATCCATTGGTGTAGGCCCTTTTGATATGGTGTATGGAATTTAGGCAAGAATGTCTTAGAACAACTTGGTAGGACTTTATAATTACATCTAGTTATATGATGAAGATATTACTAATGATATGAAAGAAAGGTTGGATGAGACTGTAGGACTAGCAGAAACTAGGAGAGAAGCATCTTTTAGGAACCAAAAGTTGCAACTATAGGTCATACATTATATGACAAAAGAATAGGGAGTAAGAAATTTTAACCTAGAGATTTGGTCTTTATGTGGAACATGAGAATTGAAGAAAAGGGAAAACATGGCAAATCTGACCCTATATGGCTGGGTCCCTACTTAATCAAAACTCCATGGGGAGAGGATTCTTATTTACTAAAGGATCTACCAGGTAATATTCTTGAGCTGGTAGTTCATGGATAGTTCTTAAAGAGGTATTTTTGCTAAAATACTTGTTTATCAATGAACAATAGTTCTAGGTCTTCCTATGTCCTTGTATATGTTGTATATTTTTGTAAGTCTTTATAAATACTTTTGCACAGTGGTTTTCTGTGTTTTTTGTTTTGTTTTTGTGCTCTCTGAAGAAGTTGTCATTATTTATCAAGTATGTGGTTTTCTCTACCATAGATTATAGATTCTTGCATAGACTCGATTAGCCTATCATCCCTAGATAGAGCCATTGTTGGTCTGATTTTTAGCAAAATAAAATTTTTCTAGTCTAGATATTAAAAATTAGAATTGAATCCATTGCTTTCCTACTAGGGTTTTTGGTTTTTGGCCTAGCATTTTTAATAACCTAAAATAAAAACCTATTAAATCCTAAGTCTTGCATTCTTTTTGAATTTATTTAGGCATGAAGCTTTTCAAATTTTCAAATTTTCCTTGACCTATTTAAATCTTATATTGTACCAAGTTCCTTTTACCCATTGTGTTCCCATTGTTTGACCTTTGTAAGGTCTACAACTATTGTGTCATCACTATGTGAAACTGCAAGTTTGTTAATGATAGTGACATAGCGACTACCATGAAATTGACTGGTGTCATAAAGTAGAGGGTCGAAACCATGAACATGCATTATTTTAGAAAGGTTTAGTCACATGCTTCATTTTAGAATTGTCAAAACTAAAAAAGGAACCAAATGTAATGAATTGAAAATGGCATCACAAAAATATAGTTTTCTTGATGAGTCACTATGTTGTGATAGAAAAAAGTTTACATCCTACTAGTAGTAACATTGCAACTTGACAAGAAATGGAAAAAAACCTTTGAAGGTGGGTCCCAACATTTACTAGAAACATGTATGTACTAGAAGTTTTAAGAATACTGAAGATCGCTATGATGGAACGAGAAAATCTTTATGCCTTGCCAGTAGTGACATAGCACCTAGCCTAAAAATGTGCATGCAGTGGGACCCAAATCATGTGATCTCTCAACAAGGATTAAAATATTAAATTATCTACTAGTTTGATAGGATAATTCCACATCATTAGTAACACAAACCCATAGTCTTATTGGTTTGAAAGTTTTATATAATTGGGGAGATATCATCCCATACTCAGATTCAACTATCTTTAGGATTTATGGTTTTAGAGGTACTCCTCATGTATTACCTTACTAGGTGCCATTTAAGGTAGGTGTAGCTAATTTTTTGTGGTATTTGGGAGGATTGGAGGAAACTTATTTGTTGAAAAGGCAAAGAGGGTCAATATTCCCAACTTGCACTGTACCCCACCAATTTGTGATCACAAAAGCTGATTGGCTTTCTCTGTATAAAATACTAGATCAGTATAAGATGGTTATCTGTCATCACTATTTTTGTGACATTGAAGACATAATAAGAAATGGGTTCTCCTTGCAACAATAGGAAACCTAGAAAGATAAATGGAGAGTGTTCTTAAGGGTTTAGGATTTTATTCATTGTTTTGATGAAAATTATAGTCCTTTGGGTAATGCCATTACACAGGTAGATAGGATAAATAAGCTCATGATTACTTTCCCTAAAACAATAGAAACTATGAATGAGAAAAAAACATTTTTTTATTAATACTTATCTAGCTAAGGCTAAGGAACTAATGAGGAGACTGGGATTCACTCCCAATCTAAGAGTAGGACAATTGATTATCCAAAAAAGGATAGGGTATAATATCATTCAAAATAAGAAGATCACTATGGATAAAGGTAAACAAATAGAAGGATCCACTAGTGTTGTCTTAGAAGAAAGACCTGTTGAGCCCTCCCCTAAGAGGCAAAAAATAAAAAAAGATCAAGGTCCTCACATTGAGGAATATTCACCTACACAATCCCCTCTATGGATTGAAGAGCAACAACTTACTGGAGAGAAAATTGAACAACTAGGATCACAAGGAGGAATTTTTATTACCTAGGTACAATTAGATGAGGGAAACCCCCAAGAGCCTCCTATGCCAAGCCTAGAGTTGATAATAGCATATTTTAAAGGAAGGGAATTAGACCTTGTGATAGAGAAAGCTAGTCAACAATTTTTGTTAGATGATAGTTTTGTTAAGTCCAGAGCTTTCCACCAGTTTTCATGGAGAAAAAACATAGGAAAGTATGAAGAAAGTTGTAGTAAGTTAGGAACAAAGCATCCAATGCTAGAGGAGGTAGCCTTGCAAAATTAAATAAAAGAAAAGATAATACAAGAATTACTAAGTATAATTCCTGATTAGGGGAGGTAGATGGTGAGAGCATCAAATATTTTAGCACTACCCAATTGGGACATACCAAATGCTCTAATTTTTAATTTTGTTTCAAATAAATTGGACCTACAGGACCAAAATAAGAAATAATTCAAAGGTACTACTTTCGATGAGGACTAGGCCGCTTTGGTTATATGGTCATTAAGGAAGGGATCAAGGGTTGTTTCATCAGAGTCAGATGACTCTCGGTTAATGGGAAATATCATTTTAAAAAGAGTAGCAAATACCTAACATGTGGAGGCAGCTCACATGGGTGTTGGAACATCTCAGTTTGTTTTGGCTACTAAAGAAAAAGAAGAAAAGACAATGTTTGAACTAAAAAATAAGTATGAGAGAGTTTTGGAGGCTTATAAAAAAGAAGTTTAGAAAAGAATTGAACTTAAAAATAAGGTAATAGGGAGGTCTTCTAGGCCAAGAATTACATATCCTTGCCCACCAGTGGAACCATTTAAATCCACTCCTCTTATAGAAATGCCAGATACTCCACAAAGGCCACAATATTACACAGTTGAAGATTTTGAAGAAGAAAACAACAAATTGTGGGCTTTACATGTAGAGTTGAAATATGCAATATGAAGAAAAATTTAGAAACGCTCTCATGTATCTGGGAGATAAAATTGAATGGCCATTATTTTATGATCAATTAGCAAGAACAATACACATATGGGATGAAATAAAAGAAAATGATGAGGCTTTGAAGGCTATTGTGAATAAGTGGGGAAAGACAAGAAAAGAGACTACATTCTTGTGCTACTTTGTCATAAGGTCTTCATATGATTAGATTAAATAAACCTATGATATTGTTAATGATCTTCTAGAATTTGATGATAAAAGAGTTCAACTACAAAGAAGAATAGTTGGCTACTTGGATAACTATAAGAGCCAAAAAATTGATTTACTCCCACATGCTTTGGATAGAAAAAATAGATCGAAAAATAAAGAAGAATGGGCTAAAGAATTAGATGATTTATTTTTTCTAACAATGAATAAAATCATCAATAAAATAGGACATGCATAGTGGGCCACCACAATAGAAGAAATGGTGAAAGCCCAAATATTCTTTGACTCTTTGAAACAAGATTTTGTTGATATTGACAAAGAAGGTGAATATGTTATCAAGAAGAAATAGGATATGTTGGTGTTTTAAAATGCACTAAAACTACTAAGCAACAAAATGCTTAATAGCAAGATGATAATACTCATACAATCTAAAGATCAGCCAATTCTTGTTAACAATTGCATGTGTAAAACATTTGGATCCAACTTCTACAAAACCAAAGGTGGTTTTCTACTCTTTTAGCTCTGCAAAACCACGGTGGGTATACCTACGGATGATTCAAAACTGGAACAACTGTATGAGGATTATTCTTAGTTTCATTTTGATTTTCATTTCAAAATCCTCAGACATATACATAATTCTTACTAACTTGATAAACACATCCCATAAAATAGATATGGCCAAGAATTCTTCTGTAGATTTGTAGATGTTCTTAACAATAGTGGCTAACTAAAGCTAAAACATTCCATGCAGACAAGTATTGGCCAACTTTGAAGATCTATAGGAAATAAAAGTAAAATTTGATTTGATGCTGCATTTTGATAATCATTTATGATCTATTTCTCCTTCAACTGAATCAATTTGATCAGTGCCTAATCCATTGGGGCTCAGAGTCTATAGCAAGTTCTCGGGTCTAGTTTGTTGCCTTGCAACAAATTCTATCAGCAATTCTTATCAGAATTCATCATTCAAAACCCTTTCCATTACTAAAGAAACCTTATCACATTCATCAAAGCTTTTATTTAATCCATTGAATTAACAATAGTGATAAATAGATATACAACCTAACTAGATTGCGTTCAATTGCACAAGCCTTTACTTATACAATATCAAGACAACCAAGTAATTGGAAGGAGACAAGATTTAGAAAAGAATAATATGGGGACTGTTCACAATTTGTATTCATTTTCTTTGAAAATGGTATATCATTTACAATAGACTCAGAATGACCTTCAAAAGGAAACACAGCTATTCTCAGAGAATTGACAGAGAAAATACATCATAAACTTGCTTTCAAAATTTGGACCAAAAATAGACTAAGCATATTACGTAGAAAAATAGAATTTGGACCATTCTTTAGCCTTGGAACCTCATTTAAATAGTGTGAGATGCAGCAAGCTTTAGGCTAAAAGAAAGTGACAGGTGTTCTTTTACAAAATTGGGTATATTACCCCTTTTCAAAAGAAATTGAACACCTTAACTCAAAAAAGGAACAAATAAAATAGTAGCAAATGATAGCAGGAACATAAAATCTTCAATTTTGTCCTTTTCTCTAACTACTTCCTATTGGTAGTGCTTTGATTTCTATGATTGCTTCCCAAACAAATATTTCTCTTTTGGTGGGCCATTCACATTCCTTAACTATTGTTAGTTCATCCACAATTTTGTGCTACCTAGCATCAGTAATCACCCTTCCTTCTATGGTAAACCTATTCACTTTAGTTTCAATATTGAAAAGGGTATCAATTAGTTTATTGAAAAGACATTCATCAATACCATCTTAGAGAATGGATACCACTTGTGGCAAGTCTATAATGTGATCAAAAGAACTAGACCACTCACTAAAATATTTTAACTTATCATCAAAATCAATAATAGAAGGAATTAAATAATAGAAACCATTTGTTAGCATTTTCAATTTACTTTGAATTACTGCCAGCTTCCTTGTGAAGATTTGCAATAATTCTTTAACTTTGTCCATACCCTCCTTCATAGTAATAACTTTATCTGGGAGGTCTGTCTTTTTGGCTAACAAGGGTATCAACCTATCAAAAAATTGCATATATGGCCCCCATTGTTGAAAAATAGGCTCAAGCCATCTAACTGCATCCATGCATACCTACTCTACAGATTGTAGACTAATGAATATATTATAAGCATCTTGAGATATTCTTTTCAGAATGCTTATTCTATGATTTAATACATTCATCAAAAAACTCTTCTTGGTGTTACTGTTAGCTTGGGAAACTTCTATTTCCACACTAATCAGAGGCACTGGCATTGGCACTGTTACACCTATAGGTATTCCTTCTATTTGGGCCTATGCTTCTACCATGTGCCTTCTTTCTTCCTCTTGCTTTGGTGCATGTTCTGCCTCTACTGCTACCTTGAGTTGTTCTTTGAGGGATTTTATTTCTATTTCCAGAATTTTAATTTTTCCTCCAACTCATCTATTCTTTGTTTCTATACACGGCTCATTTTGAGCTCTTCTTCATATGTTCTTCTAATATCAAGGCATTCATTGAACATTGCAGCTAACTTATCCTCAATTTCATCAACCTTTTCTTCATTAATGAGAGCAAAATGTTTGACCAAGCTAGAGATCTCCTTCCCAGTAGTGCTCTCCAATGTCCACACAATCATATTGCCCTGAGCAATTTCTTCTATATCCATCATCTTAGGCTTCATAGTGTTAGGGGCCACACTCCATATTGCTAGGGTTTTAGTGTCCACATTAAAACCTAACCCTCTTTTAAAGCCTTTAATGCTAGTGGCTTCATAACTGATGGCCTTATCTTGTCCTCTCATTTGGTCCAACACAAAGGCTTTCTCAATATCCCAATGTGGTATTAGAATCATACCACTCCTATGTACCAATTCTCTGGCTTCTGCAATAGTCATTGTTTCACTTTTAGGGTCATAAGCCAATAATTTTTCAACTAACTCTTCATTTTTCTTTGGATCTTCTCCTGGCATGAGACTCAATGTGAGTTCATTTTGTTTGATCTTATAGAGAAAACTTTTAAACTCTGATGATTTAATAAAAATCATCATCTTCCATGAACTTTTTAGATTGAATGAGCCTGTCATCCAATCTTGATGCTGCAATCTTTAAATCAATAGAATCTTTTCTTGCTTTAGTAGCCCTTTGGTGAAAATAAATTTTCCTAATATTAGCAAAATACTCACTATTTCCAAACATGATTTGTATAGCTCTGCTTACCACCTTTTTAGGGATGTGCATTGTCTTTTGTCTTTTATTTCCTTGTGGCACCCAGGCTGAAGTTGATGGTTGCTCTTCTTCTAACTCAATTTCCAATTGTGTATCTAGCTCAGGGGATTCTCTATTGATAATGGCTTCCTCTCCCTCTGGCTCATGAGGCATTTGTAACATAATATGGTCAAAATTTTCAACCATCTTCTTCAGATTATTAGGATATGGAAATTTTGTATAGAAACCCTTAAAATTAGGGTTGGTCCTCTTCAAAGCATTCTCCACTTTCCTTATTTCCTCATACTTCCTTAATAACTCATCTTCCTCCCCTGTTGCTACTATGTTGGAAATTAGGTCCTCTATAGGGATAGGCTTTCTTGGAGGAAAAATAAAACCCCTAATGGCATTGACCTCATTTGCAATATAACTGTTAGGGTCATACATCCTATAGGGCCCAGTAGCAAATTTATATTGACCTAAATAGTCACTTAATTCCTCAAATGCATTCTTGCCTATTTCAAAATCTCCTACTTTAAAGGTTCTACATACAAAAGTAGGCTTATGCAAAGAGGGAGGGATCATTTCTCTATTCATCAATAAGAATTGCCAAAAGAATTCAATAATGGCCAATCTAGGGGGTAGATATTTGGGCAATAGATGAGGAGGCTGTGGGCATGCAAAAACTCTGATTAAATTACATTCTTTAAACAAAAATATACTTCCCCTGTTATGATCTAATTTTTTTTTTCATCTAAGAAAGAGGGCCTAAGCAGAGTCTTCAAAACATTGGGTGCCCTAAAGAAAGTATGATCTAGTTGCCTCATAATAACAGATTTGAACAAATTAAAAAATACTAGGGCATTTGAATAAAAGAAATCCTGATGCCAAATACAAGTCCAGAGTTGCACAGGTAACTCACCAAATTCATCAGAAGTTTGATCAGTGAAGTCTCCACTGATGTACCCAATGTTGCTATATAGGATAAGGTGCATCAATAATGAATAATGGTGGAACTTGAAGTCTTTTAGCTCTCCTTTCTTAGCATCACAAATCTGCATGTACATGCTGTCAATGATAAAGGCCACATAATCATACTCCTTATGATGAAAAGGATCCTGTATATCACATGCCATTAGAAAAAGAGAACCATATACACAATCCTCTGCACCATCACTTCCCAACACTTTGTGCAACCCATACACTATATTTTTGAAATAATTCTTGAACCTACTCAAAGGTAAAAAGTCTCCCACCTTTCTTGGAATCAACCCTTCCTTCTTAACTTTGTAAGGAATATGTGGCAACATGACATTGTTTACAAAATGGGTTTTATTCCTGGCGAATTTTCCTTGTAAATCTACAATGTCAATAGGTACATCCATTTGTCCCATCAATCCAAAAGCCTCAACAAAAGAAGTTCTGTCCAATGTACATAATACACTCCCATTATTCTTGTGAAAAGTCTTGGTTACTGGATTGTAGGAGTTTATTAGGGCTTTTATCAAATCAACATCAATGAATACTTCTGGAAAAATCAATTTTGCCATATTTCTGTTCCAGGGGTTACACGCTGGTACATTTTCTATTCTATTCTGATAAAAGTACATGAAAAGATCATAACCAGTCATTCTAGGGCATTCAACATCTCGAACAAAAGCATAAGGGTCTCTAAATATATGATCATTTGCAAAAATTGCATTTGATGACCCTAGAAGGAGTTTTAGCTAGTCTTTTGCATGCTTGTTCAGTTTTCTGACCCTTGCCCTCTTTTTTGTCTTAACAGCAAATTTCTTTCTTTCTTTTTCCTTCTAGTGTGACTTCTACAACATCATCACCCTCATCCTCAACTTCAAATTCTTCTTCATGCATCTCTTCTACTTCTTGGTCATCCATGTTTTCTTCAAACTATACTTTGAATTCTTTTGCAATTGCGCAGGATACACAGAGCTCTGTAACTTTCAAATTTTAGAACAACACAGAAACAAGCTTCTTGATGCTGACAATTCAATAAAATCCTTGACATTTTAATTACATATCTACCATCCTTTTTTTAATAAATTTAGCATGCATGAGCTTTAAAAATTATGATCGCAAGTTGCCATCAGGGTATATTAGCCACAAAATTTGATTCTGATGTACTTTTCAAAGATTCATTTTTCTTGGCTACAGTAATTTTGTCTTTTTTTTCCTTATCTGTCATGACACATCAGATGTTTTTTTTATAACTATCTTTCGTTCTTATTATGAGTCAAACCTTCAATCTTCGTAATGCCGGAGGTGCCCTCGATGGATCTCTACATTCGCTCAGAGAGGCTTCAAAATGCCCTAATCATAAGAACGTAATGGTGCCTTGACATTGTTTTGCAAATCCCTTTTACATTCTTATGATGCCTTTTACCCCATAGGATCTCAAGCCTTTTTACTGCATACTTCCACTTTTAAGATTTAAGCTTCTTTCATATAAGCGTAAGAATCCTTATCTCAGCCTTCTCACCTTCTACGCTCATACGTAACCCTTCACACCGAAGCATTGAAAACTTTTCTACTAACATCTTCATTCTTATGATTCAACCATTTGTTGTATGAGCATAAAAAAATTTCTCAAGCTCTCCTTCTATCCTTTACGCTCATACGTGCATGTATCTGTGGAGACCTTGAAAATTCCTTCTATGTTGCTCCACTTACTTCATTTCTCGAGACACCATAAGGCTTCAAAACTTACCTTCCGCTTTTATTTTTTCTCTTCATTCATAGCATCGGAGAGCCTTCTCAACTAATATTGCGTTCTTACATTTACCCTTTATCGTATAAGTGTAAAGCCCTTCATCTTCCTTTATTCACCACTTTATGCTTACACGCTGAGACTGAACTTGTAACCACAGAGAAAGGAAAAAACAACCCTTCGTTCATATGCTTAACTTGCAAGCATAAGGGCGTAATGAGAAAAATTGCCCTTCTCAGATATCAACGACTCATATTTGATCTCAAAAAATTTAAAAATAACGTCGCCATTGATTTTGTGCACATGCAAAAAGCATAGCTCAAGTCATGTGCCATGTGGGATGGGCTCAAGTCATGTGCCATGTGGGATGGGCCCATCTGACATAGACATCGTGCCTCCACTTGATTCGCTGCAACTAGGCCCTTTGACACTTCAACAGGTCCCACTTGATGCCTTTACCGCTAAAACAAGGCTTTATGATCATCCGCAAACTCAAGACGTAGGCACGTAAGCACCTTTGAACCTTGCCTTTACTCTTATGAAAATCTTTTACTCGTAACACCGTAAAACCTTCATGCATCCTTCAGATCAAGCTTTACGCCTTGTCGGGGTATTATGCCTTTATGCTACCAATTGAAATGTATATGCGTAGATCACCATCCAATACCTCTCTACTCCTTTGCTCAAGCTACTTACTCGTAAGCTCGTAACACAAGAATTTTAAAAAGTGATAGACCTTTACGCTTCTTCACTAAGTTAAAAAATGTGGCCATAAAAGCCGAGAGAAAAAGGCATTCCGTTCTTATGTGAAACCTCACACCTTAAGATCATAAAGGATGAACTTAAAGCATTTTACAAATCCTTCTCATAAATTCAAAAGGGAATCAAGGGTTTTCAGACTTGGGACAATTTCATGGCTGTGTTAAGAGACCAACCTTGAGAAGTTAATAGAATCTGACAACACATGAAGTAGGGCAAAACTAGGGCAACCTAAAAACTTCCCAAATTTCTTGAAACAAAAACCCCAGTCTGCAGTATTTAAAAACTCAAATGATTTTTCACCAAAAATTTTCAAATTTTTTGCAAATGTGAAAATGAGACCAACAGTGGCTCTGTCTAGGGATGATAGGCTACTTGGGTCTATGAAAGAATTCAAAATCTATGGGAGAACATAACACATACTTGGTGCAAAAATGACAACTTCTTCAGAGAGCACAGAGCAACACACAGAACAAGCAACCAGACTGCACAGGGATGTTTACAAGGATTTACAGAATATACAGAATGAACAAAACACTAGGAAACCCTAAAACTACTATTCATGGAGAAAATAAGCATCTTTTAAGAAAAATACCTCTTCAAGAACTGTCCATGAACTGGCAGTTCAAGAATATTGTCCAATAAATCTTTGAGTATATAAGAATCCTCACCCCAAGTAGTTTCAATCAAATAAGGGCCTAACCAGATAGGATCAAATTTTCCATGTTCCCCTTTATCTTCAATTCTAGCATTCCACATTAAGACTATATCTCCATCTTCAAACTTTCTGCTTACAATTCTTTTATCATAGAGTGTCTTAACTTGCAGTTGCAACTTTTGGTTCTTTAGAGATGCTTCTCTTCTAGTTTCTATTAGTCCCACCAGCTCATCCATCTTGGCTTGCATTTCATCTATAGTGTCTTCATCATACAACTGAATTTAACTGTAAAGTCCTACCAAGTTATTCTAAGGCATTCTGGCTTGAATTCCATACACTACATCAAATGTAGCTACACCAATGGCTTTCTTTACAGTTACTTTGTTAGCCCATATTGCCAACTGTAACTTGGAATCCCATGCCTTTTTATTATCATCCAAGGTTCTCTTAATGACCTTCAACAGGCTCTTATTTGTGGACTCAGCTTGTCCATTCCCTTGTGGATGATATGGAGCAGATGATGACCTTGTCATTCCATATTTATCACAAAATTTAATGAATTCCTCAGACCTAAAGCACATAGCATTATTTGTTACAATTTTCTGAGGATAGCCAAATCTAGAAATAATATTATTTAGTAGGAAATTATTGACAACTTTACTTTTTGCATTTCTTGTGGGGATAGCCTCTACCCATTTTGTAAAGTAGTCAGTAGCAACCATAATCCAAGAATAGCTAGTGCTAGACTTGGGGAAAATCTCTCCTATGAAATCTAGACCCCATTGTTGAAAAGGAGCTTGAACCTCCACTGGCTTCAATGGGGTATTTCCTAAGAACTTTAGCTTTCCAGAAAACCTCTAACAAGGGTCACACTTCCTAACCATGGCTTGGGGATCCTTGAAAAGGGAAGGCCACCAAAATCTAGCCCTCATTATCTTATGTGTAGTAGTTTTGGCCATATAGTGTCCCCCACACACTTCAACATGCATTTCTTTCAAGACCTCTTTTGCCTTTTCTTTATCAACACATTTCAACAATACTCCCTCAAAATTTCTCTAGCAAAGGTTGCTTTGGACAATTACATACCTGATGGCTTGCAATCTAGTATTCCTCTTTTCATTTTTAGGCAAATGGGGAGGAGCTTCCATGTGTTGCAAGTAATATATGACATTGGTGTACCAATCACACTGGTCCATGTCACATAAGTCAGCTCTGAGATCATCATTTACTAGATTTATCTGATTAGCCTCTAGATTAGCTTCAGCCATGAGTTTGGCCAAACCTTGAACCCTTACTAAATTTTTTATCTATATATCAATGTTGAATTCCTGGATTCTATTAATCCATCTACACCTCCTGCCTGATACTTCCTGTTGAGAAAATATATCCTTGACTGCAGCATTAGGTACAAAAGCGATAACAGTAGCACCTACCAGGTAACATCTGAAAGATTTTACAGCCTTTACTAAAGCATATGCTTGCTTTTCATTTATTTCATACTTCAGTTCAGCAGGCTACAGTGACTTACTAAAAAAGGCAATAGGCTTCTCATATCCTTCTTGATTTTTCTGCAATAAGATTGCAACCACAGTGTGGAAAGATGCAAAAGAAAAAATATGCATGGGTTTTGAATAATCTGGGGTTCTCAATACTAGAGCATTTTTTTATTGCAATTTTAATATCTTGGAATGCTTGTGAAGGCTCACCATTCCAATCTATAGTGGCTCCCTTCTTGAGCATCTTTGAGATAGGTCTACTAATTTCATCAAAATTGGTAACAAATCTCCTAAGAAAATTGACTTTGCCAAAGAAAGATTGAATTCCTTTTACTTTTTTTGGCTTGGGGACTTTGTCAATAGCCGCTACTCTCTTAGGGTCTATTGTCACCCCATCCTTAGACACTATATGTCCTAGTAGTTTACCTTCTATGACCCCAAATGTGCATTTATTTGGGTTTAAAGAAACTCCATATTCCAGAGTATTGATAAAAAAAATTCCATATGTTCGCAGTGATCCTTAGCCTTATTAGAATACACTGTAAGATCATCCTGGTACAAAACCATAAATTTATCAATATAATCATGAAATGCTACATCCATGGCTTTTTGGAAGGTAGCTCCTACATTAATCAGGCCAAATGGCATCCTCACATATACATATGTTCCCCATGAGGTTGTGAAGGCTGTCTTGAACTGTTCACTTTCCTTTACTAGAACCTAATTATATCCAAAGAAACCATCCATCATTGACATTAACACAGATCCAATCACTTGCTGTAACGTGGCTTCCATGTTTGTTAACCCATAATTATCTTTCAAAGATGCAATGTTTAAATTTCTAAAATCCACGCATAGCCTTATATCTCCATTCTTCTTCTTGACAGGAACCAAGTTTAAAACCTAGGTGGAATGCCTAATTGGTTTCATTATCCTGCCATCCCTTAGTTTCATCAGCTCTTCTTGCATTTTTGGGGCCAGGGTAGGATTCACTGGTCTCTATTTTTGCCTGAAGGGTTTTACATTGTCTTTTAATGGTATGCCATGTTGAAACAAAAATTCCCTATAAGACTTAAGGTCATCATATGACCAAGCAAAAAAATGTCTATATTTTCTAAGTAGGTCAATCAATGTTTTCCTGATTTTAATAGGTAGATTTTGGCCAATATAAACCCTTTTGGGAACTTCATCAGTACCCAAGTTTATCTCTTCTAACTCCTAAGTTTTGGGGTCATTAACTCCTAATTTTACTCTGTCCTAGTTATCAAAAATATTTTCCAAGACTATTAACCCCTTCAGCACCTTATTTGTTTTCAATTGCATAATCTCTTGACCAAAAATGGTTTCCTTTCCATTTATGGTTTCAATCAGTCCACTGCAATCCATTTCCTAACCGTGGTACTTGTCTTCATTTAACAAAAAATTTGTAATATCTTTGTCATCTTCAAAGACCTGCCAATTTTCAATATTATCAGGTATGGAAGGTCTATTTTGTACCTCAATCTGAGAGATTCCTGCAAATGATATCTCTTTTGGCTTGATTACTACATTCGCTAACAAATCAGCCATCTTATTTTGATTCCTATCTCTCCATGATATCCCAAATGCATCAAAGAATTCTATCTAATCCCAAACTGCATTTCTATATTACTTCAATCTCTTATTCTTGTATGAGTAGGTTCCTTTGATCTAAGAGATAATTAGTTGAGAATCCCCTATGATAGATAATTTCTTAATTCTATGATGTGTGGAAACTTTGATTCCTAGCAATAATACTTCATATTCTTCAATATTATTTGTCCAGGAAAACTTCAAAGTGAATGAATACCTAAAAGTGTTATTTTCAGGGGACACGAAAACTACACCTACCCCTGCACCCTCTTTAGAACTAGCCCCATCAAAGAACATTGTCCATAATTGTGGTGAGTTCATGCAACATTCAACCTCATGTTCAATAATAGTAGGTAAATTTTCAACTTCCTGAATAATTAATTCAGCCCTAAAAGCATTGATCCTAATATCTAAGAAACAAGTGGCATCTTTGTCAATTTCTTCCCCTAAAATGTGATTAACCCTTGGCTCTCTATTTACCTTGATAGCTTTGTCCCCTATGTGGAAATTGGCATAAGTCAGATCAAATTGTAGGCTTGCCCCATGGCAGCACTACATTTCCTGGAGAGTAACATTCCATAGTGTGGAGGAATATCTACCACAAGGATAGACATGGTTAATTCTACTTTAGGATATGCAGCCAATTTGAATGGTAAGGCATTTATGGTAGCTATGACTGGGACTTCCCTAGCATCCATTCCTTTACATCTGCCTTGCTTGGTATCCACCTTCAAACCTAAGGCTTCCATTACTTTGAAAGGCATTATAGTGTTGGAAGCTCCTGAGTCTATCATGCAATTTTTCAAGGTCTTCCACATTATGATCAGGCTAAGGAAAAAAGGGCCAATATCTTCTATAAATGTTACTGAGGAATCATCTAAAAACATCTGGGGAATTTGGGATATGATACCACTATCCTCTATTACTAATGGGGTTTTTTGGGACATAGTTTTCTCTACAACAATATTATTGTTTCCTATTCCACCCAACCATGACAAAGCCTTATTCTTATGCTCTTCAATTCTAAGAACTTCAGACAAGGGCACTTTTATAGTAATTTGAGATAACATAGATATCATATCAATAGGTTCAAAAATAGTGGGTTTTACAAGAGTACCTGGAGTTCGAATCTTTTGAGTAGTAGGCACCACTATTTTCTTGGTAGTATCAGGTTTTGATTTCTTTGGTTGCATAACTAGTTTTGTTGCTTCACTTATCTGAAATTGAACCTTCTTCTTTGGTTCCCATTTCTTACCCTTATTGTCCTTGATCTTAGGCACATCTACATTGACTTTCTTGTTTTGATCATTCATTGTATGAGTGATATCTTTGATGAATACACTAGATGGCTTTCTTGCATTATTATTTACTGCTATATTTCTCAAATTGTAGTTACTATAGACTTGTGAAATCATTTCTGTTGTAATTCTGTCAATCTCCTCTTTGGAGAGCATTCTTAAGCTTGTGAGACCTACATCAGAAAATGTACTGCATACCTTATCTGTATCATACCCTTCATCATCTGAAAGCACTTGTTGATGATGTAGATGGTAAGCAATTCTCTGGCTAGTAATATCATTTTTGGGCTCTTTTGAATTAGAATCTATCAAATCATCACACATGCTCACCATATTGCAACTTATGTCATCATGGCTTTTCTCTTCAGTTTCTTCTTCAGGTTGCACTCCTTGACCTTGGGCAAATGACTAAGAAACAACACAATAATCAACAAAATGAGGTGATTGACATGTAATGCACCATGGTACATCATCATTCATATTTATAGTGTTTCTTTGTAGGGGATCTACAGTACCCTTATCCTTCATAGTGTGGGTCTGGTTGGGAATTGGCTTACCATCTTTCCACTGAGTGGTGTAAGGGTAATTTTGCATTCTAGGCTGCCTATTGAAATTGTTGTTATTCATAGGGGGCCTTTTAGCAACATTTTGCTTATTGAAATTAGTGGGATTCATCTTCTTGAGCAATTCCAAAACATAGCCTATAGTAGGTTCTTCGAGCTTCTTTCCTATAGGAGTTTTGTCACCCTCCCTTTTATTATTGTTCTTAGTATTAAAAATCTTCGGATCATCTCTCCTACCCATTTTACCAGATGCCTTCCTATTATTCTCTATATTTACTGCAATTTTATAGGCATCCCTTATAGTCTTAGGATCCTTATCCCTCAATTGATAAGCCATTTTTCTATCAAAAATATTGAAATATGTTGTCAGACAGACATCTTCATTCAACCTCATAACTTGAAATAATCTGTACATACCTTTCTGGAATCTTACATTGAAATCAAATGTAGACTCATTTGGATTCTTCTTGATGTTGTTGAACTCATTCAACATGAATCCTGCATTAGTGTTGTCTCCATATTGCTCTTTGAACAATTTCTCCAAATCATTCCATGAGGTAATAATGTCATTAGGAAACCTCCTAAACCAATCACTTGCATCCTCAGTTAGTGAATGCACAAACAATTTCATTACCATATCTTCATGTTCAACTTCATAATCATTCAACATATCAATGAAAATTCTCAAATGTTCTTCGCCTGTAACAACATTATTCCTAGAGAACTTAACCACTTTATCTCTTAAATAAAATGATATGGGATGTGGGGCACCAAGAATACCAACAAATGATATTTGTATATACTTTTCCAAATATACAAGTTTCTTCTGGAAACCAGGAACATTTGAGGTACTAGCTATATTAGCTTGACTCAGAGGAGCAGCTTGGGATTGTTGAGGTGGGACAAATGGGACTTGGGTGCCAATAGTGGAAGATGAGGTAGGAGTAGATTGGGGTACTCCCTGAGTTGAGATTATTGGACCACTAGCTGGTGCAAGAATTGCAGGTGGGATAGACAAATTGGGCCATGAAGCCAATGTAGAATTAGATTTTATGAATTGGATTTTTCTCCTAGTTTCTGCATCTTGAGCTTCATTCTCAACCTTCTCAAGTTCTTTTGCAAGATCTTGCCTCTCTTTTTAAGCCCTCTCCAGATCTAAATCTAATTTTGACATAGAGGGTTGTATGGGTTTGCTTGGTATAGTTTGAGGATCATTTATTTGGATTCCTATAGCCTTTCCTTTCCCTTTATCTGGAGCTTTTACAGTGGGTTCTAGGGTCAACTTGAACAGGTTTATATGCTTGGACTTGACACATAATTGGTTCTTGCCTTTGATTTAAGCGTTTCTCTTGTCCCTGAACTTTAGCTCTCAGATTATCAACATCTCCAAAAATATCCTTATGGAGAGTTGTGATATTTTCTTCTAACTTTTTATTCTGCTCCTTCAAAGCAGCCATCCTTCTCAGCAAAGCATCCCTTTCTATTATGGCATCCAAAGTGGCTTGCTCTTTCTCTTTTTCAAGATGAATGCATTTAGCTTCTTCCTCAACAGTCTATTTCTTCAAAAATCCTATTTCAGAATGCACTTCTTTAGGATCTATAGAAGTTGCCTTTGAATTAGTAGGGTCATCTAGATCTATAAGATTTGGCTCTACATAAGGGGCTTCTCTGGGATTAAAAGGATTATCAAATGAATTCCTAAATTCTAGCCTATAGTTCATATCTGCTACAGGATCTGGCCATGACGAAGCAATTCCCATAGTAGACACGTCTTTGTCTTGAAAGACTCTCTCATCTAGTAATGGGGTACTAAAAATTCCTCCTAAGAGTCTTGTAGTTTTGGATTCATAACTAAGCGAAGAAGACTCTCTTCCTACTACTGGTTGATAATGGGAATTGACGGATGCATTACCTCTAGGTTTCCAAGTGGAATTTGGATCTGTCTTCTTCTTATTTTGGTTCTTCCTACCACCTTGGGGTAAATTAGTATACATTGATACATCGAGATTGGCTCTTACGTAAGCTCTTGTGTTCTTTCTCTTGTCAGCCATATTCACCTTTTGTTACAATAAGCACTAGCTTCAAAACCTTGACTGAGTCACCACCCTATCTCAAGAAAATATGTAATGACACTTATTGTTGACTCAAGGAAAATAATACACAAGTAGAAACAAAAATATCTGGCATAGATAGATCAATCACTGATGTCGTAAGATTGCAAATCTTGCTTGTTAGATAAGACACTTGGATAGGCTAGATATGTTAGTGTGTAGCAATGGTACTTGGGATTTATCTTCTCTAAATTCTCAAGGTTTGTCACTAAAATATTCCCTTATAACCATGGGAAAAACTTAGATAACATGACACACACATACATAGCAGGACCAAAGAAACTGCAGTACTTTCTCACAGTTGTGTTGGACAACTCCCTAGCAGAGTCACCATTTTTTTGGTGTTTTAAAATGCACTAAAACTACTAAAAAACAAAATGCTTAATACCAAGATGATAATACTCATACAATCTAAAGATCAGCCAATTCTTGTTAACAATTGCATGTGTAAAACATTTGGACCCAACTTCTACAAAACCAAAGGTGGTCTTCTACTCTTTTGGCTCTACAAAACTAGGGTGGGTATACCCAGGGATGATTCAAAACTGGAACAATTGTATGAGGATTATTCTTAGTTTCATTCTAATTCTCATTTCAAAATCCTCAGACATATACATAATTCTTACTAACTTGATAAACACATCCCATAAAATAGATATGGCCAAGAATTCTTCTATAGATCTATAGATGTTCTTAATAATAGTGGCTAACTAAAGCTAAAACATTCCATGCAGACAAGTACTGGCCAACTTTGAAGATCTACAAGAAATAAAAGTAAAATTTGATTTGATGCTGCATTTTGATAATCATTTATGATCTATTTCTCCTTCAGCTGAATAAATTTGATCAGTGCCTAATCCATTGGGGTTTAGAGTCTATAGCAAGTTCTCAGATCTAGTTTGTTGTCTTACAACAAATTCTATTAGAAATTCTTATTAGAATTCATCATTCAAAACCCTTTCCATTACTAAAGAAACCTTATCACATTCATCAAAGCTTTTATTTAATCCATTGAATTAACAATAGTGATAAATAGATATACAACCTAACTAGATTGCATTCAATTGCACAAGCCTTTACTTATACAATATCAAGACAATTAAGTAATTGGAAGGAGACAAGATTTAGAAAAGAATAATATGGGGATAGTTCACAATTTGTATTGATTTTCTTTGAAAATGGTATATCATTTACAATAGACTCAGAATGACCTTCAAAAAGAAACACAACTCATTCTATATTCATGTATTCTCAGAGAATTGACAACAAAAATACATCATAAACTTGCTTTCAAAATTTGGACCAAAATAAGACTAATCATATTACTTAGAAAAATAGAACTTGGACCATTCTTTAGCCTTGGAATCTCACTTAAATAGTGTGAGATGCAACAAGCTTTAGGCTAAAAGAAAGTGACAGGTGTCCTTTTACAAAATTGGGTATATTACCCCTTTTTAAAAGAAACCAAACACCTTAACTCAAAAAAGGAACAAATAAAATAGTAGCAGATGATAGCTGGAGCATAAAATCTTCAATTCTATCCTTTTCTCTAACTGCTCCCTGTTGGTAGTGCTTTGATTTCTATGATTGCTTCCCAGAAAAATATTTCTCTTTTGGTGGGCCATTCACATTCCTTAACTGTTGCTAGTTCATCCACAGTTTTTTGCCACCTGGCATCAGTAATCACCCTTCCTTCTATGGTAAACCTATTCACTTTAGTTTCAATCTTGAAAAGGGCATCAAATAGTTTATTGAAAAGATATTCATCAATACCATCTTGGAGAAAGGATACCACTTGTGGCAAGTCTATAATGCGATCAAAAGAACTAGACCACTCACTAAAATCTTTTAACTTATCATCAAAATCAATAACAGAAGGAATTAAAGAATAGAAACCATTTGTTAGCATTTTCAATTTACTTTGAATTACTGCCAACTTCCCTATGAAGATTTGCAATAATTCTTTCACTTTGTCCATACCCTCCTTGACAGTAATAACTTTATCTGGGAGGTCTGGCTTCTTGGGTAACAAGGGTATCAACCTGTCAAAAAATTGCATATATGGCCCCCATTGTTGAAAAATAGGCTCAAGCCATCTAACTGCATCCATGCATACCTATTCTATAGATTGTAGACTAATGAATGTATTATAAGCATCTTGAGATATTCTTTTCAGAATGCTTATTCTATGATTTAATACATTCATCAAAACACTCTTCTTGGTATTATTGTCAGCTTGGGAAACTTCTATTTCCACACTAATCATAGGCACTAGCATTGTTACTCCTATAGGTATTCCTTCTATTTGGGCCTCTTCTTCTACCATGTGTCTTCTTTCTTCCTCTTGCTTTTGTGCATGTTCTACCTCTAATGCTACCTTGAGTTGTTCTTTGAGGGATTTTCTTTCTATTTCCAGAATTTTAATTTTTTCCTCCAACTCTTCTATTCTTTGTTTTTGTACATTGCTCATTTTGAGCTCTTCTTCATATGTTCTTCTAATATCAAGGCATTCATTGAACATTGCAGCTAACTTATCCTCAATTTCATCAACCTTTTCTTCATTCATGAGAGCAAAATGTTTGACCAAGCTGGAGATCTCCTTCCCAGTAGTGCTCTCCAATGTCCACACAAGCATATTGCCCTGAGAAATTTCTTCTATATCCATCATCTTAGGCTTCTTAGTGTCAGGGGCCACACTCCATACTCCTAGAGTTTTAGTGTCCACATTAAAACCTAATCCTCTTTTAAATCCTTCACTACTAGTGGCTTCATAACTGATGGCCTTATCTTGTCTTCTCATTTGGTCCAACACAAAGGCCTTCTCAATATCCCAATGTGGTATTAGAATCATATCACTCCTATGTACCAATTCTCTAACTTCTGCAACACTCATTGTTTCACTTTCAAGGTCATAAGCCAATAATTTTTCAACTAACTCTTTATTTTTCTCTGGATCTTCTCCTAGCATGAGACTCAATGTGAGTTCATTTTGTTTGATCTTATAGAGAAAACTTTTAAACTCTGATGATTTAATAAAATCATCATCTTCCATGATCTTTAGATTGTATGAGTATTATCATCTTGGTATTAAGCATTTTTTTGCTTAGTAGTTTTAAGTGCATTTTAAAACACCAACAGGATATTCTATAATTTAATTGGCCAAATGACAGACTTTTTGACAAGTGGATGATAGATATTGCTTTTAGTGTATATATAGAAGGAGTTGAAACTGATGATGATGAGACACATGAAGATGAATACAGATCATCAACTCAATTCCACCAATGCATGGGAAAGAAGAATACAAAGAAGGGCAGTCATCTTATGTGAAAAATATAGTGGACTAGATGGATGATTTAGCATAATTGAAATGAAATATAACTGTTACCTTGGTAGTACATGATGATACAAGTGGAAATGCTAGATTAGAGGTGAATTTGTAGGAATCAGAGCCTAACACATCATTGGAAAATTTGATAGCTACATATTGCAAGGATTCAAAGTGAATAAAGGTCAATCATGGGATTTGTAGCAATTGAGGATTTAATATAAGAGGGGCATACCAAGAGAATAATATGATGTATTACCTTTCTGTTACACAAATTTTTGTCTTTTCTTGTTAAGAAAAATGTAAATATCTTTCGTAAAAGGACACCTATAATTTCTCAATGCCGAAAGCTTGTTGCATCTCACTCTATTTTGAGTGAGATTCCAAGGCTAGAGAAGGGTCTGATTTCTAATACAATTTTAGTCTATATTGAGTATGGTTCAGTCTAGTTAAAAGTGTGAAAAACTTATGATATATTCTCTCTACAAATACTTGGAATATATTGACATTACAGGGGTCTAATGTCTTTTTCTAGAGTCATTTGGAGTTTTACTATTATTGTATGCAAATATTCAAAGGAAATTAGTTTAAACTCGAACTATCCTCATATATGTTCTTACTAAATTTTATCTCCATTGTTATTACCTAGTTATTCTAATATTGTGTGAGCAAAGTTTGTCCACTTGAATGCAATTCACTTAGGTTGTATGCCAATTCATTATTGTTGTTAATTCAATGAATTAAGTGTGTGCTTTACTAAAGTTGATGGGATTGCTATGGTAATAGAAAGGACATCTATAAGAATGAATTCTAGTAATAATTGCTAATAATATGTGTTGTAATGCAATGAATTAGGTCTATAAATTGGAGTAGACTTTGAATCCCAATGGAATAGGCACTGATCTAATTAATCTAGTCTATAGATAGGCAGATCACAAATAAGCATGAGGTCTAAAATCAAAATCAACTTTATTTTACTATTTGAAGAGTTTCAAGGATTGTTTGCACTTGTTTGCATGTAAGCTTTATGCTTTAATTAGGGATTATTGTTGGAGATACTTTCAAATCTAAGAAGAATTATGACAAAATATTCTTATTCGAGGTGAATATCATCTAAAAGTGTCAAGGAATGGATAAATATATATATTAGAGATAGAAGATATAATCAAATTGAAACTAATAAAATTCTCATACAACAACATTCATTTTGAATCATCCCTTAGGTATATATTAGAAATACAATATATAATAAAAAAGAAAACCAATCTCAGTTTTGTTTAAGTTGAACCCAAATTGTATGCACACATAATTTTTAATGGAAATTAGCTAATACCTATATTTTTGAGCATTATTACTTTGGTATTGAGCTTTTGTTGTTCAATAGTTGAAAAACACCAATAAAATTGTGGTATGATATAACACTTGAATATCAATCCCACATACCACTTGATTTTCCAGTTTGATGAGATGCGATTACCTAACCCATTAGGTGAAGTGATCCCTTCTCCATTTGATTTCCTATAATCATATTTATTTTTCCATGTCTTATTCATCTCATCTTTGATGTGTTCAACATTTGTCTCACCTTTTCCTTTATCAAATTCACAACTTGGTGCCTTTAACCTAGTTGGACAATGCTTACTGATGTGACAAATCTTCAAATAGCTAAAACATATGGTTTGATTCAACCAAATTTTGTAGTTACTACTGAAGTGTGTCCTAATATAATTCTTAGGAACATGTCCATATTCTTGAAAATAATGACAACTATATCTTGTATTATAATCCCAATTATAAAAGTTCGCGTTGTTTCTTACCTTCACTCGCTTGTTTGATGACCATATGGATTCGGATCTACATTCAAAAGCTCTATGTCCATACTTTTGACACTTGTAGCAATAACCTTCAAATCTATGTTTATGCATGGTCCTAGTTCTACATTCATGTGCTTGATGGCCTTTCTTGTTGCCCTTATGAAAATGAGTCATGTACTTAAGCTTGATATTCTGATTTGTGTTCTTGCTCTTGAACATATTAGTAGTATGTCCCTTCTTACCACAATTATGATAAGTAGGTTTGGTGTTCATATCTTTGATGTTCCTTTCTATAGCAACTCTGGATGATTCTCCTTCTTTAGTTCTTTTGTAACTCAATCCTAATGTATCATTATTGGGTTTAGGGGATCTTAATAATTGCTCAAAGTATTTGATGGCTTCATTTGGCTTGTTGAAACTTTTAGTAAATTCCTTTTCTCTCCTTAGGTAACTCTACAATTATTCATTCTACAACATCAATGTAGTTATCTCAATGTCCTTGATGTTTAATTCATAGTTGGAATTTGTCATTTGACTTAGAGTATCCAATTACATGTTGGAAATCTTGGTTAGGTCTATTGACTTCTCTTCTAGTCTATTAGCCAAAACTCTTTTTTCTTCTTCAATCATGGCTTTGTCTTCCATGGATTTCTTCTTTTGTTCAACCACTTCACATACTAGTATGGTTTGTGATCCATGTTCTAACTTGAAATTTTTTATTTCCTTAGCTTGGATTCTATTCTTTTCTATTAGATTTGCAAGTGCTACATCAAATTCATTTGAGTATCCATCTACAAATAGCTTAGCGATGCCCATCTCTTTGCATTGTGTGTCATTATCCACAATAGAAATTTCTTTCCTTCTCTTCAAAGATTTATTTAGTTCCTCTCTTGCCTCATTCAGTTGATGTAGTATGAGATGTATTTCAATCTCCAATTTTTCAATAGTCTTTCCCAACTTGTACACTTCCATTTCAAGATCTTTCCTCAAAGATTTAAAGCTTCTCTTTTAGAGAACAAGGCTCTGATACCAATTGTTGGAATTTTAAGTGGAAAGAGTAAACTTATGAGAGGGGGGAGGGAGGGGGGATGGGGGTGAATCAATAGATTAAACTTGGACCCATAAAACTTTCACCATTCATTCATCATATGAATTCAATATCTAAGATGAAATAACATGTAAGCAATCACACACATAACACCAAATATGATTACCCAAAAACCCTCCAAGTGAGAAGGTAAAAATAGGGTGGGGATGAAACCCAAAAATATTTACTAATATAGCTATAAAGTGTATCCAATTAAGGTTACAATGTTTTAACCATGAATCATGGTCTACCCTATGAAAGGTGTGTCTTGTTAAAGGCTTACAAAGGCTATTAGGTCACACCTTGTTAGAGGATTTCAACACCCTATTAGAAGTGTGTTGTGTTAGAGAAATTAAACTTATAACTAAGTAAGCACCCTATTAAAGGAGTTCATGAAGCCTATTAGGACTACTTTTCTTAAGAGATTTGACTGAAATAACATGTTAGAATGTCTTAACATATATCCTATGATTGGCACTTGCTTTCTTAATGATAGATCACATCTACACAATGTCTCATTGATCCTTCTCAATTAGATTTCTCAATGTTGTATCCTTATCTCTATCCTCTATTCTTATCTAAATGATTCTATAATTTACTCTTACTTCTTAGTCACCTTCAATGCTCTAAAAACTATCTTGTTTGCTTCTCCAATTCAATCACTCACCCATAAAGAGTTTAAGGCTTCATCCTCCTTAAGAAGACTTAGGTGGCTTAGGTTTAGGAATGAATCTATGGCTGAGATTCATCCATATTTCTATTGATTCCTTCCCTCTTTTTTATTGGTTACATGTAATTGCATAGGGAATCCAAATATAGATTCATCCTTATCTCCAAGAGATGATATTCTATCCTTAAGTCAGCTTTAAAATGGTTTACATAGTTGTTCATGCCATTACAAAAAAAAGTCATAACTATGTTACTCGGCATATGAAGTCACTGATGCTCAACATGCACTATATTTCTACTCTAACTCAACACCTACACTACTCAACATTTACTATTTATTCACTTCCTAAATCACTTAGCATGGTCTATCTTCTTGGCACTTGAGTAACTTGGAAAATGAGTGACTCAACACTCATTACAACTCAGCATGGTCTAATATTTACATGTGTGCTCAACTTTGTTGGATAAAATTGTTCAATTGTATGTTGTCATTGATGTTACACAAATGTCATATCAGTTATCAGTTAGAGTCTATCGAGCTTAGTTGGACAGTAAGGCAAAAAATAGAGTCTACCAAGCTTAGAAGGTTAGCAAAGTGAATTATAGATTCTACCAAGAATTTTTGGAGGTTACACTATGAACATAGTTATTATTGAGCTCACTCAGGCATTGAAGGATTTTACGACAGAAGACAATTTTTATCGAGCTCACAAGGTCAGTGAAGGAAAGTTAGTTCTTATCGAGTTGACTTGGTCTCCAAAGGTTTTTTTTTTTGAGTTTGTAGTGTTTACTGAGATTCACTTGGTCAACACTAGAAATCATTTCTAGAGTAGTTTTTACTGAGTAGGGTCAGCCAATGTAGAATTTCATTATTTTGGGAAATAAAGTTTATTTTCTTAATGTAATGTTTGTAGCCAACTGATGTATGGCTTATTGGTAAATGTAACTTATAAATGAGCTAACTTGACAATTTATAATGTATAAATAAAATATCAAGTTGTGGTTTCTAATTTTAATGAGCAAGTATGCAAGTGAGTCAATTGTGTCAAGAAGAAGTGTGAGTGAATTTTGAAGAAGGATCAAATATCCTTGAGGAGTAGTAGACTTGTATTGAATTAGAAAGGATCTATTGAAGTAGAGCAGAGATTTGTATCAAAAAAGTTTAGTTGCATCCCATTCAAGTCACTTATTGTTACTTTCTCACCATTGTAGCAATAATTCATAAATCTCTTAATAGAGTTGGTCTAACAACTATTTTATAAATCCTCTAACAAGGTGTAGAGTTCTACTAAATTGTTCTCAAGTCTTCTAGCAAGGCCACTCCTAATAGGGTGATTAAATCATCTAACAAGGTCACACCTAATAGTGTGTTTTGTAACCTTTAACAGGGTTGACTCCTAGGGCTCACTTCATAAGAGTAAAAATTGGTAGCTAGTTACTTGGTGGGTTTTCCTATATTGAGTTTCATATTAAATTTGGTCTCTTGTGTTCATGTTATTTACTTTTGCATGCATGTTAATAATTGTGAATGCTTAAGATCAATAACAAGTTAATCTATTGAGTTACAACATTTTTCTATTTGGCTACCGAGTGATAGTAGTAATTAAGTTTTAAGACATCTAAAATATTTGTGGATTTATTTTTGTGGTAACTGATTCACCTTTCCCCCTCTCAGTTACTCTATCTATAATTCCAAAAATTGGTAGCAGAGCTTTTGGTGCTTGTAGGAAGGATTTCAAGGATCTAAGCTAAAGATCCAGATGTCTTATAAGAAGGAAATTCCAAGGCTTAATAAGGATAACTTTTCAACATGACAAGGTCTCATGAGACTCCATCTAGCTTCCATTGGAGACATAGGATTGAAATATCTAGATGAAGCATATGTAACTCCTTCTAGTACATTATCTGCTAATGACATTGCTGAGAGGAAGAATCAAAACACCATGATGATAGACATTGCATCTGCCCTAAGCTGTGAATAATTTGATGATATCATAGACTAAAAAACTACCTTTGAAATATGGAACAAGCTAAAAGATATATATAGAGGTGATGATAATGTGAGAAGAGCCAAAGTAGAAAGTCTAAGAGGACAATTTGATCAGACGAGGATGAGAGAGGATGAAAACATTGCAAAATATGCTGAAAGAGTCAAAGCAAGTGTTAGTGCAATCAAAGGTTTTGGAGGAGATATCAAGGAGGAAATAGTTATAAGTAAAGTTCCTAGAACATTACTTCCCATTTATGCAATTAGAGTTTCTACAATTCAAGAACGAAGATGTGAAGCAAATCATAAGATAAATCTAGAGGCCATAGTTGGAAGATTGATTGCATTTGAGCTAGATAACTATGATAACTATGTTCGAGCCACCAAGAACATTGAATCAGCATTTGAAGCCAAGCTTCCATTGAAGGAGAAAGGTAGGAAGATAAAGGATTCTTAATCAAAAAGTGAAGATGAATTAGAACAGAGTTCTAACAGTGATCTTGAGGTGGTTGAAGCTCTACTAGCAAGGAAATATTCTAGAGGCAAAGGAAAATACAAAGGTAAGGTTCCTCTAATCTATTTTTCATGTGATAAAATTGGACATATTGCTACTAGGTTCCCAAATAAGTAGAACAAGGATGAGAAGAAAGGTCACAAGTGCAATGGCAAGAAAGACTTCGAATCATGAAAAGACAAAGGTAAGAAAACATGTTTTATGGCTAAGGATTCTAATGATTCTGATGATGAAGAAGAAGATGATGAAATTGTGTACATTGCTATGAAAGATGAGTCTGATAATGATTAGGAAATGGCACTTATCTCTCATGTGAGAAAAAATAATACATGGATTATACATAGTGGTTTCTCTCATCATATGTTTGGTGATAAATCTAAGTTTGAACATTTTGAAGACTATGATGGTGGTAGTGTGAGGTTTGGTAATAATGAACCTTGTTCCATAAAAAGAAGAGGAAGAATCTCACTAACTAAAGAGCTTTTATGTGATAATGCATATTGGGTAGAAGGACTAAAACATAATCTATTGAGTGTGGCATAGCTACTCAATAATGGGTTCAAAGTGGAATTCATGCATGGAAAAGAAAGACTACTATATGACAAAGGAAAGCTGATTGGATCAGGCACTGAAACAAAAGGTAACCTGTTCTATCTTGAACTTGGTGAATGTTCATGTTTTATTGCTCAAGTTGAAGAAATTTGGTTATGTCATAGGAGGTTGTGTCATGTGAACTTTGATAACTTGGTGAAAATAACTAAATTCAAGAAAGTAGGAAGCATTCCTAATATAAAGAAACTTGAGGTTGGCCTATGTAAGAATTGTCAAATTGGTAAGATGGGAAAGACTATATTTAAAAGTTCTTCATTAATTTTTTTGATGATTACTCAAGAATGATGATTGTCATGTATTTGAGAGAGAAATTGGAAGCTTTTAAAAAGTTTAAATGGTGTTTGGCCAGAGTAGAAAAGGAAATAGGCAAAAGATTGAAATGTTTGATGTTAGACAGAGGTGGTGAATTCATCTCCCATGAGTTCAATAACTTTTACATTAAAAGGGGAATTAAATGACAAGTATTAGCCCCTGGAACTCCTGAGAAAAATGGAATAGTTGAAAGGAGGAATAGATCTATCATGACATATGCAAGAACCTTAATGATTGAAAAGAGCATCGCTATCAAATACTAGAAGGAAGCTATCAGCACTACAGTTCATACCTTGAACCAAGTATAACTGAAGAAAGATTCAT
The DNA here is from genome assembly GCA_028749045.1 of Cupressus sempervirens. Taxonomy (NCBI): domain Eukaryota; kingdom Viridiplantae; phylum Streptophyta; class Pinopsida; order Cupressales; family Cupressaceae; genus Cupressus; species Cupressus sempervirens. Next base: position 221,516,034 of record CM053787.1, on the reverse strand, counting down.
TCAAAATCCCCTATGAGTTATGGTATGGCTATAAACCCAATGTAAATAATCTAAATGTATTTGGAAGAAAATGTTACATTTTGAAAGAATCTAAAAGGTAAATTTGATGTGAAGGGTGATGAAAGAATATTTTTGGGTTATTCTTGCAAAAGTAAAGCATATAGATGTTTGAACTTGTTTACTCACAAAGTCATAGAAAGTGCACAAGTGAAAGTTGATAAGTTTGCAGAAAGAACTAAAGAATAAAGAAAAAGGAAACCAAAAGACTATAGGAATTTTTTTTCATTAAACCTGATATAGTACCAAATACACTTGTGAATTAGGAATCTTCTACTGCCAAGTCTCTAGTAACTAAGTTGTAGGAAGTTCGAACTAAGCTAAAGAAAATTGAGTCACATTATGATGCTATTGAGCCAATGCCAACCAAGTTTGAAGGACTCGAGTAGCAGACAGATTAGCCAGAACTAGAAGTTGAAATACAAGAGGATGATAATGCAATTCGTTCAAAAGGCAAGGAACCTGTATTAGCCAATTATATAAGGGGACATCATATACCAGATTAGATCATTGGAGACAAATCTGAAGGAACTATGACAAGAAGTAAGTTGAAAGGTACTTGTTTACTTGTTGATTTTGAACCTAAAAATGTCAAAGATGCATTAGAAAATGAAATTGGATTGAGGCTATGAATGAAGACATAGAGAAGATAGAAAAAAAAATCATAGACTCTTGTAGCCAGGCCTAAAGACAAAAATGTGATTGGAACTAAGTGGATATTCAAAAATAAGTTAAATGAAGATGGTAAGGTGTCAAGGAACAAAGCTAGACTAGTATGCAAAGGATACTCTCAAGAAGAAAGAATAGACTATGGAGAGACTTTTTCTCCTATTGCAAGATTAGAAGGTTTTAGGACCCTACTTGCATATGCTGCATACAAAGGATTTAAGGTATCAGATGGATGTAAAATCAACATTTCTCAATGGTATACTTGATGAAGAAGTCTACATTGAATAGCCTAAAGGTTTTTTTGATCCAAACAAGAAAGACATGTTCTACAAATCACACAAAGAATTGTATGGTTTGAAACAAGCCCCTAGAGTATGGTATGAAAGACCACATAAATATCTTATTCAGATTGGTCTTCAGAGAACTAATGATAAAAATAGCTTGTATATCAAGGAAGGACTAGATAATAAAATTGGTTTGGTAGAAATATATGTGGATGATACTTTGCTCATAGGAAATGATGATCTTTGCAAAGAATTTTCAGAACAAATGAACAAGGAATTTGAGATGTCAATGTTTGGTGAAATCAAATTCTTTGTTGTTCTTCAAATTTAGTAGAGTAAGAATGACATCTACATCACTCAAACTAAATATATCAAGGAGACACTAAAATATTTTGTCATGGAAGGTTGTATACCAGTTGAGACTCCTATGTGTACTAGATTAAAACTTATCAAGGATGATGAATCAAAAGAGGTAGATCAAACATTGTATAGATCTATGATTGGAAAGTTGTAGTATGTAGTGTATACAAGGCTAGATATTGCCCTTGCAGTTGGTATTGTAGCAATATTTTTAGAAAAAAAAAGAGAAAATCACATGATGGCAATCAAAAGGATCATGAGATATTTGAAAGGAACTGAAGATTATGGATTATGGTACAAATTTGGAGGTAATCTAGATTTAAAAGTGTTTACTGATGTAGATTGGGTAGGAAACATTGATGACTAAAAGAGTACAAATGGAGGAGCTTTCTTTCTTAGAAAGAGGTTAGTTTCTTGGATAAGTAAAATGAAAAATTTTGCATCCCAATCTATCGTAGAAGCAGAGTATGTTGCAATAGCAGTAAACTATTCTAATATTATTTGGTTCAAATAATTATTTGAAGACATGAAGGAGAGAACCAAAGAACCTGTTGTTATGTTTTGTAACAATACAAGTGCAATTAATATATCAAAAAATCTAGTGATGCACTCAAAAACTAGGCACAATGCAATAAAGTGTCACTTTGTTAGAGAATTGGTACAAGATAAGGAGATTGGATTAGAATATGCCCATACAAAAGAACAAATTGCTGACATATTCATCAAGCCTTTACCTATGGATGCATTTTTGTAACTAAGAGGTAAATTAGGGGTCATTACCCTAATTGAAGCTCACTAAAATGAAGTTTTAGTGATGCATCAATAGGTATCAACTTGAAGATCTTTTAGTTGATGTAGAATAATCATGGAAATATTGCATATGAATCAGTACATAAGGTACATTGCTATTCATTTGGTTTGTGTTGTCATTGACATGTGTTGTCAAAGAGGGAGAGTATACTATCATATCTTTCTGAAATTTGATTTTTTTTGTGAAGAGTTTGATGTGTTTAAAGAAGCTATGTAATTCCTTCATAGAGGGAGATTACTATATTTAAGGAGTTTGTGGAATAAAATTTAAGAGGGAGAAACATTATGTTAGAAAAAAACTTGTTTTCAAATTTCATTCTACTATGACATGTTGTGTTGCCATCAATGCCAAAGAGGGAGATTGTTGGATACAATTGCTCAATTGTGCATTGCCTTTGATGTTACAAAAATGTCATATCAGTTATTAGTCAGAGTCTACCAAGCCCAACTGGTCAGCAAGGCAAAAGATAGAGTCTACAAATCATTTCTAGAGGTTACACTTTGAAGATAGTTATTACCGATCTCAGTTAGGCATTGAAGAATTTTATGGTAGGAGATAGTTTCTATTGAGTTGACAAGGTTAGCAAAGGAAAAATTGTTCTTATCAAGTTCACTCGGTCTCTAAAGGTTTTTTACTGAGCTCGCAGTATTTACCAAGCTTCTCTTGGTTAACACTAGAAATCATTTTTGGAGCAGTGTTCCCCAAGCAAGGTTGACCAAGGAAGGATTTCATTATTTTGAGAAATAAAGTCTATTTTCTTAATGTAATGTTTGTAACCAATTGATGTATGGTTTATTGGTAAATGTAACTTGTAAATGAGCCTACTTGACAATTTTTAATGTATAAATAAAGGGTCAAGTTGTGGTTTCTAATTGTAATGTGTGAGTATGCAAGTGAGTCAATTGTGTGAAGAGGAAGTGTGAGAAAATTTTGAAGAAGGATCAAATATCCTTGAGGAGTAGTAGAGTTTTATTTTATTAGTGAGGATCTACTGAAGCAGAGCAAAGATTTGTATCAGCAAATTTAGTTGCATCTCATTTAGGTCACTTATTGTTCCTTTCTCACTATTGTAGCAGTAACTCCTAAATCTCTTAATAGAGTTGTTCTAACAACCATTTTGTAAATCCTCTAACAAGGTGGACATTTCTACTAAATTTTCTAAAGTCCTCTAGCAAGGCCACTCCTAATAGGGTGATTATATCCTCTAACAAGGTCACACCTAATAGTGTGTTTTGTAACCTTTAACAGGGTTGGCTCCTAACAGGGCTCACTTTATAAGAGTGAAAATTAGTAGATAGTTACTTGGTGGTTTTTTCCATATTGGGTTTCCATGTTAAATCTGGTGTCTCTTGTGTTCATGTTTTTTACTTTTGCATGCATGTTAATAATTGTGAATTCTTAAGATCAGTAACAAGATAATCTACTGACTTACAACATTTTTTTGTGTGGCTACTGAGTGATAGCAATAATTAAGTTTTAAGACATCTAAGGGATCTATGGATATGTTTTTGTGGTAACTAATTCACCCCCCCACACAGCCCCCCCCCCCCCCCCCCCACCCTTCAGTTACTCCATCTATAATTCCAATAAGCATGTATTACTAGTTTTTCATGAACTAAGTGAATGGCTTAAGTGTATTGACACTCACTTGTCAAAACCAATTTGAGATCAACATGTAATGGCATTAGAATGCAAATTCATGAAATTAAATAAATAAATAAGGAGGGAATAAGAAAATGCATGGTATGAATGTGTGTGATTGTAGTGAATACTTGCAATGATGTAAACTTGTATGGAGAAGTAGAAAAGTGAAATGAATGGGTGACAGAAAAAGAAGATGAGATGAGATAAGATTATTATGGAGAAAGTGAATATTTATCATGAAATTTAATTAGAGTCAAACTAATGATGAACTATGAGTGGAAGATTTATGTTTAATTATTGTAGGAGAATCTACAAAAGAATTTTTTTACAAGAAGTCCTTCTGAGATTGGGATTTATTGTAAATTTTAAGCTGATGAACATTAACTAAAAAATTGAATCAAACTAGATCGATTGTAGATAGTTGCACTGCATCATTATCATAAACTACTTCAATCTCATAGGGTCCTAACCATCTGGTTAAAAATTTTCCTTGATGGTGTTGATAACTTGAATCATAGAGGAGTGCCTAGTCACCCACACTAAATTTCTTCTCTTTAATAAATTTATCATGTCATTTATTGCATTGTATTTTAATTAATTTGGTATTTTACTATGCATATTTTCTATGTTCATCAAGTCCATTCAGCTGCAGGATGTGTTCTTGTTGAGAAAAATGGATGTCTATATTAAGTTCCAAGGCAGTCTCTAGAGTGTTTTATGTTCAAACTCAAGGGCCATCATTGATGTTTTAGCATAGACTACTTCAAAAGGAGAAAATCTTGTTGTAGTCTTCCATATTGTTCTATATGCCCATAATGCTTCAAGGAGCTTGGTTGCCCAATCTTTCTTCAGCATTTGAATAGTTTTTTGTCAAAATGACCTTCAATTCTTAGTTTTTCAACTTAGCCTATCTATTAGCTTATGGATGATAAGGAGAGGACTTACCATGTCAAATGGTATAGCGAGTCATGAGTGTAGAAATTATATTGGATGTAAATTGTGCTCCTTGTTCAATCACCAATTCTCTAGGAACTCCAAAACTTGTAAAGATGACTTCATTTAAGAACTATGCAACATTTTTATCTCTTGGATGTTTCATAACTTTTGCCTTTGCCCTTTTAGTGACATAGTTAGTGCAGACCAAAATATATGACTTATGTTTGGAGGGTTGATCAATTGATCCAAAAAAATCTATTTTGCATTTGTCAAATGGAGTAACAACTATTTGTGGTTGCAGCAAGTTTTCTTCAAATTTGGTTGTTCAACCCATACATTGGTAGTTATCGCACTTCTTTATATATTTTGTTGCATCCTTGTGTAGAGTTGGCCAGTAGTACCCAATTGAAAGAATCTTGAATTTTTTTCTTTTAGCTTCAAAATTTCCTCCACATGGTTCATCATAGCAAGCATTAAGGATATCATAAGTTTTATCCTCCCTGAGGGACCTTTGCATTACTTGATCAGGTCTAGTGTAAAACATACACCCATCTATCCAAGAAAAATTGAAACTCTTTTCATCTAGAAGAAAATTATCCTTAGGGGAGAAATGAGGAGTACTCCATGTAGTATGATAATTGGAAATTTCAGCATACCATGGATTATGTTCTATTAGGAAGAACAAGTTTTCATCTAGAAAACTATCATCAATTAGTGTTGGACCAACAAGGACCTACAACCTTTAGAGGAAATCAACTACAAAATTAGCTTTTCTTGGCTTGTCTATAACCTTGATATGAAATTCCTACATAAGAAGTAACCATCATGCTAGTCATCCTAAAATAGATAGGTTATTGATAAGGTACTTGATTGCAATGTGGTTAGTGTGCACAAATATTTCATATCTAGTGATATAACACCTGAACTTGTTAAAAGCATAAATCACAACTAGAAATTCCTTTTATATGATAGTATAGTTTAGTTCAACTCCTTATAGATTTTTACTGATGTAATAAATAACATGTTCAAAAATCCCTTCTTTTTGGTCTAAAAAAACTCCTATAGTATAATTTGAAGCATCAGTATGAATATGGAATGAAATGTTTCAATTAGGACATCTAACTACAAGTACTTTATTTAATACATCCTTAAGATTTTGAAATTATTTTTCATGTATTTAATTCCCAAAGAAGCCAAAATCTTTCATTAAGAATTCATATAGTGTAGCTGATATTTGATTGAATTGTTTGATGAATCTTCTATAGTAACCAGCATGACCTAGGAAGCTTCTAATTGTTGGAAATGCAAGAGAAGTAATTGAGAGGGGAGCGGTGAATCAATTACCAAAAATGAAAATCCCATCCCTTTAAGATATCAGTGCAAAACAAAACAAAACTTTGCTAAAATTGAAATACCGTTGTAACTTGGTTAGCACTAAAACACTCAGTTATCATAGTAACTTGATTTACACTAAGAATGATTGTCACTCAGTAAATATTTGGTTAATATTGAATACAAGCACTATTACTTTGTTCACATTGAACATTCAAATCTTATGATATTAAGTGTGATAAACCTTAATTAACTTAGTTGCAAAATCAAAAAGAAAATAAGATGAACACAAGAGACATGAGAATTTAATGTGGAAACCCAATTTGGGGAAAAATGCAATTGCAACTAGTGACTATTTGTCACTCTTTTGACATGAGCCCTATTAGGATCCAAACCTGTTAAGGTAACAAAACAAACTATTAGGTGTGACCTATTGAGAAAAGATTGGTAGAATTATAAGCATGTGTTTCAATCATTCTTTGTCACTAATTTTAAAGTTTCTACTTGGTGGTAAGACAATTGCTTAGTTTATTTGAGTACTATCATTTGTTAGATTCATGAAGAGGATTTGATCAAATGAGATAACAAGAGCACATAGAGGAAAGGTTGAGTTATGGTATGAAAAAGGAGTACAAATATTAGTTAAGATAATGATGATATAGTGTATTATTTATCTACTTAAGGCTGCAAAGGTTGGATACATTGATTAAGTCTAGAAGAACAAGTAAGAAGAATTGTGTTAGCCAAGCTTGACCAAGTGCATAGTAGGTGCCAAGAAAATTTAGTGCAATCCAAGCAAAAAATTAATTAGAGACAAGAAAAGTGAAGATTCAGTGTATGTTGAGTGAACATAGTGTAATCTGTGTAAAGTTTAGTTGATGCTGAGCATTAGTAAACTTTAGTGTTGGCCGAGTTAAGTAGTGGTGAATGAGTGGAAGAAGAATATAAAATCTGAGTGACAACATATCAATGTCAAGTGCCAATATTCATGTTAAATCATAGATTTGATGAATCTAAGATGACTATTTTGTTTTCTTGAATTTTGTAAAGTGTGTGGAAGATAACTATAATGAGCTAGTGGCATAGAATTCAAGGTAAAAAAATTTGTGGTGAATCCAAGGAATATTGAGGCAAAACTTTCAAGAGGAACTAGATACAAAAGTGGATAGATTCATTGTATCCTACCTAATCCTACCTAACTCTAAAATTGACAATTACGGTTAAACAAGAAAAGAACTTAAATATCTATTTATATAGAGAGCTAGTTAAATTCAAAGATTTTCATATGAAAGAACCTAAGGAAGACAAGGAGTCTATGATATTGCTTCATTTAGTGGCCTAATAGAAGAGATTGCAATTGGCATGCAAAGCAAGAAGGCTTAAGAGTATGAATTCTTAAAGGGTGAACAAGCTATTAGAGCTAAAGTATGCGAAAGCTAAGTAGAATGGAGGACTCAAATAGAGATCCATAATCTACAAGTGAGTTGTAATTTGTTATTAAATCAAGCCTTACTATTACTTTCTAATCATTGTATCAGTCTAGGGTTAATCCCTTGGATTAAGGTTGACCTAATAGTTATTTGTAAATCCTTTGATCGAGTGACATTCCAAATGAATGATCTAAAGTCCTCAAACACAGATCACTCCTAAAAGGGTGATTGAAATCCCCTAATAGGGTCACATTTAATAGTGTGCATTGTAACCTTTAATAGGGTTTGCCTTTCATAGGGCATCACATCAGAAGAGTGAGAATTAGTAGCATGTTATTGGCAGTTTTTCCAAATTTGGGTTTCCTTGCAAAATCCTTGTGTCAAATGTGTTATTCAATCTATTATGTTTCATATTTACATTTCTACAAAGTTTTTTTGACCTAGGACAATAACCTACAAAGTTTAAGTGTTGTATTATCTAATGCATGCATAAATATTAAGGTTTTATGCATATGGGTTTACTAAGAATTGAAAAGTTCTATTTGTACATCTAGGCCTTGGATTACAGATTGAACCCCCCTCTTAGTTATCTTAAAGAATTCCAACAATTGGCATCAGAGCTAGTAGTGCTAAAGAGGACTAGTTTGAAGGTAATAGAAGCAAAAGATCAAGATGTCAAAAAAAGAGGTACCCAAGCATAACAAGGAGAACTTCCTTGCATGGAGAATTTTGATGAAGCTAAACCTAGGAGGTCTTGGAGACCATGCACAATCTACCATCTCCATTGAGCATGTAAATCCTATTTGTGCCCTAATTACTAATGATTTGAAAGAGAAGAAAGAACACAATTAGATAATGTTGGAGATTGCCTCTTCCTTATGTTATGTTGAGTTTGATGACATCAAGGGTTGTGACAATGCAAAGAAGATGTGGGATTCTCTTCACACCATTTGTGGAGGAGATGTAAATGTTTTGAGAGCCAAATCTAAAATTCTTAAAGGTAAGTTTGATAATGTGAGGATGTAAGAAGGTGATAATGTTGCTCAATATTTCTCTAGAATAAAAGATGTTAATTCTGTAAGATGAGCTACTAGTAAGATAGATAATAATATTCTATTAAGAAACATATTAAAAACATTGTAGTCCATCTATGAAATTAGAGTAACTACCATAAAGTGTTGGAAATATGAGGTAGGTAAGGTTACTGGGGGGGTGGGTGAATAAGAAACAAATAAAAATTCAACTTATTTCAGCAATTAATCCTTCATAAAATTTTCTAATATAATTGCATGCATGAAAGAATGAAAGCAATATAACATTAATAACACTTTGACACAAGATATGGTGACCCAAAATCCTTCCAAATAGAAAGTAAAACTAGGGTGGGGATGATACCCACAAGCTTTAGTACTATAGTATAAAGTTGGCTAGTTAAGGACTACAATTTATCACTTCTTATGATTTGTCCTGTTCGGAGCAATAAGGACTACTAGGTCCATCTTGTTAAAGGATTTACAAAACATACAATGAAGTATGCACTCAGTAAGAGATTTTTTATAGACTATTAAGTCTACCTCATTTAAGGATTTGACTAATGCACCTATTATGATGAACTAGTGGCTAATTTCTAATCTGCAACTCTGATTTACTAGTTGATATTCCTTTGAAATGTAAAGATCACCTTGTTGTGATAGATAAATATTTGTTGCCCCTTATACTACTTGTATCCTTCTTAATTCCCACTTCTTCTCTTTATATTTGATTCATTCTTACTTATTTTGATACGATACAAGTCATTACTTATATTTTAGTCCAAATCATAATTCATCAAAGTCAACTACAACATAAATTTCCATCAAGATCACAAAGTTGGCCCAACTACTGACACTTAGGTTTTGAATACAAACTTGCTGATGTTTTGATACTCGAAAACCATTTTCAATCCTTCACATCGTCATGCACTTGGTAGACATTGAAGCTTGATTCATACTAAACACCTCTAAGTAGCTTGAACTTGGTTAGCACTTGTGACTAGGTGAACACTGCAAAACTTGACAAATAAATTGAATCAGTTGGTTGACACTACATGACTCGGTCAAGACTAATACTTTGAACTTGGCATAAACTGAATCACTTCATTGTCACTCCTTGCTTCAGTCAACACCAGATTCACATCAGTGATACTGCAAGCTTGGTAGACACTAGAGACTATAGTTGATAGTGTGAAACTTAGTTTATATTATGAAGCTTAGTTAGAAAATTCATTGATCAACTAAGTAGATATTGCTCAGTTTGAACTGAATGTATATTTTGACACTTGGTAGTAACTTTAGAACTTGATAGAAACTATATAACTTGGTAGCAACTATGTATAGACTATTTGGCTTTGTAGTAACTATTGAGATTGGTGATAGCTTAACCAATTTGACCAAGTATGAGCCACTAATAATCAAACTTGACCTTAATGTCAAAAATCTCCCCCTTTGGTATTATTGATAAAATACTCATCAATCCTGAATACTTAAATTTTTTAGGTCAAAACATTCTTTTTATCTCCATCTTATGTCTTCAACTCAATAACATACTCTATTTTTTAGATTGTTCAAAATTGCTTTTGTGGAAGATGTTTTTTTATTATCTATGCATGTATTTTTCTAATACTATGTTGCTCCCCCATACATATATAACATATATACCTCACATTATACTTAACCCAATATTCTTCATATCTACATTCATCTTATATTATACTTCTCCCCATTTTTGACATAAATGCTAAAGGTGTATACTACATGTTGATGCCAAAATGTGATAAGAAGTCATAATGTAGATTCATAATCAATCCCATTTTCTTGTCCCATTTTTGTTTTAACATCTTGCTTGCATGCAATGCAATTTGTACTTTTGCTAATAACTCCATATGTGATCAACTATGGAGAAATTATTGTCATGGATGCGTGTCTTGGTATGTTTAATGTGCTTTTGTAATGCATCCATGTGTGGGAGAATTGTGTCTTGGATATCTATAAGTGTAGCCCTTATCCTAGCTTCTTCCCTTAATAGTTTTTCTTGCAAATTTGTTAGATATCTGATCTTTGAATAGTGAGTAGAACTATACCTTGGGCAAAGTGACAACTAGTGTGCACATGCCTTCAAGTCTTCATCTATCTTAGACAATTTCTCTTTGATACCCTAGGTGAAGATATATGCATCAAAAAACTTATTAAATAATGAAGTTACATTATTTGCAAAGGTATCCAATGAACTAAGAATAGTAGACAATTCTACTTGGTTTATTGCAATTTTCTGTACTACTTGTTCCAATACTTTGTTCTCAAATTTCCATTCTGCTCTTAGTAGTGACTTATCTTGTCCATTTATATCTTCATTGGATTTCTAGACAAAGTTTGCTAATTGAATCAAAATAGGTTGTGTACTATCAACCTCAATAGTTAATGCATCTACAAGTATGCTCTTTACATCTTCAAGCACTTGGTTTTCCCTACTCTTCACTTCTCTAAGCTTATGTTTCTTAGTTCTCTTTTGCAATAATTCACCCATGATGTTCATTTGATCAGGGTTCAGATTAGAGATATCCCAATTCAGGATAAGTTTATTCTCATCTAGAATAATATCTTCTTATTTATCCTTATCCTTTTTTGAAACTTTAGTTCTTGATTGAGACTTTTTCTCAACTACCCTTCTACTTGCTATATGTGGAATAGAAAAAATAGTATAAATAGAGGGGCTAGCAATGAAAGTAGATATGGCATTGACAGTAGAGATACCTTGTTTTTGCATTGTCAAATCTGATGATGGTGTCACTTCTTGCTCAGTAGATGAAGTGCTGATCACTTCAGTCAATATGGTACTCATCTGAATAGATGCAAAGATTGGTTGGGTGCTTGGTGTTGTAGTGGTTGCCACAACCAACTTGGAAAAATATTTCTCAGAGCTTGATGGCATTAAAGCTTTGCTCAAAGAATGAGTAAATGAAGACATCACTACTGTTGCAATCTTTTCTAGTTCAGTTTCCTCAATACTTTGTATCCTTGGGAGATTCTCCTCTCTAGCTTCCTATTCTTCCTCCTCGTCATCTAGATCTACATCACCTTTCATTTCCACATCTTCTTCATTATCATTTTCATCATCTTTATGACCAACATGAAAAACAAGATTACTAGATTGATGCAAGTTGTAAATATTTTTATATGTAGTTGTGGTTTCCTTTACTACATATTCAATGTCATTTGTCAATATCATACATGTGTTTAATTTAGAGTGAGATTTTCTTCATGGATTCTTTAACCTCTTTGTCACTAAGAATCGACATGAGTTGCCTTAGAGTCCATTCAAATATGTATTTTGTATTCTTCTTAGCATGCTCCCATCTAGGCTTGATTTTTGCATAATCTCATTGGGAATTTCTTTTATAGGTTGATCAGGAGATTACTTCAATTTACCCAAGTTTCTCTTCATCATGTCCTCAACCTTCTTTTTATCATCCACATTCCTTGATTCATATCTAAGAGATTTGAAGTTTTCCATTCCAGCTCCTCTTTCTATTTCATTTAAATTTTCTTGAAATGTAGCTAGAGTCTTTTTGAAAATAATTTCATCGACACCCTCCTCAGCTAACTTCAATTTATTCTTGGATCCTAGTATTCTTCTTGTGAATACAATAGTAGATGACTTAGTAGGTTTGATTATGATAACCTTACCTTTCTTCCTTATAGAATTTTCTTCCTTGGAATTTGTTTCTTCTTCTTCATCCTCTACTTCATCTTCTTCCACATCATCTCCTTTTCCCTCTGTCAATAGGAGTTTAGAACTTTCTGGCTTCAATTTTGCTATCCTCTTTCTTCCTTTGTTTACTACTTGAGGAAGCTTAATTCCAAGTTCTATCATCACCTTGGCTTCTTCATAAGTACTAAAATATATGGCCTTGGGATCCAAAGGTTCATTCAAAATTACCTCAATGATATCCTTGGTGTCATCAATGTTAACCTCATAGTTTAGAGGCTTAACCCACATCACTCTAGGTCTGACTACTTGAATGTACACTTTGTCATAGTCTACCATGAAAAAAATATTATCCTTGTAGTCTTCTACAAGTTTCTTTGGTATTATGTATATGGATTTTTTTTGGAAGGTCTAATGCTCTCCATGTTCTTGTTAAACTGATCTAACATTAACTCAGCAAGGTCAAAGCACATGTTGTTCTTCACTACCTTGAGAGCCAAATCAACTGCCTCACACAACATATTGGATGACTGGAGTTGTAGATCTTATGAGAAATCACATGAATTCCAAATTTTAGTTCCATTTCAATTACATTACTGATCTTCATTCCTCTTCCATCCCACTTGGCTAGAGTCTTATTTTCCAGTTCTACCCAATTTAGGGTTTTGGTAGTCTTGGTGTTGTTTAACATTGGAAGCCCTATGATTTTATTAATCATTTTCTTTGTGATTTGAATAGGCTACTTAGACCATAACAATGTATTATGTACATAGATGAGGATAAACCTTATCCATTTTATTTGAAAGTCTCAAGGTATATGCAGAATGTGTGTTAAACCCTTGGTCTCCAAATGTTGATGCTTGGATTTTAGCACACCATTCACACATAACTTCTCCAAAGTCTCATCCATCTCTAGGGTTCCAAGTTATTATATTGAACAATGAACATATGAATGGATATCATGAATGATTAATACCATGGGTAAAATATGTGATTGAGCTCCAGTTAGGTCAATTGCTTCTACAATTGCCAGACTCAACTTTAAGTTTGGTGCCTTCCAATCAATTCCTCAACCAACATCTTAGATCCTTTCTTGGTTTTATTGGTGGAAGATTCCATGCTTGATAGTGTTTATAAGAACACAAAAATATTGATCAAAAAACACAAAAATCACTTGGAAGCATAAAAATAGCTCTCAAAAATTCATAGTGAAAAATGAATTCTACTTCCTTCCTTTTAAGAAATTTTCTCTTTTCAAATGTCATAAATGCTTGGTACATTAATTTATTCAGTGATAGACTATCATCCACTAAGTTCAACCTTAATTCTTGGCATTTTTATTCATATCTTGATGGTATCATCATTACTCAATGTCCACACAATGTTTTAGTGTATCGCAACCTTGCTCGATAGAGCCTTGCAACATGACCTAGCTCAGTAGGGTCATAAATTTCTATAATCACTGGGTGATCCCTTTGCATCTTGAATGCTGATATGGATCTCTTCTTCTTGCTAGTTGGAACTAATGTGAAATTTTTTCTTTTGAGTCTCATTTCCAATAATTCTCATAGGGAATTCAAGTTGAGATGCTTGAATCACCCAACTCTTGAGTGACATGTGCTTTATGTCTTAGACTTGCATTCTCAAGAGATTTTGGTAGCCATTACTACTTCATCTTCTTTTTTATATTATCAACTTTGGCTTCCTTTTCATCTTGAATTCTTCTAGTGTTCATAGAGTCCTTGTCAAGGTGTCCAAAATTTGTACAAATAAAATATCTTCTAGTGGTGTCTCTTTTCCTCATGTGATGTTGCACACAATTATCTCCAATGTATCCAAATTCTCCATAGTAATGGCATCTACACCATGTGTTGTAGTCCCATCCAAAAATTTCTTTTACAATTTTTTTCTACTAGATTTAATATCTTAGTTTTACATTCAAAAGATTTGTGTCATTGTTTCTTTAAATTGTGATATTTACCTTCAAACTTAGGTTTCTCCTTGCATTCACTTTCTCTATGACCATGCTTATTGCTATTGTAGCATTTTTCATTGAGTTTTCTTTACCATTACTCCAAAAAAAAATTTGATGTATGACCTAACTTACCACAATGATTGCGACTAGGCCTTTGCTTCTTTTGAGCTCCTTGCTTGGATGATTCACCTTCTTCTGTGTATCCTATTCTAGCTTTTCCTTTTTGTCTGTACTAACTTTTTCCATTTAACTAATTCATGTCTACTATAGATTTCAACATTCTTTCATTGGTTTTCTTTTTAATGTTTAGAACATTATGCAACTTCTTTCATTCTCTAATCTTATATTCATGATTTCTTCATTTTCATTAATAAGTTGATCAATTATACCTGCTAGAGGGATAGATTTTGAATTTCATTTTTTTTTCTTTCTATCTCTTCTTTGGCTTTGTATTTTTCTTCCATGACTTCATATAGTCTTACTGACTGGATTTTTTTCCTCTTTTCAACTTTCTAACTTTTTCTTGAAGATTGGAATTCTTTTCTAATAGGTCTTTGACTACTTCATCATCTTCATATGAATATCTTTTTGGCCAAATATCTTCAATTCTTTCTTCAATGTAGAGATTTTCATTCATTTGCACTGCAAGATCTTTTCTTATTTTGAATGATTGAGAGAGTTTTTCCATTTCTTTCTTTAGTTGACCAATGGCTAATTCCAAATCCAAATTTTCATTGTCAATAGCCTTATCTAGCCTATATACTTCTATTATCTCTAATCTTTGCTCAAGCTACTAAAATTGTTATCTAAGAACCACAATACTTTGATACCAATTGCTAGAAATATGAGATAGGAAAGGTTACTTGGGGGGGAGGGCGGGGGTGGGGGGGGGGGGGGGGGTGAGTCATGAACCAATAAAACTTCAACTTATTTCACCAATCAATCTTTCGTTAAATATTCTTATCTAATTGCATGCATGAAAGAATGAAAGAAGTAAAACATTCATAGCACCTTGACACAAGATATGGTGACATAGAAACCTTCCAAATAGAAAGTAAAATTTGGGTGGGGATGATACCCACAAGATTTAGTATTGTAGTATAAAGTTGGCTAGTTAAGGCTTACAATTGTTGACTTATAATGATCTACCCTTTTAGGAGCACTAAGGACTAGTAGGTCCACCTTGTTAAAGGATTTACAAAACATACAATGAAGTATACACTTATTAAAGATATTTTTCAAAGACTGTTAAGTTGACCTCATTAAAGGATTTGACTTATGCACATGTTAGGATGAACTAGTGGCTGATCTCTGATTTGTTGGTTGAAATTTCTTTGAAATGTAAAGATCACCTTATTGTGATAGATAAATATTTGATGTCCCTTATACTATGTTTAGCCTTCTTAATTTGTACTTATGCTCTTTATATTCACTTCATACTTACTTATTTTGATATCATATATGATATTACTTATATATCAATCCAAATCATAATTCATCAAAGTCAACTACAACATAGATTTCCATCAAGATCACAAAGTCAACCCACGTTCTAGCACTTAGGCTCTAAAGAAAAATGTGGTGATGTTCTGATACTCAAAAATCATTGTCAACACTAGGCATCATCATACACTTAGTACATGTAGAAGCCCGGTTCATACTAATCATATCCAAGTATCCTAAACTCGGTTAGCACTTGTGACTTGGTGAACACTATGAAACTTAATATATAAAATTAATCACTTGGTTGACACTACATGGCTTATTCAACACTAATATTGTGAGCTTAGTATAAATTGAATCAATTGGTTGACACTCCTTGGCTTAGTCAACACTAGATTCACATCACTGACACTACGATCTTGGTACACACTAAAGAACACGCTTGACACTATGCAACTTGGTTAATAATGTGAAGCTCAATTATCACTATCACTGATCAACTTGATAGATACTACTTAGCATGAATTGAATGTAGTTTTTGAAAGTCAGTAACAATTGTAGGACTCAGTAGGAACTATCTAACTCGATAGAAAATATGTATAGACTGCTTGGCTTGGTAGAAACTATTGAGCTTGATAGTAGCTTAACCAATTTGACTAATTGTGAGTCACTAATAAAAAAACTTGACCTTAACATCAACAACAAGAAATAAGATGTATAGTAGGTTCTAATCTAACCCTAGAAGGTTTGGTAGGTAGGCTCAGTTCCTGTAAGCTCTCTACTTTTGATAACTTCAAATATGACAATGTTGAATCTACTTTCAAAGCTAAGCTGTCATTAAAGGATCATGAAGATAATAAGAAAAGGGCCAAATATGTTTCCAGTGGTAATGACATAGATGAGGAAGATGTAGAACAACTTGAAGCACTGATAGCAAGAGGATTTCATAGAGGTAAAGGAAAATTCAAAGGTAAGTTACCTATCGTGTATTTTAATTGCAATGAAATCAGTCCTATTGCTACTGGATGTCCATAGAAGAAGAACAATAGAACTGGTGAAAAATACAAAAGTAGAAGGGATGAGGATGTCAAAGATTACAAAGATAAAGGCAAGAAGTACTGCTACATTATAGAAGAGAAAACTAGAGATGGATCTAATGACCATGATGATGAAGTATTGTATGTTGCAATGAATGATGAATCTGATGAGGATGAGGCAATTGAACTAGTGTCTTATGTGAAAAAGAGTGATAGATGGATCATTGATAGTGGGTGTTCACATCACATGGCTTGAGATATAAGTATGTTAATTACCATGAATTATTATGATGTAAGTACTGTAAGGTTTGCTAATGATGCACCATGTCTAATAAAAGGAAAAGGATCTATCAAACTCACTGAAAAGCTCTTGTGTGACAATGCTTATTATGTCAGAGGACTTAACTATAATTTTTTGAATGTGTCACAACTGAATAGCTTATGTTGCAAGGTTGAGTTTGAGAACAAGATAGCTAAGATCTATGACACTAATTGGAAAAGGTGATCAGACTAGAGGTAATCTATTTTATTTTGATATGAATGTTGTTACTTGTCTTGTTGTAGAATTTATTATCTGTGGTTATGGAACAAGAGGTTATTTCATGTTAACTTTGATAACTTAGTGAGTATCACTAACATGAAAAGATTCAAAGGTTTTCCTAAATTGAAGAAACTTGACAATATAATTTGCAAACAATGTCAATTAGAAACGATGACAAAATCTAGTTTTAGGAGTAAGACTCACACCTCTAAAGAAAGTCTTGAGATTGTGCATACTAAATTGTGTAGACCAATTAATGTACAAAGCTACAAGGGTGAAAAGTACATTATCCTATTTGTTGATAATTATTCTAGGATGGTGATAGTTATGTTTCTAAAATACAAATATGTTGCTTTCCAAATGTTTAAGAGGTACTTAGCTAGAGTTGAAAAGGAAATAGGCAAAAGCTTAAAATGTCTTAGATATGATAGTGGAGGAGAATTTACATCAAATGAATTTGAGATGCTCTATAATGACAAAGGAATCAAAAGATAGACATCTGCAGCTAGGACCCCTCCACAAAATGGAATTGTTGAAAGGAGAAACATATCTGTAATGGATTGTGCTAGGACACTCATGATGGAGAAGATTTTTGGTTTGAAATACTGGAGAGAGGTTGTAAGTATAGTTGTCTATACCTTGAACCATGTGCAAGTAAAGGAAGGTTCTCATTCAACACCTTTTGAATTATAGTATGGATACCCACCTAATGTAAAATATTTTAAGGTATTTGTAAGAAAGTGCTAAATTCTTAAATGTTTTAGGAATCATGGTAAATTAGATGCTCAAGGTGAAGAAGGTATATTACTTGGCTATTCCACAAGAAGTAAAGCTTATAAGTTCTTAAATACTAATAGTAACAAAGTTTTGGAAAGTGCAAATGTGAAGTTTGATGAATATACAAAGGTACATGAGGCTAAATCTACGAATGAACCAGAGGAATGAAAATATTTTGTATACTTTTATGAAAGTATGCCTACTAATGAAGATGTTGTAAATCAAGTTTCAGATCAACAACAAGTTTTAGTGTCTGTCGAGTCACATATAGTGAATGTCAAGTTGCATTTAGGAACTAAGCTACAATTAGGAACCCAGTTGTAGATGTAAGCTAAGGTGCCTTATGATTTTGAGATAATTTTACATGAAAGGGATGGTGAATCACCTAATAGAAAAGTACATAATGATGAAAAAGTTGACATACCTAATGAGGAAAGTAAAGTAGAACTAATATTTTCAAAGTATGTCAAAAGACATCACCCTACTGAACAAATCATTAGAGATAGAGATGCTAGATTAATGACAATGAATAGGATAAGAAGTGATACATATTTGCTAAGCATGTATGAACCTAAGATAATGAAAGATTCCTTAGAAAATGAGGACTAGGGTAGAGCCATGAACGAAGAGATTGAGAAGATTGAGAAGAACAAGACATGGACTCTAGTTCCCAAACCAAGCGATAAGAATGAAGTGGGTGTACAGAAATAATTTAGATAAAAATGGTGAAGCCACAAGAAATAAGGCAAGATTAGTTTGCAAGGGGTATGCACAAGAAGAAGGGATAGACTATGGAGAAATATTTTCTCCTATTTCAAGATTTCAAAGAGTAAAAACTATGGTTTCTTACTCTACATACAAAGGTTTCAAATTTTATCAAATTGATGTGAAGTCAGTATTTATGAATGGTATATTAGAAGAAGAGGTTTACATATAGTAACCAAAAGGATTTATTGATGCTAAAAACAAGAAAATGATATGTAGACTAAACCAAGATTTATATGGTTTAAAGCAAACCCCAAGAGCATGGTATGAAAGGCTTCATAAGTATCTGGAGGACTAGAAAATGGGTTAAATGCATAACATACTATGAGCAAATTACAAACTCAATAATCATACATTAGCACCCACTAGTCTACCATGAAAGCCAAACTAATCAAAAGAAGCAAACACAAGGTTAGAAATCCCCTCTTTCGTTTGTAGCTCCCATGTCCTTCTTTCTCCTCCAAATGATGTAGCTCCAACTTGCCTCAAGTGCACACAATATTGAAGCAAATTCTATGATAGGGATAATTCCATGAGAATACTAGAAGTGTGATTTTAGTGTAAGAGCAAGAATGCAAAATGAAAAGAAGCTAGGGACTCAAAGACTCAAGAATTAGGACTTCAAGGACAGGAAATGAGAGGAAGAATGCTCATTTTATAATTGGCATGGAGCATGAGAGCATTGGATTTGTCACTTTGGATATGTGATGTGGCAAGAGATTCCTTTGAGAATCCATGACATATATGACAAAAGATGCCAAATGTAGGATTCTATGATGCATGGAAGTCAAACTTGGCTAAATGTGGAAGAGAATATATGATGCATCATAAGACACCTCAACCCACTTAAAGCCAAGAATCTATGACAAATAAGCCAAATATGCACATGCGTAAGAGAATAAGAATATTTGATTATGACATATCTTATCCAAGTGTTAAAGGAGAATCCATGAGGTGTCATATCCAAGTGTCATGATGATGTCAATATTCTATGGAATATTTGAATTAAAAATCCTTTTATTCCACAAAATAAGAATTAGTAAAAAAATGGAACTAATGATTGAAAATATGACTTAGGAAATTTTGAATTTCCATGGTTTGCAAATGATGAATCAATTAGTTAATATAATTAATTAATTGAGGATGATAATTAGGAAGAATAATTAGTAAGAAGAATAATAGGATTAAATTATGGGTTATTTAATCCTATAGAGAAAATTAGTAGATGATTGGCCAAAATTGATTAAATAAATGCGATGTACCCTTTGATGGAGATGTGATAATGATATGAGTTGAATATGATGATGAAGAGTAGGCCAAAGCCATGGTCAAATTTATTGATTGAAGTTGATAACATGCCAAGGACACATGACATGAATTGATTGATATGTAACATTTAATCGACATTGTAAATGCTACAGGATCGAAATTGATTGAAAAGGTTTGATCATAATAACATCGATGGACACTATCAATATTATTAAAATGGTTGACAATGCCATGATTTGACATTGAAAGCCTCAAAATGTAAAATATTGGATGAGATGATTGATAGTTTGACCTAGCACTGAGAGCCGCAACATTGCTAAGGTCAGATTGATAAGATTGATAGATTGATAGGTTTCCAAGGCACTGAAAGCCACAACAATACGTAGGATTAGATGAATGATGATTGATTTGGGATGTTTAATTTGTTCCAAGTTGATTAGGACTGATTTTCAATGATTTTGAGTTGATATGAAATTGATGTGAAAGAGGATACAAATGATAAAGTATGATCAATTTGGAAAAAAGATTGAAGTTAGTATAATGAGGAAATGGGAAAAATTAGTATGAAGAAGTGATGAAACTATAGATGTGAACCATTTTTGAGCATCTACATTTTGCCCCTCTTTGATACAATGTGATTTCGAGCATTGTGTCAAAGAATGCTAACGAAAAAGCCATAAAAGCACACCCCAACAATGTGGTATATATTTATACCCCCTTGAGAAATTGACCAACATAGGCATATGATAGGTCAATTTCATAGAAAATGAGAAAAAAAAAGTCATAGAAACTAATGGATAAAAAATTAAAGTTAAAACATGAAAGTTATGGGCTTCGGAGTGAAGAAGGACATCACAACCAACACAAAAAGGACTTCATGCACATCCATCTAGGTAGCAGAAAGTTATATAATGGATTTGAGATGGTGTTGAAGGTAATTTTCACTCTCTCATTTGGAATAAAAGAGCTTTGCAGCAAGGAGAATGGATTGACTACCTACAGAGCAACACCGTGGTGAACGGGTGCAGACTTTCTGACGACAGGCAGATGTTGGACCTTCGATGAGTACATCGAGGACATATTTGTAATTTTTATGATTTTTCATGCTTTTTACTACTTTTCCATGCTTTTTCCGGTAATACCCCAAAATTGGCTCATTGCCATGATACCAATTCTAGTCTATTTTTGATTAATCCTAAGTCCTATTTCACTAGGGAAATTCTTATTTTTCTACTCACTACTTGACTTAAATGTTAGATGCAGAAAACCCTAATCTACATTCATCATGCTTATTATTTAATTCCTATAGTATTTACTCGTATTAGTTACATTAAACCTATTGATTAATATTTAATTTAATTAATAAGTATTTATACTTTAATTAAATTAAATTATATCCTAAGGCTAATGTACTATGGAATTAAATTTATTTAATTTAATAAATACGCCTATCTTGATTAATTAAATGTAATTATTTAATTAAATGGGAAAGGTATTTCTAAATTAATTAAACGAAATTATTTAATTAAATGGAGTACTTACTTCTAATTAATTAAACAAAGTTATTTAATTAAATAGGAAGCCATTCCTAATTAATTAAATGAAGTTATTTAATTAAATAAGAAAAGTATCTCTAATTAATTAAAAGATTATTTAATTAAATTGAAAAAGTAATTATGAGAGCATATCTCATTTTATTAAATTAAATATCTCAACAAAATCTCTCTTCAGTTCAAAAAGGGAAATTTCCAATTCACTATTGATAAAAAATGAGTTAAATCAATTAACTCCTTTTTCTACTCAAATTAAATTAGTTAACTCCTTATTTTACTCAAATTAAATCTGTTAACTCCCATTAATTTGGGAATCTCCCTTTATGACTGAACTTCACCTATACTCCTGACCATTGATTGAAATCGATCTCAACCGTTGATGGATTCTAGGAAAGTCTATTTAAGAGACCCTCATCTCTTCATTTTAGGAGGATGAATTTGGAGAATTTGCATCAAATTGCTGCTGAAATTCATACTCACATTTGCTCATATTTTTACATACATCTTTCTTTCTTATTTTAAATTCATCTAGCTTAATAATGCATACATTTTTAGTTTAATGTCTTTTATTTCTTAGATTAATTGTTTGTAGTTCATCTAGATTACTTGCACATTCATATAGGTTAAATTGCATTCAAATCCTTCATTCTTACAAGGTCTGGTTGCTTAAACACCTCGAATCTAAGGATATCTAACAAGAAATTCCCTTTAGATAGAAGGCAACAGGTCACTTTGTAGGGAAAATTTTGGATGAACAATCCAATGTTCATTCCAAGATAAATCCGCATACAAAGATCGTGTTGAAGTGTGTGTGTGTGTTAGCAGAGGCCACATATTCCCGCATACATTTTTGGTGCCCATCGTGGGGCCCGAAAATCAATTTTTCTGGCCTCTTTCTATATTTTTTTAATCATTTTTTGTTCTGTATCCATACTGTTCCGTATAGATTCGAGAATCTTCACGCGAGACTATTTATTTTCATGTGAAGATCTAGAATATTCAAGCAAAGATTCTTTGCGGGTCACACAAAAAAGTGCCAAAGTGCACAAAATTCTGCGCGACACTTGTTTCTTCGCGTAGGCCAAAAAAATTTTGCGTAGGCTTCGAACAATTTCGCATGAGACAGAAATAACTTCGCACAACTCTGCCAGAAATTTTGCGCAGGCCGAAAACAATTTCACGTAGGCTCCGAATAGCTTCGCACGAGAGAGAAATAACTTTGTGCGGCTCTATCAAAAATTTCGTGTAAGACTCTACTGATAGAGGCTATTTTTGCATTGATTTTTGTGTTTACTAATTTTTCTACTAACTACTCACTGTTTCTGGTTTTACTGTGTTTTCTGAAATTTTGCAACAGCAATACAAAAAAATATTTTTTTTCAATTTTTCATCATTAAAATTTTATTAAAAAAAAAAGAGAGTATAAAACGAATTTTGACTTTTGATGTTTTCATAAGTTTTAGAATTTTCTAAACTTTTTTATGGGTATAAAAATGAAGAAAAAAAGTTAAATTTTATTTTCCCATAGTTAAGCTTCAGTTTTCACTAACATGTTTTCTCTTAAGCATCTTTATTTCCATTTTTCTATTTTTTTTTGCAGCATAACAGTGGTTTGCGGGACAATTGGAAAAGCGTGATAAAGTTGCTAAAAATAGGTAAAATCTACTAAGCGCATTGCAAGGATCACCAGGTAACCTTCCTCAGCTGATAACAATTCATTTGGAGCTAAAATGAACATCTTTTGTGTTGAGCTTGTGTGTATTTCCTTCCATGTTCTCATTTTACAACACATGCATAATTTGATACTAGGTTGTAATCTCTATTAGTTTCATCTACCAGGCTTAGTTACTAGTGATAGATCTAATTAGCTATCTTGGGTTATTGGACTCGCTAATCCACTGGCCCCTCGTTCCACCCTGTGGTTGCAAGATCAGCACCACGTTAAAGGGGAGGGGTCTACAGGAAATAAGCGTTAAATGCTCCACAAGGAAACCCTTTTGTGCTTTCTAAAACTCACTAGTTTCTGAGTTGTGGACTCATTTTGGCTTGTGTGAGGGGTTAAATGTTCCACATCTTTGGACTCACCTCACAATAGTTAAAGTGTTAAGTGTACCACCTTGTTCTTTTTTATTGCTTTTGGATAGATTTGCTTTCGAAAATTAACATCTGTACACACATAGTAATTAGGCCCCCATGAACACTATTCATGGATCTTGAGGGAGTTCCTAGTGAAACTCCTCTCTAAGATGGATTCCTTGTAGGTGGGGAGGATACTTTGAGCATCTCGCAGATAGATGAATCTTCAACTTGTTGATTGAGGTATCCTTTCTCTGGAGAGGTTGATAGATCACTAGGAGTTGATATCATAGATCTTTAAGAGATACTCTTAGTTTAGCATGTCGGATTAATCTGTCTGCTTTGATTGGGCTAAAAGTGAAAAGGTGTCAAGACCTTGAATCTGGAAGCTAAGTTCCCTTGTGGTACACTATTGTGAGTCGGTCACCTTTAGAGAGGGTTAACCATAGTAGACAATCCCTCTATAGGGAAAATTGCATTGACAGAACCTCAAGCAGTAATAGCTATTTTTGCCATGGTAGTGACAACCGCTATATAAATGTCCTTGTGGAAGAAATATCCATTGGTGTGGTTCATTGTGGGTTGTTAGATCTCCCTAGCAGCTCTTGAAGATTAAGTTCTCTGACTATGTCAAAACCTCGATGCACCAGGATTGGAGTTCACCCCTGTGAGTCATAAAAGTTGCAGAGTCAAACCATTATTAAAAACCTTAGAGAGGCCAACTTTTATTTTCTAGGGATGTATGCATGATTGCAAAACCTTTTGAAAACATACACAAATAGCTTTCCTAGGGATTAGCACAAACTAATTCACTTGATTGTTCATGCATAAGGTTTCTTTTGCCCTTGCTCATTGTTTTTAGACGTGCTTGAAATTACTTGCTTGCTATTCTACATGTCTGTTTATCTGCCTAGTTACTGAAATGAATCAATGATCTGTCTAAAACTATCTAAAATCTTCAAAGTCTTTTCAAAATCTAGTTTAGTTGTCAGTCTAGTTTCCATTTTCGCACACAGTTTGCAAACTTTTGTGTGAATACTTGTTGTCCTACTACTTCTTCATGTAGCTATGTCCAAGTTCTTGTGCAAATAGTTGCACATCTCCATGCGAGATCTTTATGCAATCCAAGTTAACCTTGCACTAATTTGTGTGGCCTACAATACATCCTCATGTGAAATCTTTATGCTATCTTGAGTCTTTGCATGGCCCTGTGTACTTTCTCATGCACCTTTCAAAGGATCTTCATGTGAGATCTTGAGTCTGAACTATCAAGTTAGTTTGTTAGAGCTATCTGTGCTCTATACCAAATTTGTTTCCTACATTGGTTTACTGTTTCTCTGTCTAAAAATAGTCCCAAACAATGGCATCCTACTTAGCTAATGACTTGCGATCCATACTTTAACTAGTCTTGTCTCTCAGTTATCTTGCTCTTGTCCTTTAGTGCTTTTTGTAATCTATGTCATGATAGTCATAATCTTTGGTTGTTCAGCCTTCAAATCAAACTATTCATACCTTAGTATATTGCACTCTTATCTTGCTTTTCTGAGACTATGTTCTAGTGTGGTCCTTGTCTAAGATTTTGCTTTTTGTCATTGTCTATGACTATGACAACTTGACTTATGTTCTAAAACTTGGTTTTCACTACTTGAAACATAATACATCAAAATGGCTAACAACAAATGCGCTAAATCCAATATTCCTAGTGAGGAAGAAAAGCTACTTATTGTAAACATGAAGCAAAAAATCCAATCAATGAGCACTCAACTTCAAAGACTGAAGGAGGAAGATGACACATCATCAAAAAAATTCTCCATGCGAGATTATTTACCTTCCTATAATGTTGAGTCCAAGCCATCTCAAAACATTTTGCAAATACCCAAGAAATCTAGAAATATTTTTGAAGAAAAACCATGGGAACATAAACCAAAGTGTGATTTCACCCCTTTGGGAAGATCTTATGAATCAACTTTGGAAGAACTTCTTCAAAAGAAACTCATTGTGTTACCTAAGGTCACTTTAGTAGGAGTTTCCTTTATGAGTAACTATTGTGCCTATCACAGACATAATTTACATAAAACTTCACATTGTAAGGAGCTAAAAAACAAGATCCAAGATCTCTTTGACAAAGGCATAATTCAAAAATCTAAGCTATCAGCTACTAAAGATTCTACTCTCAAGAAGGATCAACCTCGTGAAACTATGTCTAGTAATGGTTCAAATGCAACTTCTACTCCTTCTAACATACATCCACCTTCTAAATTGTCTAATCTTTCCAACACATATTCACCAAAAGAACTCGCTACTCCCCCAGTTAACTATGTGTACCCTCAAGGACTACCTTTAAAGGAAACTCAAGCTAATCTTGACTTAGCTACAAACCTCTCCCATACTACACAAAGAAAAGATCCAAAACCTCCATGTGTTGCTCCTCCTATTATCCCCAATCCAACTATTCCTCCATTGTCCCTTCAAGAGCCTATTATGGAGACTCTAGAAATATATTTGAATACAAATTCAGATACTCCCTTATCCTTGGATTTGGTTTCATGTCAAGAGGACCACTTAAATGATGAAGAAACAAGTGTTGATCAAGACCAAGATTCCTTCATCCCCTTTCAAGTCTTCCAAGATCTTGTGCCTCTATCTCAAGAGCCACATAGTTCTCCATCTCCCATGTCATGCACCTCTACTAAGCAAGATCAAGATATTCCTTCCACCATCCTTAAGGAGATTACAAAAGAAAAAGAGAAGGATACTTTTCCTATGTTACCCAAAATTCCTTTTGAAGAGAAAAGTGTTCCCTCACTCTCTTATTCTACCTTGCTACATTCACTTCAAAACTATGCTCAAGATTTAAATACTCGTGTCAAAGCTATTGCTCCTATAATAGTTACTCATAAATCTATTGACAACTTTGGTCATATTTCTCACTCTAAAGATGTTGATATCCATACTCATGGTTCATTCACATCTTCTAAATCTATCCTTGGTACCTACCCATCTAAGCTAAAACCTTCAAGTCTTCCATCCATATTGGGACCTTATGTTCCTCTATCTCCTATTGCCACTACTAGCTCATTACGCATTCCTCCTACCCTACCCCAAGATCAACAAAGATACACATACTTGAACTCTTCACGTTCACCTTTCCATCTAAACCAGTCATATTTGCCTCATTCTTCCACAAGTCCTAAGTCCTTTGGAAGCAATTTGGATGATCAACTCAAACACAAGTGCATGAATCCATCCTCAAAAGTTCACTATGTCTCCTCTAATCAACATGTGAATGTCAAGAGGGAAAATACACAAAAGAGACTGCAAAGGTCCACTATTCAAAGAGCTCAACCAAGGAAAGTGTGGGTTCTTAAATCTATTATTGAAGAAATGTGTTCCAAAGCATATAATGAAAAATCAAAAGCTATATGGATTCCCAAGTCTCTTTTGAAGGACTTGAATATTGAAAACAAATCAAAGTTGACATTCAAGCTTCCAAAGGCTTCCACTCCATCTTCTTCCCAACATCTTCCTAAAAAGGTTTCAAAACCTTCTATTCCACCCCTCTCCAAAATGGCTTTGCTACCTCATATATCTAAGCCTCAAACTATTTCATCCATATTTCCTCCATCATTCCACTACCCTTCAAGGTGTGTGTCAATGTCAATCTTCCCTAATATCTCATCCACCCTCATGATATCCTCTAAATCTTATGCTTGCTTGCCATCCTTGCTTGTTTCAGTCTTCCAAAACCAACAGCCTTATCCTCCATCTACCTCTAATTTTTCTACTATCTCCCTCCATTACCTTATCAGCATCTTTGAGTGTACCTTGCTATGGCCTTGGATTATTATAACTTATCTTTCTTATAGGAGTTCTATCTCATTTGAGAAAGGCTTGAATTCTTTCCAAAATATCTAAAAATCCAAAAAAAAAAAAGAAAAAAAAAAGAAAAGAAAAAAAGAAAAAAGAAAAAGTGCCTTGGTGAAAACCTGGAAATAGGCACCTTGGTAGCAAAAGTAAAGAAAAATAAATTTGTCCTATGGTGAAAACCACTTCTTGTGGCACCTTGGACAAGTACCATGATGAAAACCTAGTAAATAGGCATCATGCATAATTCTTCCATCCATGACATCCTATCATGATATTGATTATCCTTCAAATGTCCTTGTCTCAAGTCACTCACTCATAACCTCCATAACAAACTTTGTTATCCTATTCAGTTAACCCTTTGGTCTTGATCAATGAAAGAAAGAAGAAAACTTAGCTCTTGGCAATCTCTTGACATGGTTATTTTTGTGGATTACTTACATGATACCCTTCATTACACCATGAGCCTATATCCTTTTCCCTAGCTTGGGTAATCTTGTGAAGGCTTTGCTTGAGGGTAACATTCACTGCTTCATATTCATTATGTATCCATCTCTGCTTATCCACTAGCTTGCTACTACATCTCATCCTACACCTTGATAGACACTAAAACAAAATCAAGGTGATCCTTCTTGAGAGCTAGTAATCTCTAAAAAAGCTCTAAGAATTTGAAAATCTGAAAAAATCATAAAAATTAGAGAAGGTCCTGAAAAAAAAATTTGTTACCCTAGTGAAAACCTAGCAATAGGCACCTTGGTAACACCAAAAAAAGTGAAAAAAAAATTAAAAATGAGAAAATGAGAAAAAAAAAAAAAATTGAAAAAAAAAATGGTACCATTGATGAAAACTTGGAAACAGGCATCGTGGTAGCAAAAAAAGAAAAAAAAATTGCCAAGATGGTTAAAAACTTGGTAAACAAGTGCCTCTTGTTCCCAATGCTCCATCCTCTAGCGTATCTTCTAGCTATTTTGTATAGTTGCTTTCATGCTTTTTCTTTCCTACTTTTCGCTCATGTACCTATGGATTGAGTCTTGTCACAACTTGGGGGCATTCCCCCTTAGTGTCACTATTTTTGAGATTCTCATAGAATCTACTTTGCGATAGTCACCAGTGGTCTTCACTGTGTCTGCCTACTATCGCTAGTGTCACTCTTTTTGAGATTCTCCTTATAGAATCTCCTTCAAGATAGTCACCAGTTGTCCTCACTACATCTGCCTACTATCGCTAGTGTCACTCTTTTTGAGATTCTTCTCATAGAATTTCTTTTGCGATAGTGACCAATGGTCCTCACTACGTCTACCTACTATCACTAGTGTCACTCTTTTTGAGATTCTCCTCATAGAATCTCCTTCGAGATAGTCACCAGTGGTCCTAACTACATCTACCTACTATCTCTAGTGTCATTCTTTTCAAGATTCTCCTCACAGAATCTCTTCCGCAATAGTCACCCGTTGTTTCAGCTATGTCTACCTACTGTTGCTCAG
The DNA here is from genome assembly GCA_028749045.1 of Cupressus sempervirens. Taxonomy (NCBI): domain Eukaryota; kingdom Viridiplantae; phylum Streptophyta; class Pinopsida; order Cupressales; family Cupressaceae; genus Cupressus; species Cupressus sempervirens. The sequence goes on along the minus strand of CM053787.1, from coordinate 221,486,984 downwards.
GTTATGTCTCCAGACTCCTTTATGGAAGATCTCTTTTGTGTCAGTCACCAGTCATCCTGGCTATTTCTATCTACTATCATTTAGTCCTCTTTAGGTTCTTCATTGTGAAGATTCCTCTTTGACCTCAGTCACCAGTCGTTCTGACTGCGTTTACCTACTGTTGTCACCCTACTAAAGAGATTTTTTGGAATGTATTTTGGACATTAGCACTTGACATGAATCCTAAAACATTGAACTCAAAAATGATATACTTGTTTGGATATTCTAAGCATTTTCTTTGTTTTCTTTGTTTGTTTTCTTTATCATATCCCTTCGAGCAACTCGATGATGTCATCTTTGATTAGAGAAGTAATGACTGGGCGCATGATCTTTTTCTTTTCTTTCTATTTGCAGTTTAGTTCCAATAAGTTGATTTATTCCTATAAGAGGGGTGTCCACTATAAGAGCCTCCATCTTGTATTGGATGGCCATGTGTACCTTGACTCCTGTTATATAGACATCAATGACATTGGTCCTTCTCCTTTTTTGTTGGAGTGAGCTCTTCATGCTATAGTACATACTGATACTCGTCCTATTAAGTGAACGTACTATATCTAGCACACTTCTGTCTCAGGTTATGAATGCAAGGGTCATTTTAGATAGTATAAATACTGAGTACTTAGCATAAGAGGGATCTCCCATGTGTTTGGTGTGCCTATCATGCAAGCAACATTCTGGTCATCCTAGCATTTATGCTTTGATGCTTATGTTAGCTTGCTACATTAAAAGGGACAAATGTTCTAGTCATTCTAGCTTCTTGTGCCTCGAATGCTTACATTTAATCTTGACAACCCAATAACATATGTTATATTCATATTTTTATGATTGCAATGTTAGTGGGAATTGTATAACATACAAGCTTTATTTTATATCCAGTGATGATTAAGTATCGAGGCTTGGTAACTAGACCTAGGGTTGCATTTAACTATCTTGCATTACATACTCCATTTGCATTAGCATGCAATTCGATGGTAATTCTGTGCATACTCCACATGCATCAGATTCCTCCATGGCTGCACAAGGATTTGGTTTTTCGATTCATGCTCCTCAATGGAATACCTGTGACTGTCAAACAAAAATACGCAACACTACGTAAGATGTCAGTTCATACATATGCGTTCTATCTAAGTAAAACACACATCTCATGTACATCAAAGCAAAACAAAATAGAAAATGACATGTAGACAAGAATACTTGGATCAAAATCTGGTATATATATAGCAAAAGAATGGGTTAGTACAAAAATGGGTGCTACTCGAGCGCAATCGATCAAAAATGATACATGTGGTGTTGGCACACTAATTGATACATGGCTCAGGATCAAAATCAAAAATCAGGCACAAAGCATCTAACTCTGTCCCAAACCCTCACCTCCAAGAGGAGCAGGAGGAGCAGGGGCAGTAGGTGGTAGAGGTGGTGGTGGCATATCTGGCCTGACAAGAGGTCGTGCACCTCTAGACTCTCGCACATACTAAGAGAATTGTTGAACCTACAATGTCTCATCTGGCACTGCACTAGTGTATGCAGCATAGTAATATGTAGCCTGAGCAGACTGGAAGCAGATCTCATCCTGTGCTAGCTCCAGCCTCCACTCTGCAGTCTCCACGCACTCCCTCTGATGATCTATCTCCCACTGTCTCTCCACTAACTACGCATCTCAGACTGCTATTATAATCTGCAACTCTCCCAACTATCAGGAGGTCACACAAACCCGCTCCCGATACCTCCATATTGCATCCTGCACCCCACCTACCAGCTGATCTGGCATATCCTCATCTAACATCTTAGGTGCCTACTACTATGGTGGTGCTTGCGGCTATGGTGGCACCTGCTACTGTGGAGCCTCCTACTGAGGGGCCTCCTCCTCTGTCCTCTACTTGCGATGTCAGCTCTATCCACTCCCACTACCCTCGGCACTTGGGTCTGATCCCATCTAACATGGGGGAATCTACATCTGCTAAACCTGGTGTCAGACTCATGACTACTATTGTGGTTAAAATGGAGGCTATGGTTGTGCCTACTGCTGTTGGGGTACATATCCCTCTGTCTACACTGCCTACCCTGCCATCCCCATTAGATCTATAAAATATGGGAATGGATGGATAATCAATAATTCTTGATATGCAAGCATCATCCCAGCATCTGCTATCACTGGCAAGTAATCCCATTGAACTGCAACTAGGTTGTGGATGTCTATCATGGATCATCCTGGATCCATCTGCGCTGGCCACCCCCGCTCGATGTCCTTCTGCAACCTGGCATAGGCACAGAACTCAGGAAAAATATCCTATGGTCGGCCATACTGCTGCCACACTCGAGAGATCACAAATCTCTCCATAACAGATGTTGTCTTGCCCACCAGTGGTCGAGAATTGAACATCCATGGTAACTCTTTGGGAGCATCATCCTAGTCTTCTGTCTCTCATTAGGGTCGCCATACAAAAAACACTAGGTCATCAAGACGTATCCTCCACTGCTCTGTCTTACCCAAGTGGGCCTGGGTAATATGCCCTCGATATCTACAAATATAGGGCTCCAGGGCTCCTAGACATCCTCAAAAATTGGCCTACATACAGGGAGATGCTCCCAGGCCTAGATCTATAATGCATATACTCCCACTGCCATGGTCTTCTTCTCATGGAAGATGACCTCATGCATCTCATGAAAAAGATGGGCCAACATGCACTGACCCCACCCAAAGATCTCAAGTGCCTCAACCATCCTACTGAGCATGACCCCCCACCTGCACTCCAAACCATGCTATCCTCTGTCAGGACATAAGAAATAGCTCAGGAATATAGCTAGCATAGATGCCAACCTATGTGTCAGTCCATAGGTATGCATGAGCTCATCCCAACTGATGGCCCTCCCCCTTGGTAGCTCTCTCCCAAACACAACTGATAATGCCTCTATCCCTCCTCGATGCATTATATCATAGATGACCTGAGTGCTATGGAAAGAAATCTTCAGAATCCTCTAGATGTCCTTTAGAGTGATGGTCATCTCGCCCATCGGCAAGTGGAAGGTGTTCATCTTTGAATAGAAAAGCTCCACCAAAGCTGTGAGTAAGTCGTGATTCACCATCACGACTGGGATCTGGTAAAGAGAAGACAAACCCAATCGGGCAATGTGTGCCATATCTGTGTCATCCAAACTCTGCAATAACTCTCCATATGGTGGATAGTGTGACCTAAATGCAACATCTCCAAAGACCTCCTGTACGTACAACAAAAAAATGATAAACAAACGATCAATATCAAGTCGAAACAAAGCATCAAAACAAAATAAAATGTAATTTTTAAGTGCAAAAGTCAAAATTGTCATGGAATTTTGCATGAAATTCATGAAATCTCGTGAAAAATTATATAGTTTCGCACAAAGACATTCTTTCTTTGCACGAAGAATCACGGACTCACGCGAAAAAATATTTTCTCACACAAAGAAATCAATGTCCGCATGAGAAAAGAAGATTTTGCCCAAACATCGAATTGCCTCGCACGAAGAATCTCTTTCTTCGCATGAAACCAAATGCCTCTCATGTGCAAAGAAAGAAGATCTTCGCACGAGAAGAGATTGATCTCACACGAAGAAAGATTTGACCTCTAAAAAACATGCTAAAATGTGCAATAAATAACTTCAAAATGCGTCAAAACAAAAGTACGAAGATGGAAAATTGACGACTCGCCAGTGGTCTGTAGTGTGCTAGCCGATTGTATCATCTGGAGCACTCAAAATGATGATATCTCACGTTCACTACCATTTCTCTATCAGAGCTCAAAATCAGTACAAGACAAAAGCACAAATGAATTGAAAATGACCCTTCGAGCCCATATATAGGTATTGAGGTGTTGAGCAAATTTTTCAAAGTGCTCAGATTTGCACAAAAATCACACCCCTCGCTAATTGGACCATTTTGGATCCATTTTTGGGATCAAATTCAAAATTTGACACACCTAAGCGCCTCAAAAAATGTGTTTCAAAATTTTAGGGACTGACACAATCGAACGCTTGTGCAACCCAAATCTTTCTGATACTTTGTGATTCTTGGAATCCTTTCAACTTTACATTCTCCATATTTTAAAAATTAATTTTGAAAATAGTCAACTTAAGTCAAACTGTGGCTAAATTTGGTCAACTTTTGGTCAAACTTGGTCTTTGCGACTTCGCAATCATTTCAAATCAACCCTGAATCTTCTTTAGATCATTATGATCTCTTCTAGATTCTGCTGAATCTCAAATTTCTTCTATATCTCATGATATACTGCTTCAAATCATATTTCTAGTGTGTCATTTTTGATTTCACTCCCTAGGGGGCAGGATGATTACATCATTAAATACTTAATGATCGAGGCATCTAGTTCCCATCTTATGTTCTCATCACTTAGGGCATCTCATTGCTCAGGGCATCTTGTTCCCTTCTATCTGGCATCTTTGCCATCTATCTTATATTTTCATCAATTGATCAACCTTATAACAACTCTTCTCAGAGTTCGATTGACAGGTATTGGGATAGTCTAAACCCTGACTCCTGAGAATCAAACCTCGTTCTAGGGATGATTCTATGACTCATGATTGGACCTTGTTATCTTGTATCAATCTTAGGTATCTAGGTGTTCTATCTGGATCCTTGAAGGGTAAGCTCTGTTCTGGAGATAGTCTTCTAAATGCTTTCAATCTTAGGTATCTAGGTGTTCTATCTGGATCCTTGAAGATTAAACTCTATTCTAGAGATAATCTTCTAAATTCTATCAATTTTAGGTATCTAGATGTTCTGTCTAGATCCTTAAAGATTACGCTCCATTTTGGAGATAATCTTTTAAATGCTATCAATCTCGGGTATCTAGGTGTTCTACCTGGATCCTTGAAGGTTAAGCTCCATTTTGGGGATAATCTTCTAAATGATTTCAATCTTAGGTATCTAGGTGTTCTATCTGGATCCTTAAAGGTTAAACTTCATTCTGAGGAAACCTTTTAAATGCTTATCAATTTCAGGTATCTAGATGTTCTGTTTGGATCCTTAAAGATTACGCTCTATTCTGGAGAGAGTCTTTTAAATGCTACCAATATTAGGTATCTAGGTGCTCTAGTTGGATTCCTTAAGATTAAGCTCTATTCTAGAGATATTCCTTAAAAGCTTATGAATTGGTCTCTGTGTCATCAACTTCAGAACCAATCTCATCTTCGCATCATGCTTTCTGATTTTCATCATGCTTTTTGATTTTCTTTGAATTAAATGTGCTGGTCGCACATTCATTTTAAGAGGGGAAAAATGTAATACCCCAAAATTGGCTCATTGCCATGATACCAATTCTGGTCTATTTCTGATTAATCCTAAGTCCTATTTCACTAGGGAAATTCTTATTCTGCTGCTCACTACTTGACTTAAATGTCAGATGCAGAAAACCCTAATCTGCATTCATCATGCTTATTATTTAATTCCTATAGTATTTACTCATATTAGTTACATTAAACCTATTGATTAATATTTAATTTAATTAATAAGTATTTATACTTTAATTAAATTAAATTATATCCTAAGGCTAATGTACTATGGAATTAAATTTATTTAATTTAATAAATATGCCTATCTTGATTAATTAAATGTAATTATTTAATTAAATGGGAAAGGTATTTCTAAATTAATTAAATGAAATTATTTAATTAAATGGAGTACTTACTTCTAATTAATTAAACAAAGTTATTTAATTAAATAGGAAGCCATTCCTAATTAATTAAATAAAGTTATTTAATTAAATAAGAAAAGTGTCTCTAATTAATTAAAAGATTATTTAATTAAATAGAAAAAGTAATTATGAGAGCATATCTCATTTTATTAAATTAAATATCTCAACAAAATCTCTCTTCAGTTCAAAAAGGGAAATTTTCAGTTCACTATTGATCAAAAATGAGTTAAATCAATTAACTCCTTTTTCTACTCAAATTAAATCAGTTAATTCTTTATTTTACTCAAATTAAATCTATTAACTCTCTTTAATTTGGGAATCTCCCTTTATGACTGAACTTCACCTATAATCCTGACCGTTGATTGAAATTGATCTCAATTGCTGATGGATTCCTGAAAAGTCTATTTAAGAGACCCTCATCTCTTCATTTTAGGAGGATGAATTTGGACAATTTGCATCAAATTTCTGTTGGAATTCATACTCACATTTGCTCATATTTTTACATACATCTTGCATTCTTAGTTTAAATTCATCTAGCTTAATAATGCATACATTTTTAGTTTAATGTCTTTTACTTCTTAGATTAATTGTTTGTACTTCATCTAGATTACTTTCACATTCATATAGCTTAAATTGCATTCAAATCTTTTGTTCTTACAAGATTTGGTTGCTTAAACACCTCAAATCTGAGGATATCTAACAAGCAATTCCCTTTAGATAGAAGGCAACAGGTCACTTTGCAAGGAAAATTTTGGATGAACAATCCAATGTTCATTCCAGGATAAATCTGCATACAAAGACTTTGTTGAAGTGTGTGTGTTAGCAGAGGTTGCATATTCACGCATACATTTCCTACTTTTTTCTACTTTCTAGGCACTTAGGAATCTGTTAGGGGGGAACAGGGGTCAAAAAGGGGTCCCAGGGCCAGGTAGGGCATCCAAATGCCCCAACCATGCCAAAAACACAGCCAAGTGCATCTTCGACATAGTTGAGATTCCCAAGTGCATCCTAGATGTAGGTGGCATTGCCAAGTGCATCCATGATGCAATTGAGAACCCCAACTACGCCCTAGGATGCTTCGGGGCTCTGATCATGGTCTGGACGGTCCTAGATTGAGTTGAAACTTGGCAAAGGCCAGCATAACCCTAGGGAGATGTTAGAAACTTGATAAAATGTAGTCAAAGGTGATCAACATGCTTAGAATTTGGTCAAACTTAGGGTAGATGCAGGTCAAACTTGGGTAGATATCAATAGAGAGTCATGCAAAGGGCCCAAAAGGGTGCAAACAGACTCGAAATGACTCAAAATTTGGAGGAAGCATTCAAAACACTAGGAAGAGTTGAAAACATAGGTCAAATAAGGCTAGGATAGTCAAGGAAAAGTCAAACTTGGTCAAACTTAGCTCTGATGAAGGACAAAGGTTGACAAATGGGTAGGGATAGGGTCAAAATGATGCAAATGAGCTCGAAATGACCCAAAACTTGGCAAAAATGTTCAAAACCCTAGAAATATTTCAAAAAATAAGGCAATGTAGTAAAAAATTCTTAGAAAAAAGTCAAACTTAGTCAAACTAGAGTCAAACTAAGTCAAACTTGGGTCAAAAGTAGGGTAAACTGGATGCAAAACCATAGGAGGTTGACATAGGCTATATGATTATGTAGGAGGAGCTACCCCTATTATGGATATGAGGACATAGGCCATAAATTATTGCAGTACATCATCAAAAGACACCCAATGAACGGGGGATATTGGCTAGGTTGGGATTATATCATGTGACATTTATGCCAGAGTTGAGGGGGAACAGGGCTTTGCTGATAGCTTTGACAGAGAGGTGGCACTCAGAGACTAGTTCATTCCACCTACTGACTGGGGAGGTGAATGTGACACTAGAGAATGTATGGTACATCTTAGGATCCCTATCCATGGAGAGTTAGCAATGTATGACCTAGTTATAGGGCAAACAGCTCTACACTGGCTATTTGGATGTGGAGATGCAGAGCTAGGGATCCGAGACTATGAGATTAGATGGGATGTATTGGTGGCACACCATGAGTGGCTAGCAGTGGTGATTTTCTAGGTGATTAGTGGATTTGTAATACTAGATAGATGAGGACATGGATTCCTAGTTGGATGGGGTCAAGTACTTGAGTAGATGATCATGGAGGGTACCATGTTTGCCTAGGGCCCATGCATGTTGGGGATGTTATATTATTATCACATTGATAGAGTGAGATTTGGTGGATGATATGCCATATTCTTATAGCTACAGAGGTGTACTAGCCTGAGGACCCATGGGATATGCAAGATACTTTTGCCATCAGATAGATATGATGACATAGTTCATCTAGAGACCATACAGAGAGTGCCCTAGATGGGATGATTATGGCATTCACTTAATATACTATAGATAGGAGTGTTATCTCATAGGGCACACAATGATTGGGAATTTCTTCATAGAGATGTACCTACCAAAGTGGGTACATAGATAGATTGGGGAGACATAAGATGTACCAACTGGCCTAGCATTGTTTGCCTGATCTAGAGTATAGGTTCAAGAGTGGGGACCACCAATTAGGAAACAAGTAGAATATGTGCAGCTAGTAGAGTTATAGCCAAGGCTATATGGGGTAGTAGTAGATATAGTGGATACAGGCACTACAACAATGTATGAAAGATGGTTTGCACAACATCATCATAGGCCTTTGATAGATCTAACAGTACCAGTGCTATGAGGGAGGCCACAAGTAGAGTAGGATGAGGAGGATGATGAGGAGGAGGAGGAGGAGGAGGGAGATGAGGATGCTAAGGTAGGAGACTAGGGAAATGGGGGAGAGGATGATGCTAAGGAGGAGGATGAGGGAGAGGATGAGAAGGGGGGAGAGGAGGAGGAGGAAGGAGATGAGGATGCTAAGGGTGGTGATGAGAAAGATACTGAGGGAGAGGATGAGGGAGATGATGAGGAGGGTGGAGATAGTTTTGGAGGTGGTGACAAGGGAGAGGATAAGGATGACTATTGGGAGGATAGGGGTGCAGCTGCAATGGAGATGGAGGGGGATTCTGTTGACTATGCTGATAGGGCACTAGTACCAGTATAGGCAAGGCCTAGTCAGTTAGATCTCTTGGAGGTGATTAGAGGTCTATAGATTCAATTGGATTGGGTTGTGGTAGAGAGGGATGAAATTATAGTAGAGAAAGAGTAGGTGATTGCTAAGAGAGAGACTAGGCTAGGGCTGAGAGAGATGTAACTATGCATAGGGAAAAGATGGCAGTGTAGGAGTCTCAAGAGTTCATCAACAGCATCAGAGTAGAAAACTTTTGAGATCTGGTGATGATGATGAGAAGATCTCACATGGAGGCACAGTATTGGTGAGATCAGTATGAGAGAGTGGTGCCACTAGGGTAGAGAGTAGAGAGTTTATGTGCATTGAGATCTCATTCCCACATGACACAGAGGACACAGAGTAGTGCAGAGGTGATGGTGCCAATGAGGCCACAATAGAGAGTAGAGGGATCATCCTTGAGGCTAGATAGAGGCCACAAGGCTAGCTATAGCATGGGATGACATTAACAGACTCAGATATAGAGGGGCCTCTCTATGTTTCTTTTTTGTTTCTGTTATCCTCTTTCATGGTTCATGCCTATGGGCAGTTAGTATTGATGTAAACCATAGTCATGTACTCTGACACTTTTGTGAGACATTTATGAGATGTATCTTCTGTTATGATGACTATATGAGATGAATTATGCATATTCTTTAGATGTTTTATATGGATGTATTTTAGCTTTTTTGTGTGGACCTATATATGATGACATCATGTGTTGATTTATCACATGTTATGTGTAGGAAATGCCATCTTTTATTTTTGCCACATGTTTTTCTCATGAATGAATGCCTAATGCAATGTAAATGATATGAAATAAATGTAAATGAAATGAAATGAATGCAAATGGAATGGAAAATAATAGGGAATGAATGCAAATGAAATGTGAATATAATATAAATGCCATGTTTATTGCTTTGGATCATTTTGGATTTTGGACATATGTAGGAATGCAAGTTGAGAATGCTTTTTATGTATCAGAGTATGAGACCATAACAACAGATGAAGAAGATGTAGAAGAGTAAGGAGATGAGATGAAGAATTGTTAGTATGATGAGAAGACTTTTTCTCTTGTAAAGTGCACTATATGTCAAATGGAGCTTTATTTTGATACGGAAAATGGAATGCAACACATCATGGCATAAAGGGCTAGAGCACAAATGCAAACCTTTTGTGTAAACAAGCATGATGTAGATAGAGAATGACCTTGTCCTTCCTAAGGCATATGTACATGCCCCAAACTCTCAAAGGTACATTGTAACAGATAGAAATAGAAAAAGATGACCATGAACCATCCTGGCCACTCTCATAGATCAGTTTATATCATCGAGTGGCATAGGAACATGATTGAAAAGAAAACAAAGCAAAAATAAATCACTCACTAAATAGCGTGAGCCAAGAGCCATTCTTGTCCATTATTACTTGCTTTTTAATTTTTTAGGTGTTTAGATAGTGTTTGACAAGTTGATAATGTGATAGCTGTTGTTTGTGGATTCAGTTGAGAGGTTTGTAGTGATATGTTGGATTGATTGTTGGTTCACATTGTTCAGATAGTGTGATTTTCATGAAAGTGTAGTGCTTTGAGTTTCAGTCTAGAAAGTGCAGGTTTGTACGCAAAAGGGGTGGCTATCCAAAGTGAATATTTATAAGGTTTATTGTAGATTTTTTATGGCCTTTGTGATTTTTAGGTTTTTTGGGGATATTTGATGCTTTTGTGTGAGTGGTTTCTTCAGGACATTTTATGACTTTTAGGGTTTAGTTAGGACATTTTCTAATTTTTAGAGATTTTTTCAGGATCATTTAATGATTTTTAGTGCTTTTTTCAGTACATTGTATGATTTTTATTGATTTTTTAAGAAAATTTTATGTTTTTCTTTTATAGATTTTTTTAGGACATTTTATGATTTTTAGGATTTTTCAAGATCGTATTTGAATTTTTAGGATTTTTTTCAGGATCGTATAAGCATATACAAGAGTTAGCTCCAATCCATTATGTGATAGGTCCAATGGATAAAAAGTGCTTAGGAATATGCCCCCAATTCAATTTCAAACTTGTGCTCTGTGTAGGTAATATGCCCCCAAACAAGATGCAAACTATGTACAAAGGTCAATGACAGAGTGTATGTAGACTAGTGATGCTTTAGGTAAGATAACAAAGAATATTAAGTAGTTTGTGTTCCGTGATAAGGGACTAAGGATGTCTTGCAATATGAAGGATATGATCAAGGAATGATAGAGGGGGAAAAGACCAGATAGAATCTCGATAGATGGAGGAGCAATAATTAATTACACATGGCACATGTTTGCCACATTTTCACCATGGTACTTACCCAAAGTGCTTGTTTGCCAAGTTTTCACTGTTGGATAAAATTTTTCTCTTGACTCAAATTTTTGTGCCAAGATGCCTATTTGTTTGTTTTTCATCATGTCATCCAATTTTTCATGAATTTTTTCACTTCTTTTCTTTTCCTTTTTAAGGACATTTTGCTAATTTTTTGATATTTTTTTAGGACTTTTAGATAGAATCAAGAACATTGCTGACAAATGCTGAGAAGAAAGATGTTTTTGGTGTTGCTTACTAATAATATCTAGATCCATTAATGACTATAACTATGCAAGATTTTTTCCAAGTCTGTAGCTAAAATCAAACCACTAGAAAGGCCTCAAGATATACCATTGTTACCATATGTAAGATAGTGTCTGCCTCTTCCAAATCAAGGCATCTGAGGATAAATGGGTCAATAGATATAACATGTGGGATGTCATTGATGATGACAATTGAAAAGACTTGTTGGATAAGGATTTGATCTTGGGTGTTGAGATAAAAAATTGGATATAAGGGCGGGTTGGGAGGGTTGAGACCAATGACCTTCCACATGAATGCTAATTGAGAGAGCTTTGAAAGAAATCATGGCATGTTGAAAATTGGAACATTGATACTCATGGCATCATCCTTTTTATCTTGTACCCTTAGGAGGTACTTAGCTTTTGATTTTTCATGGTCTAATGGTGCCTTTCTATTTTCACCAAGAGACCTATGCTTGTTTTTTTTTTCTTTGCTTTCAATTTCATAACTAGAAGATGGAGTTGACTCCCAACAATATGCCAATGTGTTCACTTCAGGAGAAATTTCTTCTTTATGATCACCAATGTTAATGCCTTTATAGATTTCTAAGTCTATTACAAGATCATCATCATTGTTAAATCAATCAAAGATCGGTGGTCCACGTTGGTCCTAATCCAATAGTTTAGGATAACTTGAGGGGATGTCATCATCAGTATTGAATGGGCTTTGGTTAAAGGTATAGATATGGGCATTAGATTCCATTGTATCATTGGGTTTATGTTCAGAAGCTAGAGGATTTTTTGGTTTCAAGTGGGATATCCTCAGATGCCTTTCCATCATTTAAAAGATCCATAGTCTTACATGTATGTAATGTAGTACTAGGAGGACCTATTCGTAATGGTTTAAATCCAAGCCCCAAACTAGGAGGTCATCCTTTTGTAGTGATAGGTTCAATATTTCCTTGTATCTAAGATCCAAGACCACTATAGCCATCATAGCCTTGTTTCTACATGATAGTAAACCCAAGTCCATAATTGCTAGGAGATATAAAAGTGGGTTCTTGGTCTGCTTTTGCTTTCTCCATACAAATAGAATTATTCTCATTGATAGAAGTATCATTGTTTGTACTTATCTCTTAATTTTGTGCTTCAAGTGCTTGTGATTTACCATGAGATTGGGGAGAAACTAGTGACTCCCTAATGTGGGATACTTGAGACATAAGGTACTCTCCCTACCCATTGTCTTCCATCTTCATCTTTTCCTTGGCCTTATTGAGGAGTATATTAGCATCCACATACTTAGAGGAATCTGCAGGTTGTGCTTCATTGTTTGCTAGGACTTGGTATGTAGTAGCATCTCTTAGATTAGCACAAAATTGGAAAGGATCTAGATCACTGGGGATGGTAACCTCCATGTTATCATAGGAAAACTTCAGACATTGATGACATGTAGAAGGGACTGCTTTCATAGCATGAAGCCAAGGGCATCCTAGTATCATGTTGTAGTTCATTTTGATATCTAGGACTTGGAACAATATATCTTTAGTAGCTTGGCCAACTCTAATAGGTAATATGATGATGCCCTTGTAGAAGCATTCACCATTATCATAAGCTTTTATTGTGATTCTTTGAGAGGGATCCACATCATCTTTAAAATAACCTAGACCTTTGACAACCTTTAGAGTATAGATGTTCAGTCCTACTCCTCCATCTATTAAGACACATCTAACTTTGGCATTATGGATGAAAACATTGAGATGAAGGGGACCATTGTGATTAGGTTTCTCCTTAGGAATATCTCGAGGGGAAAAGGTGATGTGATGTGAGGTAGATAGGTTCCCAATCATGGCTTTGAACTAGGAAACATCTATGTTATCTAGGAATATTCACTCTTTAAGGGCTTGCTCCAAGATCTTCTAGTGTTTGGGAGATGCACGCAGTAGGTCCAAGATAGATATTTCTGCAGGGGTCTTCCCAATCTGTTCAACAAGGCTATAATCAGATGAAGCAAGAGCATCAGATCTACTAGGGGGTGCAAGTCTAGTAGAAGCAGTAGGTCTAGATGGCGCTCCAAGTAGGGTGATCTTGGTACAACATGTAGTGATAGTGCAATGAGGGTCTTCAGTCTTCAATGTGAATGTGGATATGCGAGAATCAAACTCACTACAATAATTGATGGTGTAGACATTTCCACTATGTGTGTAATTCATATTACCTTGTGAGTTTGATTTTGAACTTGAGGGTTTCTCTTTGTCATGATTACCCAAAGGATCTTTGAATATAGTGTGGTCAAAGTTGGATGCTAATAGTGATGAATCAACTATGATTACGATATCATCAATAAGGTCTTTAATTAGATGTTTCAATTGGAAGAATGTTGAAGTCTTATGTCCTTTGGTGTGATGGTAATCACAGTACTTTTTGTCATCCCACCAATTTTCTTTATTTAATGATTCATCTTTGATTGGGGGTAGTTGCAGGAAGTTATTACTTAGTAACTATTGTAGCGCAGTCTCAAGAGGTATCGCCAATGGTGTGAATTTCCTATCCTTGGATCTAGGATGTCTTCAGGGTTTGTCATGTGTGGAAGTCTTAGTTTTCTATTGTGGAGCTGATGTTTTATTTTAGGTTTGTGAATTCATAGGGTTTGCACCGTTCAAAGTCAGTTGAGGTTGTGATGTGCTAATTGTTCATACATCCATGATACCATCATTAGTCACATTTTTTTGTTTCAAGAAAAATTTTGGCTTTCCATTAGAGGAATTGGTGTTTGTCTTTTCCTTGTTTATCTTTAGGATTCCCTTATGAATAAGAATGTCTTCAATACTAGCCCCTTTTTTCATCAATTTAGAAATAGTTCTTGGGCTCTTGATTTTGAGTCCATACATTAAGTCTAGGACTAAGTTTTCAATGCACAAGTTTACTTATTATTCTTTAGGAATGTCTAGTGAACATTGACTGACTAAGATTCTCCAACATAGTAAGAATGTGGTAAATGGTTCTCCTATCTTCTATTTAGTTGAGCACAAATCAAAAAGTGTCACTTCATTGATAATGTTAACAGAAAAGTGGGAGATGAACTTTACTACAAGTGTTGACCAGGATTTTATATTACTAGGAAGTTTGAAATACCATTCAAGAGTGGGCCCACCCAGAGAACAAGGTAACAATCTAATGAGGTAAGTGGGCTCATCACTAAGTTTGGTACATAAAGCACAAAATTATCTAATATGATCAATAGGGTTTCCTTTTCCTCGATATTTTTTGAACCTTGGAGCCTCAAAGTGTTTTGGGAATGGAGGCATATACAACCTTTTATCTAATGGATTAGGATGTAAGTCCCTCTCTATATATAGAGCCTATTTATTTCGGACTCCCAATGCTTGGACTTGTTTGGATTTTGTGTCTATGAGTAGATCATTTGTTGTGGTGAGAACTATGTCTACTTGGCTCTAACATTTCTGTATCTAATGAGTTTGGTGAAGTGTCACTGGGTGGTGGAGGTATGTTGGTACCTCAAAGATAGAAGGGTCCTTGTTGTTGGGGTACTTGTTTTGGTATTTTATGTGGCACTTTTTGTGGGATGGACTACAATTGTTGTACCATGTGTTGTTTTTGTGCCATGTGTTGTGGTTGTTTTTGGGATACCTCTATTGGTTGTATGTGAGACCACATATGTTCTTGTTGTTGTAGAGGTATTTGTTGGGGTTGTTGTGGCACATGTTGTTATTGAAATAAGTGTTTTTGGTATGCAATTTGTTGCTCAATTCATCTTTGGTATTCTAGTTGTTTCTTGAGTTGCTCTTGTTGTTTAGCAAACATGGCTTGTTGTTGTTGATACATTGTATAGAAGTCAAGTGGGTTTAAATTGGGTTGTGTGTTGGGGACATTGGATGCTTGTACCACTTGAGGTTATTGCTATTGTGGTTGATGTTGTTGTTGTAGATATGTTGAATGTGTGTTGGAAACATTAATCCCTAGGACTATTGTAGGTTGATGTTGTCGATGTGGTTGGTTGTGTCCTTGCAAATTGACCACCATGTTTGTATTGTTGCTTTGGCACCTTTGTGTGTTGGAGGTTTTTGCTTGGGACATCATATTGACTTGACAATGAGGTGCATTCCTTTTGGGAATAGGTATAATTTCAATAAGAATTTTCCTTTTTGCATCAATAGGAATTTTTGTAGTTGATGTTTCACATAGTGTACTCATGGGAGGCTCCATAACATTTGATGTCATAACACTTGGTAGAGTTAGGAGCATAGGTGCACTTTGTTGATTTCTCTCCAAAGGAGGTATGTCTAGCATCCCTAGAGCTCAATTCCCTTTAGGTGCATCTTGTTGTTGCATCATGTGACTAAAATCAAGTCCTAATGTCCTCTTGGGATATTTAGGGAGATTCTTGTTTCCCTTCATTGGTCGCGGTTCATCAAACAAGGGATTAATGTTGATGTGTTCAAACATACTTTGGAGGATTTCAATTATTGGTTCTTGATGGGACCTTATAGGTGCCATTATTGTGTTTGGAAACTCCAAAGGTTTTTTTCCCTTATCTAAGTCCAAATTGATCATGGGTTGTATGGTTTCAATGGTTGTGTTGGTTTGATGTTTGGACTTAGGTCCTTCCACATTTGGGTTGAATTTGACAATCTCTTAGGTTGCCAAAAGTTTAAAGTTCTTGAGAAATTTTTTATCTTGACATGCCCTAGCTATTTCTTCATCAGTGATGCCATAATCAGTGTTAGAGTCATCACTGAAGTGTACAATAACTTTTTGTATGTTTGATGTGTTAGGTTGGTTGAATTCAAAGGAGTGTGATTGTTCATCTTCGAGTTTGGTTGGCACACTTCCTCCTCTAGGTGGTATCAACACAAATATAGGTTCAAATTCAGGACTCCATTAAACCATCCCATGTGTTGGGGAAGTGTTTGGAGGAAATCTCATGGTAGGTGCATTGTTCAAGGTATGTTGTGTCATAGCTTGATTATGGTGTTCTTTCAAATACATGTTCAAGGGGTCTGCTAGTAATGGTTGCGATGCCTCAATTTGGTCTTCATAAAATGTCCTTTGGGTTTTCTTGCTTTTCTTCTATCTTGAACGAGATTTTGGTTGTGTTTGTCCCTCAGGAAACAAAGGTTGATAAACTTCTTTGGCTCTCTGGGCTGATTGTGTCCTAGTAAGTGCTGGCATGATACCTAAGAATGTAGATGCAATGGAGGGAAACTTGATTGGACCTTTTTGCCTTTGAAGTGCACACCTAAACTACCAACTATGCTCAAATAGTACCAAGTTTTCCCATGACATAGTTGGGGGCCTAAAAGTGAGCAGTTGGTAAGTAAGAGGCATGTAATGGGTAAATAGAGGTGCTAGGGTGCCTAAAATGCAAGTTTTGAGTGATTTAGAGTGTTTCCTAAGGTCTTGGGATGCAATGCAAGGTGTAGAAGTGTAGATTAGTGTTTTGGAACCTAGAATGAAACTTATAATTACCAAGTGCATCCTAAAAGTACCAAGTGCATCTTGAAAACACCAACTGCGCACTTGAAGTGTGGAATTGGTAAAACAAGGTTGTAGTTGGTAAAAGAGATCAAAACTTGATAACTAAGATGTGAGTATGCAAGATATGAGTTTTTTTGGGATTTTTAAGTGTTTAGGGAGTTTATGCAATGTGAGGAAATGTTAAATGACCTAGGGTTTAGACTATGAAAAGTGAAAATGTCCTAGGGTTGTTATGCAAATGCAAATGCAAGGTGCCTTTTTGAAGGTGTTCAAAATGAAGATTATGGTATGCAAAATGAAGGTTCAAGTTGTGTTTTGGACTTGGAAATGACACTAAGGGTAGGTGTATGAAAGGTGTATTATGTAAAGGATGGTGTTTTATGGTTCATAATGACTTTTGGGATATGCAAAATGAGGGTAAATGATTAAGAAGGCAATTTGGTTGGTGGACACTTTGATAGGGTTTGGTAGCGAAAATGATGCTGGGATTTTGGTCAATGTAAGAAGAAGGGGATATACCACTATGGTAAGTCAAAATAATGTTTATAAATATGATTATCCTAATGATAGAGGTATATGCAAGGTTTTGAACTTAGGTGAAATCTTTACAAGGTATTTTGTCTAGGAGTTTAACCTTGTGATAAAGGACTTTGCATCTTGACCAAAAAGTGATAAAAGATGAAAAGATCAAATTGATAAAAGATGATGAGGTCAAATATATCAAGACATAGATAGAGTTTGACCAAAGAAAATGACAAGAAAAGATAAAAGGACTAGTCAAGATCCATTATCCATCAACACTAGGAGATACTCTGAGACTCACACTTTGTTCATATTTTTGACTAAATTCAAAGGCTTCGGGGGTTCAAAATGATGTTTTGGGGAATCAAAATGGTTTTGATGCTGATTAGATATGTAATATGGACAATGCCTATGATTCAAAATGGGATTTTGGGTGCAAGATGTGGTTCTAGGTCAAGTGTAGAATGGGGAGGTACAAAGGCTCCTAGATGTAGTTTTAGGGTACTAAAGTGCAGTTTGGAGGCCCAAAATGGTCATGCAAGTGACCAAATGCACCCAAATAGTCCCAAGTGAACTCAAATAATGTAGACTATCTCAATGATGTAGTTGGTAAGTTCTAGACATAGTTGGTAGTTTCAGGGCATAGTTGGTAAGCTAGGAAAAATGTTTGCTAATTTTGAAGGGTATGGATACCAAAGTGATATGCCAGGAAGTTAAGATGTTGGGGTTGATGTTGGGATGATTTGGGAGATGAAAAATAGAGGTTATGACCTAAGCAATGAAGTCCTAAGTGAAGGTAATGAAGACTAGGAGGTGCAGAATGCAAATCTAGGCTTGCTAATGCAATGGGAGCTATCTAGATACCTAAAGACATAGTTGAAGCCCCAAAATGTTATTTGGAATCCAAAAATAGGTCTAAGGACCACCAAGTTCACTCAAATAGTTTAGAATACATCAATGATATAGTTGGTAATTTCTAGACATAGTTGGTAATTTCAAGATGTAGTTGGTAAACTGGTCTGAAACTAAGGCAATTTTGGGAGCTATGATTTCCAGATTGATGTCACAGAGAGCTAAACAATAAGGGACAATGATAAGACTAGAATTGAGGTTCAAAATGATTCTTAGGCCACCTAAAATTATGGTTAAAGTGGTCAAGATGAGGATTTGGTATGCAAAGATGCAAGATGGGAGATGTAAAGTGTTGATATTGAGATGGGAATACAAAAACTAAGGGAGGTAAACTAAACCCAAAAGGATGTAATATGAAAGGTAATGGATACTAAATGACAATTAAAAGGTGAAATATTAAGTATATATGATGCAATTATGAGGCCTAGACTAGGGTGAATGCAAGTGGAGTCTATGCAAGGATGAGATCTATGTTTTGCCAAGCACGTTTAGGAGCACAAGTTGCCATGTTTTCCAAGGTTTGAATGTGTTGAACCAAAGTTTGAAAAGTTTAATAAAGGTTGTAAATTTTTGAAAATTTTTAATGTTTGGAGAAGGTTTGGGGTGTAAATTTGAATATTTTCTATTATCTTGATTAATGTTTCACACACACGCAGGACACATTAAGACAAGAATAGTTGTTGTTAAAAGTGAACAAGCACACCACAACTTAGGCTTTTAGGACTATATCCACTAAATTCCTACTTGAACCAAAGTTTATCCATACTTATCTAGAGTGGAAAACCTAGGACCTTGGGACCAGAGGCTCCCCCTTATAGCGCACTCATTTCTCAGGGCTACCAAGATCCACTTCCCAAGGGGCATGACTTCCCAAGGGACTGTTGTCTCTACTAAGGACCACAAGAATGTAGGATGTCTTCATGGGCATGGATGACCCCTTGAGCCAATGGATAGAAAGGATTTTGGCCACTAAAACATCATTTTTTGTAAGGGCATTTTGTTCAACAAGTGAATGATAAACTTTTGCAAAAGGTCTCCCAGCCTCGAGAATCAGGGTTTGATGCACCATAGGGTACTAGAGGAGGGCTATCACATAGCAATACTGCCAACATGGATTTCACCATAATTGAATTTTATAAAGAAACTAGAACATTGACCTAGCTTTTGGACCATTACCACTCTGAGTTCATCCCCTGGCATACCCAATATTGAGTATCTTGGTCCAAGGCAGGCCTCCTATAGAAGTTACATAGATTTCTCTTATACCCAAGATCCACAAATGGAAAGTGGAGAGGATACATCCTATGTAACTGTTAAGGATTTAAACATTGTATATACATGAGGAAGAAAAGAAAAAGTTCATTTAAAGCACCAAATGAAGTGTTATCTAATCTAGGAAATCCACACACATGGTTTTGACAAACACACAATGTCTTCGACAACATCCTACAAAGAAAGCATTAGTAGTCTATTATGATAATGTCTTCATCTCATGATTGCCACATGCTAAAAGTAGACCATTAGTAAAACAAAATCCTCTAATCTATGTTCTAGAAGCAAATGGAAACCTTACATGCAGATTCTAATTGATGTGTGTGTTTTCTATGAGCCAGATGTGCTCTAATAGAGAAAACTACACCCGCGAGGCCAAAATGGCTCAAAAAACCTCTAAGTTATCCCAAATAGTGTTGAATACATCAATGATGTAGTTGGGGCCCAATTGGGTGCAGTTGGTAGTTTTAGGACACGGTTGGGAGGTTAGGAGAAAACTATGGGGAAATGGTGTCTGAATAAGACCTAAAAACTACAAATTTTGAAACCTATACTCCCAAGTGTACCCAAATAGTGTAGACTATGTCAATGATGTAGTTGGTAAGTTTTGGATGCAATTGGTAAGTCAAAAACAACAGAAATAGGTTTTGGAGTCTTCTAAACTCCTAAAACTGCTCCTAGGGGTCCCAAGTGCACCCTGACAGAGAAGAGTGCACACTAGGACAACAAGCTAACAAAATACATGAAACAAGATCATAAAAGCATGTTACTGGAACCCCTAATTAGTCTAGGTGTGAAAAGGAAGAGTAGATAGTTGTTATACCCTTCCAAGTGTTCTCCTTCCGTGCACCTACAAGCACAAAACAATAAAACCCAAGTTAGATAAGCATTTTCATGTCAAGTTCACCAATTGTAGGACTAGAAAATGAGTTAAATGCATAACATACTATGATAAATCACAAACTCAATAATCATACATTAGCACCCACTAGTCTACCACAAAAGCCAAACTAATCAAAAGAAGCAAACACAAGGTTAGAAATCTCGTCTTTCGTTTATAGCTCCCATGTCCTTCTTTCTTCTCCAAATGATATAGCTCCAACTTGCCTATAGGGATAATGCCATGAGAATATTATAAGAGTGATTTTAGTGTAAGAGCAAGAATGCAAAATTCAAAGAAGCTAGGTACTCAAAGACACAAGAATTAGGACTTCAAGGACCAAAAATGAGAGGAAGAATGCTTATTTTATAATTGGCATGGAGGATGAGAGCATTGGATTTGTCACCTTGGATATGTGATGTGGCAAGAGATTCTTTTGAGAATCTATTACATATATGACAAAAGATACCAAATGTAGGATTTTATGATGCATGGAAGTCAAGCTTGGCTAAATGTGGAAGAGAATCTATGATGCATCATAAGACACCTCAACCCACTTAAAGCCAAGAATCTATGACAAATAAGCCAAATATGGACTTGTGTAAGAGAATAAGAATATTTGATTATGACATATCTTATCCAAGTGTCAAAGAAGAATCCACGAGGTGTCATATCCAAGTGTCATGATGATGTCAATATTCTATGGAATATTTGAATTAAAAATCCTTTTATTCCACAAAATAAGAATTAGTAAAAAATGGAGCTAATGATGGAAAATATGACTTAGGAAATTGTGAATTTCCATGGTTTTTAGATGATGAATCAATTAATTAATATAATTAATTAATTGAGGATTATAATTAGGAAGAATAATTAGTAAGAAGAATAATAGGATTAAATTATGGGTTATTTAATCCTACAGAGAAAATTAGTAGATGATTGGCCAAAATTGATTAAATAAATGCGACACTACACTTTGATGGAGATGTGATAATTATATGAGTTGAATATGATGATGACAAGTAAGCAAAAGCCATGGTTAGATTGATTGATTGAAGTTGATAACATGCCAAGGACACATGGCATGAATTGATTGATATGTAACATTTAACCGACATTGTAAATGCTATAGGATCGAGATTGATTGAAAAGGTTTTATCATAATAACATCAATGGACACTATAAATATTATTAAAATGGTTGATAATTCCATGATCTGACATTGAAAGCCTCAAAAATGTCAAATATTGGATGACATGAATGATAGTTTGACCTAGCACTGAGAGCCATGATAGTGCTAATGTCAAATTGATAAGGTTGATAGATTGATAGGTTTCCAAGGCACTAAAAGCCACAAAAATACCCAGGGTTAGATAAATAATTATTGATTTGGGATGTTTGATATGTTCTAGGTTTATTAGGACTGATTTTGAGTGATTTTGAGTTGATTTGGGGTGATTTTGAGTTGATATGAAATTGATGTGAAAGAGGATACAAATGATAAAGTATGATCAATTTGGCCAAAAGATCAAAGTTAGTAGAATGAGAAAATGGGACAAATTAGTATGAGGAAGTGATGAAACCATAGATGTGAACCATTTTTTAGTGTCTATAGTATCTTGTGAAGATAATCTATACTTGAAGAAAGAAGGAGGTATTTTACTATCTAAATTTTTTGTTCATGATATCACATTTGGAGGTCAAGATGGATTATGTAAGGCATTCACAAATGAAATGAAGAAATAATTTGAGATATCTATATTTGAAGAGATCAATTTCCTTTTTTCTTTGCAAGTATATGAGATAAAATTTTGTATATACATCACTTAGCCTTAGTATGTGAAGGAAATATTGAAAATGTTTGGATAAGAAGATTCAAAACTAGTTAGCATACCTATGGTAATATGACACAAGTTGTCAAAGAATGATGATTCAACTTATGTGAATCAAACATTGTACAATTCTATGATTAGAAAATTACAATATGTAGTACATAGCAGACCTGGCATTACATTATCTATTAGGGTTGCTACAAGATTCTCTGCTAATCCTAAGGAGAATCATTTATTGGATATTAAGAGAATTATGAGATATCTGAAAGGAACAGAAGACTATAGTCTACACTACAAGAAAAATGGAAAATATGAGTTGAGAAAATACGCTATTTTTTTTTGGCCTAGAAACATTGATGAAAAAAAGAGCACCAGTGAAGGAGCATTTTCATAGAAAAGAGGTTGGTTGGCTGCACTAGCTAGAAACAAAATTGCATATCTCAATCTATTGCTAAAGCTAAATATGTGGCTGTAGTAAATTGTATAAAAATTTTATGGATCAAACATCTTATAAAACTTATGAAGGAAGAAATCATTGAACTTATGGTGCTTTATTGTGATAATACATGTGCTATAAATATATCAAAGAACCTTGTGATGCACACAAAGACTAACCATATTGCAATCAAGTATAATTACTTAAGAGAGTTAGTTCAAGATAAAGAAGTGAGGATGGACTATGTGATAACAAAAGAGAAAATAGATGATATCTTAACAAAAGCTTTACCTTAGAATTCTCATGAGTATCTAAGAGGTAAGCTAGGGGTGATACCCCTATCCAAAGTTACTTAACAACCATGAGTAGTGCACTACATCAACTAAGTTGAATGTTGTATCTTACAACTTGATGTATGGAATATTACTTTAGGAGTTTCCTAAAGCAATGGATTAACTAAATTAGAAGATTAATTACAAGTTCGGTGATAGAGGAAGAAACTAAAATCATTAACATCTGCATGTTGAGATGACAAGTCTTTGGCATTGTTGTCAAAGAGGGAGAAATAAATAATACTAAACAAAGTGAGAAAGAGAGAGAAATAATTTAGAAAAAGAAATAAATATAAAATATCTACTCAAAGGGTGAAATAAGTAGAGGAAAAGAGATATATACCTAAATATTAGAAAGAGGGAGTGAACAAAGAATGTCCAAAGGATAAGCCCTACGAGATTATAGATGAAGGGAGTCATAAGGAAGAGTTGATTGTCTATTGATCATAACAAAATTTTGTAGCCTATACATAAGATAAAAGTTACTAATATAGGGAGAGATTTCAATACAAGTAATTATTTTCTTTTTGGTATTATTGTTGGTATTGGTTTGTCATCAATGCCAAGGAGGGAGATTCTTGAGAAAATATTCATAGAAGTATGAGGATGTATTTCGATCATTATTTTTTCACTGATGTCAAACCTCCTACTTGTTGGTAAGACAATTGCTTAGTTAATTTGAGTACTATAATTTGTTTGATTGATGAAGAGGGTTTGATCAAAGGGGATACATAGAGCACCTAGAGGAAAGGTTGAGTTAGGGTATGAAAAAAGAGTATAAAGATTAGTTAAGATAGTGATGATAAAGTGTATCATTTATCTACTTAAGGGTGCAAAGGTTGGATACACTAATTAAGTCTAGAAGAACAAGTAAGAAGAATTGTATCTGTCAAGTTTGATTGAGTGCATAGTAGGTACCAAGAAAAGCTAGTGAAAGTCGAGTAGAAAATTAGTTGGAGCCAAGAAAAGTGAAGATTTAGTGTATGTCAAGTGAACATAATGTAAGTCAAGTAAAGTTTAGTTTATGGTGACCATCAATAAACTTTAGTGTTTTTTGAGTTAACTAGTGTTGACCAAGTGGAATAATAGTATGGAAGCTGGGTAACAACATATTGATGTTGAGTTCTTGTATTCATGTTAAATCATAGATTTGATAAATCTAAACTCACTATTTTGTTTTCTTGAATTGTGTGAAGCATGTGGAAGATAACTATGATGAGATGGTGGCACAGAATTTAAAGTAAACCATTTTGTAGTGAATTCAAGGAAGATTAAATAAGTCTATAGATGAAGAACATAGAAAAGTGGGTAGATTCATTGTATCCTACCTAATCCTACCTAACCCTAAAATGGATGATTTCCATTAAATGGAAAATGATCTTAAATCTCTATTTATATAGAGATTTGGTCAAAAGAAAAGGTTTTCATGTGCAAGAACCTAATAAAGAGAAGGAGTATATGGTATTGTGTCATTCAATGGCCAAATAGAAGAGAGTAAAATTGGCATACAAAGCAAGAAGGATTAAGAGTATGAATGCTTCAAGGGTGACCAAGATATTAGAGTTGAAGTGTGTGAAAACCAAGAAGAATGGACATTTGTAAATCCTTTAACTAAGTGACATTCCAAGTGAATGATCTAAAGTCCTCTAACAAGCCTCACTCCTAACATAGTGATTGAAATCCTTTAACCAGGTCATATTTAATACTATGCATTGTAAACTTTAATAGGGTTTTCCTTTCATACGGTATCACTTCAAAAGAGTGAGAATTAGATGCATGTTATTGGTGATTTTTCCCAAATTGTGTTTCCATGAAAAATCCTTGTGTCAAATGTGTCATTGAATCTATTATGTTTCATGTTTATATTTATGCAAAGTTTTTTTGACCTAGGATAGTCACCTACAAAGTTTAAGAGTTGTATGATCTAATGGATGCATGCATAATAAGGTTTTATGGATATGGGTCTACTAAACACTAAAAATTTTTATTTGTACAACTATACCTTGGATAATTAATTCACCTCCCCCCCCCAACTCCCTCCCTCTCCCAAATATTCTAAAGAATTTCAACATGTCTCTATTAAAGGATTTAGTTCACCTAATTAAGAGTGGCCTTGTTAGAGGTCTTTAGATACTTCAATCTAGAAATACCACCTTGTCACACGAGTTGGAAAATAGTTGCTAAGAAAAAATGTTAGGAGATTTGATTCACTACTACAATTATTAGAGAGTAATAATGATATAACTTGATTGCTAATGCAACTATATTTTCTAATTTTAGATCTCTATTCTTGTTTCAATACATGATCCTTCTTGATTAGAATGTTCTTTGTAGCTTGATCAACTCCTAATTCACTTCCTTGATGTATATTTTCAATCCAATGCTTCTTCTTCTTAATTCAATCCTCAACTTGACCTGGTATATATATTCTTTACCTTCTCAAGTTGGCTTGAATACAATTTTAAACAAATGAAATTCATCCCATGAGTTGGCTAGAACTAACCAACAAAATTGACACAGGGAAATCCTTTGTTAGCCAACCCAACTCCATAAACACCAACTCATAAATGACTTTCCCTTAGACTTCCTTTGGTAACCAAGTGAGATTAGTTAACACTTGTTCCATGCTAATTTTTGTTTGGTAATGAAGTGAGCTTAGTAGACACTATATTTCTGCAAACTCCCTTTTGGTAAATGAGTGAGCTTAGTTAACACTCACTATGAAATTAGTTAATATTGAAATGCTTGTCATACACTACAACTTCTTTTGACTCTTGAGTGAGCTTGACATACACTAATTTCTTGGTATATACTTGAAATTTTTGTAACATCAGAGATAACATGTATTTAAATTATTGTATCCAATAATCTCCCCCTTTGGCATTGATGGCAAAAAACATGTCATGATACATAGAAATTTCAATGAAAATATAAGGATACTATCCTTCATTTCATTATAATTCTCATCCATGAGAACACCCTCTATCATCAATCTCTAATTTTAATGTCTATAATATCAGACTCAAATTCATTCTCCCTCTCTGACATCTCAAAAATTCACAAATATTTCTCTAATGTGTGACATCAAACTCTCCCTCTTTGACATCTGATTCCAAAGACAATAATAAATGTAGTTTCCATGTATCTTGATGTACAGATTCATATGCAATCTTCTTTGACAATACATCATCATCTTTTTTGATATCCAACATGATTGGTTAATGCATCACTAAAATCTAATTACTAAGCTTTAGAAAGAGGAATGACACCTACCTTACCTCTTAGATACAAAAATGTATCCTTGGGAAATGGCTTGGTGAATATATCTTCAATCTATTCTTTTATATTCACATATTCCAATCTCATCTCTTTGTCTTGCACCAATTCTCTCAAGAAATGATATTTTATTGAAATGTTCTTGGTCTTGGTATGCATCACTAGATTCTTAGATATTTTTATTGCACTTTTGTTATCACAGTAGATAACAACTAGTACCTTGATCCCCTCCTTCATACTCAACAATAGTTGGTTGAACCACACAATGTTGAAACATAGATTGTTGTAGAAACATATGCTACTACTTGCTTGTCCAAGATACTATCCTCTTTCCAAGAAAAAGTGCCACCACTAGTGCTCTTCCTTTCATCAACACTTCCTTCCTAATATGCATTAGTGAATGTCTTCAATTCAAAGTTTCCTACTTTCTTATGCTAAAACCCATATTCTTTAGTAACTTTCAGATACCTCGTGATTATTTTGATTTGTGTCATATAATTTTCTTTAGGATTAGTAGAGAATCTAGCCACCATACCAACTACTAATGCTATATCAAGTATTGTGTGTACTACATACTAAAGTTCTCCAATCATTGATCTGTATCTATTCTGATCTACCTCTTTGGAGAAATTATTTTTGGAAAACTTATGTCCAATAGACAAAGGTGTTCCAAATGGTCTAGAATCCTTTGTTCCAAATCTCTTCGGTATCTCCTTGATGTATTTTGATTGAGTAATATAGATATCATATTTCATTTATTGAATTTCTAAGCCAAGAAAGAATTTAATCTTTCCAAACATTAAAATTTCAAATTCCTTACTCATTTCAATAGAAAAATATTTACACAAACCATCATTTCCAATAAATAATGTATCATCCACAAAGATTTCTACCAATACAATATTCTTATCTAGTCCTTCTTTGATGTATAGCCTATTGTTATCATTAATTCTTTGAAAACCAATTTTTATGAGATAATTATGTAACCTTTCATACTAGGCTCTAGGGGCTTGTTTGAGACCATACAAAGCTTTGTGTAGTCCACAAACTATGTCCCTTTTTCTAGGATCAATGAAACCTTTTGGTTTCTCAATATAAACTTCCTCTTCTAAGATTCCATTCAAGAATGTTGATTTCACATCCCTCTGATATACTTTGAATCCTTTGTATGTTTCATATAAAAGGAGTGTTCTAATACCTTCTACTCTAGGAAAAAGGGAAAAAGTTTCTCCATAGTCAATACCTTCCCCTATAGCATAACCTCACAAAATAATCTTGCCTTATTTCTCAAGAATTCTCCATTCTCATTAACCTTAGTTATGAATAACCATTTTATGTTAATTACATTCTTATCTTTGGGTCTAGGGACAAGAGTTCAAATTTTATTCCTTTCAATCTAAACAATCTCTTCATTCATTGTCTCAATGCAACTTTCATTTTCTAATGCACCTTTGAGAGTTCTACATTCAAACTCAATAACCAAACATGTACCTTTTAATTTGTTCCTTGTAATTGTACCATCTAATTGATCTCCAATGATTTTCTCAGGTGTATGATGCCTTCTAACATATCCAGCAAGTCAAGGCTCCTTCTTTCTAAATTCACTAGGTTCACCATGATCTTCTAAATCATGCTTAGGTCCCACTATCTATGACTCGGGTCCATCTTATTTAGTTCTGACAAACTATGTAGATTATGCTTTAGCCCTTCAACCCAATAAGCATTTTCACATCAAAGATGATTGGTCAGTGCAATACAACATTTTCCCTTCACATAACAAGGTTTGCCATTTCCAAATTTGACATGTTGGAATCCTTTAAAATAACTGAGAGTGGGGGGAGGGGTGAATTGGTTATCCAAGTTCTAAATGTACAATTAAAACTTTTCACAGCTTAGTGAACCCATATCCATAAAATGTTTTCATCATGCATTCATCCATTAGATCATACAATCACTTAAACTTGTAGGTTACTATCAAATCAACTTTGCAAAAATGTAAGCATGAAACACAATAGACTCAATAACACAATTGACACAATGATTTAATGTGGAAACCCAATTTAGAAAAATCTACTAGTAACATGCTACTCATTTTTACTCTTTTGAAGTGATGCCCTGTGAAAGGCCAACCCTAATAAGGGTTACAATACACACTGTTAAATGTGATTTGGTTAAAGGATCTCAATCACCTTCTTAGGAGTGAGCCTTGTTAGAAGACTTTAGACCATTCACTTGGAATATCACCTAGTTAAAGGATTTAAAAATGACTATTAGGTCAACCTTAATCAAAAAAATTTACTCTAGATTGGTACAATGATTAGAAAGTAACAAAAAGGCTTGATCTAATAAAAAATTACAACACACTTGCATATTATAAATCTATGTTTTTAGTCCTCCATTCTACTCATCTTTCACACACTTTAGCTCTGATAGCTTGTTCTCCCTTCAATCATCCATACCCTTAAGCCTTCTTTCTTTTCTTGCCAATGTAGTCTCTTCTCATAGGTGACTGAATGAAGCAATAACCCTAGACTCCTTGTCTTCCTTAGCTTCTCACACATGACAACCTTTGTTTTTGACTAGCCATCTCTATAAATAGAGAATTAAGATCTTTTGTCATTCATACTCCTTCATCCATTTTAGGGATAGGTCAGATCAGGTAGGATTCAATGAATCTACCCACTATTTCATTTCATTCCCTTCTAGAAAATTCTCCTTTAATACTCTTTGAATTTGCCTCAAAATGGTTCACCATGAATTCTGTGACACTACCTCATCAAGCTCATCTTCCACATGGTTCACCCAATCCAATAAATCAAACCTGTTGGCTTAGATTCATCAAACTCTTGATCTTTCACATAATGTTGACACTTGGCATTAACCTACTTCTGATGCTTAGCACATACTATGTTTCTTGAAATCCATTATCAAAACACTTGACACAAACTAAATTTTACTAGTGATCAGCATCAACTAAAATTTACTCAGCTTACACTATATCACTCGGCTTACACTAAAATTGACTTTTCTCAGCTCCAATTGAATTTCATTTTGGCTTTCACTAACTTTTCTTGGCATGTACTATGTAGAATGTTAATCTTTCTAGAAAAAAATTGTTTAACTTGTTCTTCTAAACTTAATTAGTGTATCTATCCTTTAAAACCTTAAGTAAATTATAAATGCACTATAATATCATTGTCTTAACTAATCCTTGTGCTCATTTTCCATTTCATAACTCATCCTTTCCTCTAGGTTCCAGTGTTTTCTCATTTGATCAAATCCTCTTCATTAATAAAAAAAATGATAGTATTCAAATCAAATAAGCAATTGTCTTACCAGTAAGTAGCAGGATTGAAATCAGTGACAAAACAATGATTAAAACACATTTATCATACTTGTATCAATCTATTTTCAACATGACACTCCCACCAACATAGTGTTCTAGGTGTCAAATTTTGATTTATCACCAGTCATGTTTTGAGAACAACCACTATCAATAATCCATGTATCATTCTTACTAACATGAGAAATGAGGGCCATCTTATCATTCTCATCATCTGATTCATCCTTAACATCAATGTAAACCATTTTGTCTTCTTCACTACTATTAGAATATTTAGCCATATAACAAGATTTCTTACCTTTCTCCTTGTAGTCTTTGTTGCTTTTGAAATCCCTCCTTCCTTTATACCTTTCAAGCTTCTTTTCTTATTTTCCTTCTCTATTTGGACACTGTAAGAATTTTCCTTAGGGAAAAATCACCCAAGATTAAGAAGCTCAATAACTAGCACAAAATAGACCAATAAAGTATGATCAAAATAACAATATGAAATCCAAATGATGTTCTCAGATGTAGTACACACAAGGAGTGCTTGTATATAAAGACCTCTAGATTGACTAGGAGTCAGCACATTGATAAGTCTTACAACCAAGCATATTTTCACCAATAGTGGATTATCCTCCATTAAGCATAGGAGTTAGTGCAATGATGAGAGGATAAGCCTACAAAGGTGTGTCACATAAAATTATGTTGTAGACCCCATGTGTTAAATTAGAGTTTCTTACTCATGTGTTGTCAACATGAAAACTCATATAAGTACATAAAATCCTATGTGTCTAACCTAAGAAATAATAAAATAATGCATTTATCCTAAGTAAACTTAATTAATGTGTAATAAATCATTATTTACCTTAACACCCCCTCCCCCCCCTTAAGTGCAACTTAGGGGAATGCACTTAAGCTCACAAAAGCTATTATGAAATGCATAATGGGTCTCAACTATAAGGCCATGTCAGGAACTCAAGTAAAAATGCAATGCTAAAATGCAATGAAATCTCTCTGCAAATGGGGAAAGAGGGAAAGCCTCATGGGAAAAACCCTCCCCCAAAAATAGAGATAAATATAATAAAAAAATATGCATGAATGGATGGAGTAATCAAGACCCCCCATTATGACATACATCATGCATATGCAATAGAGAATCCCTTGATGAAATTTACCCCCCCCCCCCCCCCCCCAAGTGAAGGATCTTGTAATGGTAAGGGTTTGAAGACAAAAGAAAATCCAATGCCAAAAAATAATGTTTCTCCCTTGAGGAAGAAGATACACCAAGTATAGGTGCAAGTATGCTTCCCACTATGGATAGGAAGATGGAAAAGGGATCCAGATCTAGAATGGAGTGAATGCTACATCTAAAGTTTTCCCATATGTCAAAAATTCCTTGATGAATGTAGATGCCACAAACCAATCTAGTGAGCCCAAAAGAAGGTGGAAAACAAGGTACCATGTCCATGGATGAAACTGAATCAAACTCCAAAGATGATGAAGCATCTTGATAGGAAGATGTAGGAAGAGAAGCAATGTCACCTCCCCTCAATAGTGATTGTACACCCCTGATAGAAGCTACTTGATGACTAAAGATGTTGCACCATGAAAGACAAATGAAGTTCCTCCATGCAAGAAAAAATGGTACCATAGGTGTAGTAGAGAATGCTCCCCAATTGGTAGGAAGAATCCTTATAAAAAATGATGTCTAAGGAAATGGGAAGAAAATCTCCAAAGACTAATATGTCTCATTTGAAGTGAAAGAATCCTTCACTATCTACTTTAAAGAAATGTCCACAATCATGTTAGAATGATCAAGTGGTTAAGGGTCGGAGTGTACCCTCACAACAAGTGAAGAAGTCTCCTCAAAAAAGAGAAGATGGATTTCATCAATGATGTCTCCCAAATATTCAATATAAGACTCCACAAACAACCTTGCAATGTCTGAAAGGAAGTCATCTCACGAAGTTGAAGTTGGAAGATAGTGTAGTTCCTACTGCACTAAATCATGAGCATCTATGGCTAGAACTAGATCACTAGAATCAATAGGAGTATCAAGATGTGTCATCTCATCTAGAGTTGAAGGTACCATAACTAGAGTGATTGAAGATAGAATGTCTTCTGGAAATGGAGGAACATTAGGATCTCAATATGCTTTCTAAAGAGCCATCCAAATGTCATAAGGATCATTGAACTTGTTAATGGCATTAATGTAGTCAACATTGAAATTAAAATAAATGATATGCTTAATTATTTAGACTGGTATCGGATCATCAGATGGTAGTTCTTTGGAACATAGATAAGGAAATACTTCGTTATGCTCTCTTCTTTGATGATCAATTATCAAGGCACTCCATTTTTTATAGTTCCTCTTTGTGAACACTGGTCTTACACCAAACTGACATGTGAAAAAAAACTTCATGAGATCAATAAATATATGGACCCCTCCCCCCCCCCCCCCCAAAATGTGAAAAATAATCAACCAAACCCCCCCTAATGCATGATTTGTTACTTTATACTTAGTGTGATTAGAATAGGCCACTTGTCAATTTTAGCCTTAGTGGTCTTTTTATTTGTTATTTACAACCTCCTCTTGGAGTTCAATTCTAGAACTTTACAATGTATCTCAGATATACAACAATTATCAAAGCATTACAATGCAAAAAAGGACCTAATTTTGAAAGTGGTATTTTTGTCCATACAAGCTTAAAATCTAAATGTAGATCTAGAATGTAGATGAAAAATTATTCACTTTTTTAAAAAATGTAACATGATTTGGAGTCCAGATGAGCCCGTACGGAGTGTTTGAAGTTGCAAAATTTACGATTGGACAAGTATAGTCACCAAAAAACTAAAATTTCTAAAAAATTTGTGCACCAAAACTAGAAAATAATAGCACCACTAAAAAGTTTAGGAAATTCTAGCCAAAATTTAAAAAAATTGCACCTGATTGAGCCTAGATGACTAAGAAATGGCCTCCCAAAGTCAGATTGCCAAATCAAAACTAAATTTGGAGAGGGTTCTAATCAGAAAAATGAGGTTAAATTTGATGTCCAAATGGCCATTGTGGTAGTGCAATTTGGCCTACAAATGATGGTCAAATGGATGTCAAATTTAAACTAGTGACCAACTAATGTCGACAAAATAGATGCCTCCCTAGGTGGCATGACAAATGACATCACTGGTGACATTAGTTGTATGGAAGAGTACAAACTTTGCTAACATGGAATGCTAATGGGGCATATGAAAGGTGATCTAGCCTATCATGTTAGAGTTTGACATGGATCTGCACTAGTTGGGATGTTGAGTCATGGACTATTTTATGGTGCCATGTTGAGTCCTTTGTGATGGTAGCTCATCACTATGGAGGGTTGCTAGAAAGGAGCTGATGGGGGCTAGAAAACTAGAAGACTAGCATATGTGTTCAATGGTGGTTGGCAGGGGTGAGAAAGTGACTAGAAAGACTAGACGATGGCTAATGGGGTATTCAATGACATTGGCAA
The DNA here is from genome assembly GCA_028749045.1 of Cupressus sempervirens. Classification (NCBI taxonomy): domain Eukaryota; kingdom Viridiplantae; phylum Streptophyta; class Pinopsida; order Cupressales; family Cupressaceae; genus Cupressus; species Cupressus sempervirens. The sequence goes on along the minus strand of CM053787.1, from coordinate 221,453,809 downwards.
GTGTGGTGGGTTAGTCCCACATTTGCCATGGAAGGAGCTCCTATTAGAATTCTTTAGAATAACTGAGAGGGGGGGGTGAATCAGTTATCCAAGGTCCAAATTCCATATTAATACTTTTTCACTACTTTTAATGAATCCATACACTTTTCATCCATCCAAACTTTAAATCAACCATATTAGCAAGTTACAGTAAATCAACATGCAAAGATAAAACATGCAAGATCAAGACATGACACAATGATTTATGTGGAAACCCAATTTGGAAAAAACCACCAGTAACATGCTACTTGATCCTCACTATTCTAAAGTGATGCCCTATTAAAAGCCTACCTTGTTAAAGGCTTACAACACACTGTTAAATGTGACCTTGTTAGAGGATTTCGAAAAACTGTTAGGAATGGGCCTGTTTAAAGGACTTTAGAACATTCACTTGGAATGTCACCCTGTTAAAGGATTTATCTCATGGCTATTAAACCAACCTAAGTCCAAAGGATTTAAACTAGAACCATTACAATTGCTATAAAGTAACAATAATGGTCTTTTGATCTAATTTAACTTACAACATACTTTGCAGATTTTAGATCACACTTTCAGTTCAATCCTAATGCTTGGCTTCAATCACTTCAGCTCTAACTGCTTGACTTCTTCTCAAGCTTTGTCTCTTTGAGTCTTCTAACTCATTGTACCAATGCATCCATATTAGGGGTCTTCTTACTGAAATAGAGTCACTATGCTCTCTTATCTCCTTAGCACCTCCTTCAGCATTTCATGCTTTCATGCTTGACCGCCTCTCTCTCTCTCTCTCTCTCTCTCTCTCTCTCTCTCTCTCTCTCTCTCTCTCACACACACACACACACACACACACACACACACACACACACTAGCTTATGACTCCTTAAATAGAAATTTGATTTTCCTTTGCCTCTCATTTCTCCCTTTCCAATTTTAGGGTTTTGAATGGATTAGGTAGGATACAATGTATCTACCTCATATCTTGTTCTTATCTTCAAACTTCATCAGTTGTAATCTTAAAAACATTTTACATGGTGTTCTATGCCACGAGCTCATCATTCTTATCTTCCATTTTAATTCACAAACCTCTAGATAACAACCTTGTCAGCTTAGATCTGGCGAATCTTTGATTTTCAAAATAATGTAGCAACTCAGCATTATTGATTTATTGGTGCTTGGCATCTCTGTGTTACTTAGCACTATTGGTTTTACTAGTGCTCAAAATTTCTGTGTTACTTGGCACCTATCTTTCCTTAGCACTCGATATCACTCAACACTTGAACTTTCTCGGCACTTGAAGTTTACTCGGCACTTGAACTTGCTCGACACTTGAACTTTACTCAGCACTTGAACTTGCTCGGCACTTGAACTTGCTAGGCACTTGAAGTTTACTTGGCACTTACTAAGAATTTACTTGGCACATACTAGCTTGCTCGACTCCTTCTCTCTAATGAACTTAGTTGAGCTTTACAAGTGTCTTAGCTAAAACCTTACATCTTTGATATGTATTAGTGTACCCATTCTCTGTATCTTATAGTATGTCATCAAATACACTTTTCAATGGCTTAGTTGATCCTTGTACTTCGTTACAACATCATAACTTCAACCTTTCTCTAGGTCTTCTAATTACATCTTATTGATTGCCTCCTCCTTGACAATCAACTAATTGATAGTATTTGGATCACTAAAGCAATTGTCATTCCTGCAAGTAGCAAGTTTGACATCAATGAAAAAACAATGATTGACAACATTCTTTACCATTTCCATATATCATTCCAACAACTTTCCTCATGATCTTTTCAATCATTTCCAACAGCTCCTATGCTTTATAAAAGAAAAGGCATGTAGGGTTCAAAGAAATGAGCCAACTAGATTTGGCTTGTGTAGTCATCTTAATGTGTGTAGTCTACTAGAATATGGTTTGAATTGTGGTTGTCAGTTATTGAATATGAAAGGAATATTTCACTGAATATCCTATGGGGCCAAGTTTTGACCACTTGGTTCCTACAAACAAAAATTTCTCTACAAGCCTAATAGGCCAATTTTTTTTTCAAAAATAGAAACTCAAAAAATTTGAATATTGCACAATAATGGTAGACAAAATAAATTTAGATCTAAAAAAAAATGCACAGATCTAAAAAATGATTATACTAAATTTGCAAATGAAGCCTTTGGGTGCTGATTTGTAAAAAAATTGTGTCAATTTTGACTATGGCCCAACATAGGTGAATTTATAGTCAATTTTCACTAAATCAACACTCTGGATGCAATGGTGAGGTCCACTTTTGCTCTAGACACTCCCAATAGCTATGAATAGTCTAGATCTAAAGTGAGACATCCTTAGTGAGGTGAAGCAAGAATAGTCTCCAATGGCTATGAAATGACACCTCTATGGCTCTGATACTATGTAATAATTTTCCTTAGGGAAAAATCACCCAAGATCAAGAAGCTCAATAGCTAGCACAAAATAAACCAATAGAGTATGAACAGAATAACAATATGAAATTCAATTGATGTTCTTAGATGTAGTACAAAAAGGAGTGCCTAAATATAAAGGCCTCTAGACTAACTAGGAGTCAACACATTGATAAGTCTTACAACCAAGCACATGTCCACTAGGAGTAGATTATCCTCCATTAAGCACATGAGTTAGTGCGATGATGAGAGGATAAGCCTACAAAGATGTGTCACCTAAAATTATGTTGTAGACACCATGTGCTTAATTATGAGGGTAAATAGATATGTTTTCAACATGAAAACTCAGTTAATTATGCAAATTCTAGTGTTGTAGACACCATTTGTTAAATTAGATTTGCTTACTCATGTGGTGTCAACATGAATACTCATATGAGTACACAAACTCCCATGTGTGTAACCTAAGAAATAATAAAATAATGCATTCATCCTGAGTAAACTTAAGTAAAGTGTAATAAATAATTATTTACACTAATAGACACCTTGCAACAATGTGACCAACTTTGTCACAAGAAAAGAAGATCAAAGGAATTTTTCCTTTGTACTTTCCTTTTCCTTAGGGAAATCTTCTTGCAAGAATGCTTCAATAACTTCAAGATCATCATCAGAACCATCTTCATGTTCACTATCAAACCTCTTGTTTTTGGACTTTTCAACTTTTCTCTTGAATGATAGCTTGGCTTGGAATGTAGACTCAAGGTAACTAGAGTTAGGAACACAACTATAAAATTTTTCTAACTCAAATGCTATCAACCTTCTAGCTAGTCCATCCAAAGTTATATCATTCTAAGGATCCCATCTCATTTCTTATATAGTTGATACTTTGATTAGATAAATAAGGATAAGGGTTTTGAGTACCCTTTTTACCACTGTTACATCATCAATTTTATGACCCGAGGCTCTTATTAAACATGAACTAGATTTTATTTTTTCATTGTATTGTGCAATCTTCTCATCTTCTTTCATCTTCATCTGATCGAATTAACCTTTGAGACTTTCTACCTTAGTTCAGCTTACATTTTTTCACCTCAATAGATAGCTTTTAGATTGATCCACATCTCATAAGGAGTAGCACAATTTTTTATCTCATCAAATTCAGCATAGTTGAGAGTGGAAAATATATCAATCATCATAATGCTATGATTCTTCTTTTTGGTAGTTTCTTCCATAGTCATAGTTCTAGTAGGTGCCATATACTTGGTTTTTAGATATTTTAGAATCGAGTCTCCAATGGTTGTCAATGCAACTTCATAAGTTCTTACCATGCTTGGAAATTATCTCTATTCAACTTAGGAATCTCCCTTCTATAAGGTATCCTGATCTTTAGCTTAGGTCCTTAAAACCTTCTCTACAACTACCAAAAGCTTTGATACAAATTTTTGGAAATGTAAGATGAATAACTAAGAGGGGAGGAGTTAATTAGTTACCACAAAAATAAATCCCAATCTCTTAAGATTTCAGTGCAAAACAATACTAGACTGTATTGAAAATAAAATATTATTGTAACTTGGTTAGCACTGAAACACTCAGTTAACACAATAACTTAGTTTAAACTAAGAATGACTATCACTAGATAAACATTCAATCAATACTAAATGTATGCATTGTTACTTTGTTAACATTGAACATGTAGATTTTGTGATATGAAGTGTGATTAACCTTAATTAACTTAGTTGTAGAATCATAAAAAAAGTAACATGAACAAAAGAGGCACTAAGATTTAATGTAAAGAACCAATTTGGGAAAAGCCACCAATTGAAACTAGTTATTGTTTTTCACTCTTCGAAAGTGATCCCTATTAAGATCCAATCCTATTAAAGGTTACAAAATACACTATTATGTGTGACCTAGTTAAAGGATTTAGTTCACCTCCTTAGGAGTGGCCTTATTAGAGGTCTTTAGACACTTCAATCTAGAAATGCTACCTTGTTAGAGGATTTCGAAAATAACTATTAAGCTGACTCTATTAGGAGATTTTATTCACTACTATAATTAATAGAGAGTAACAATGATATGACCTAATTTTTGATGCAACTATATTTGCTAATTTTAGATCTTTGTTTTGGCAAATTGATCCTTCTTGATCAAAATGTTCTTTGTAGGTTGGTTAACTCCTAATTTGCTTCCTTAATTTATTTTTTCAATCTCATGTTTCTTCTTCTTAATTCGATCCTAAACTTGACCTTATACTTATATATTTTACCTTGTCAATTCATCTTGAATACAAATTCAAAAAAATGAAATTCATCCCATAAGTCGGCTAGAACTAACCAAAAAAATTGATATAGAAAAATCCTTTGTTAGTAGACCCAACTTTGTCAACATTAACTCAAGAACAACTTTCCTTCATTGTTTCTTTGGTAATCGAGTGAGCTTGGTTAACACTCGTTCCATGCCAACTTTTTGTTGGTAACCAAATGAGCTCAATAGAGAATGTCTTCTTGCAAACTTCCTTTTGGTAACCAAGTGATCTTGGTTAACACTTTCTGTAAACTTGGTTAATATTGAAAAACTTTTCATACACTACAACTTCCTTTGACTCCCAAGTGAGCTCTACATACATTGTTTGCTCGATATATACTTGATATTTGTGTAACATCGAAGACAACATAAAATTGAATGATTATATCTGACACTCATATCCTTTTTCTTTGTTGGTGTAAGGAGAGTACTAATTACTTCTATCTTTTTGGGATCAACTTGAATGCCATTTGAAGAAATATAATGACCTAATACAATACCCTCCTCCATCATCATATAACACTTCTCACTATTCAATGAAAGGTTACATTCTTGACATCTTTTCAACACTTCATCTAGATTGGATTTAGCTTCATCAAAGGTAGAACCATAAATATTGAAATCATCCATGTAGATTTCTATACAGTCAGTAAACATATTCGAAAAAATGTTTATTACCATTCTTTTAAATGTAGTAGGAGCATTACACAACCCAAAGGATAATATTGAAAAGAAAAATGTTCCCCAAGGATAGGTAAAAGTTTTTTTGTCCTAATCCTCTAGTACTATTTGTATCTGATTAAACTCATTGAATCCATCCAAAAAAGAATTTTCTTTTTTTCCAGCCAAGTTATCAAGAACTTGATCAATGGAAGGCAATGGGAAATGATCATTTTTAGTGGTTGTATTAAGTTCTCTTTAATCCACACATACTCTCAATTTACCTCCTTTCTTATGGACAATCACCAAAGGGGAAGCCCACTAGCTATAAGAAATAGAGTAGATGAATTCAACATTTAAGAGTTTCTGTAATTTAGTTTGTACATATCAGGTAATGCATGATTCACTCTTTGTTGAGGTTATCTAATAGGCTTACATTCTTATGTAATTTAAATTTTGTGAGTACCAATTTTTGGGTCTAAACCTTTTACGTTTGTATAATCCCATGCAAATCCTTTATGATTTTCCTACAATAACTCAATTGTACTTTTCAAATTGGTAGGGGTAAGGTTCTTATTAACATTGAGATCCTTTCCTAGACTAATTTCAACTCTAGTGACTTTATCAATCATAGCCAACTCATTGAAGTTAGAAGACCTAATTTAATGAGGTAAAAAGGTACGTAGGTAACTTGTGGCTATAGGAAAGTTGGGTGTTTCCTTAAGAGGAAGAATTATTTGTAATGAACAATTTTGGACACTACACAAAGTAGTGTTCTCACCATATTCATTAAGTAGGATGGGTGCAAGCATATCATAATAATTTTGAGGAATCATAAATGATTTTCTTTCAATCATCATGAGATGATTTAATGATTTTATCTCTGGTTCGTCATCTTCTAAATTAGGCCAAACAACTTGATCATGTTGAAAGAGTGGTTTAGTAGGAGAGACAAAGCTAATTTCTTAATAGTGGATCCATTAGAAATGGTCATTTTTCATTATTAGCAAGCAATAAAAACATATTTTATAGAAAACCAAGGCCATCCTAAGATAATAGGATATTCCCCAAAGTTTCTTTCGGTGATAAAATGAAAAAATCCATTGAATACTCCAAAGAATCCAAAGTAACTATGGCATCATTTATCATCCCATTGGGCATTATGGTGGAACTATCAACAAGCTAAAGTGTGGTAGGAGTTTCTCAAATACCAATGATATCAAGGTAAAGAATAACCTCCCTAGTCATAAAAATTGACAGATGCATCTAAATCTATTAAAGCATTTTGCATTTGTGTTCCATTGATATGGATTGTAACAATTGGAATCTCGGGCTCAAAATATTTTGGAACTATTGATTTTTTTAGCATAAGGTCAAATAGTTTTCCCATGACATGGATAGTTTAGGGATCCTTTCACTTTTTAATAGGTTTTTTTTATATAGGCCTCTTTAATAGCTTTGGTATATGTTTGGATTTCCTTCAAGACATCTAGCAATGGTATTGTGACAATAATTTGACTCAATTGAGTGAGCAATTCTCCTACAGTACAGTTTTCATGGGGACTTGATGATTGAACAAGTCTTTGTGGAAATGACAGTGATGGTACTACAAGAGGAGGTTGTGATGGCATAGGAAGGGATTCTTAATTCAAGTATTCCTCAAAAGAAACCTATGTTACTATTAGCCTTATAGGATTTGGAAGAGTGGTTCGAAGCCAAAGGTGTATATCATTGATTGACTAGGTTTATTGTTGAGTATCATTAGAAGATTATACTAGTTTGTAAGCACTCATGATATTTGGATTTTGTGTAGGCCTAGATGTTAACAGTGTTAGAAATTTTTTCAATTCTCACATCAGGATTCATGATAAGGGCTTAACCACCTGAGTGGTTGTATCAAGCATTGATAGATCGGTCTTTTGGTGCAACAGAAACCCCACTCTAACAAGTGGTATTAGAGCTTGGTTATAGGTTTGAATCCTCAGAACCTTAGGTAACACCAAGGGAGGGATTGTTAGAAATTTTTTTAGTGCTCCACTATGGATTCATGACAAGGGCTTGACCACCTCTTGTGTACTATAAGTTGAGTGGTTGTACCAAGCACTAACATATTAGTCTTTTGGTGCAACAACAACCCCACTCTAACAAACTACGTTTGTTTGGGTGGATGATTATTGGTTGTATGAGAAGGTAGCATCATAGCTTGCTATTGAGGTTGTGATAGGATATTATATTTCTAATTAGACCACCAGTGAGATAACTATTGTGTTAGTTAACTGTTTGTCTTCCTTATGTTTTTTCTTTATACCTTGACTCTGAACTTGCCCAAAGGCATATGAAGGACAAAGGTGTTAAGAACCAAATGGATTAGTGTAGTTATCCATCAAAGACCCCTTAATTGAAAGGTAAAACTCCCTTTTGAATGAAATATATACAATGATTTTTTTTATGGTTTTGTGGGTATGCTCTTAACCAGAGAGAAGAAGAGGCAAAAACCAAGTTGCTCAACACATAAAGAAACATGGGAAATTTAAATGGGGAAAAAATCCAACATGAAATGTATTTTGACCTAAATTCAATGAATGAAAACATGCATAACCAGCTATGATAGTAGGGAGAGAGGAAGAGATGGTGAAATCAACAATTCCTAAATTACACAATTAGTTGATGTTTTCACAGTAACTAGATTGTCTATCCCTCAGCTACTCCATCCACCAGTTTCTAGCCTTCTTGTGCAACAAACTATACTAAACACACAAACTAAGGTGTATAGTAGAAAGAAAAAAAGAGATGCTTATTTTGAAGAAAGTAATATATATAATCTATTCAACAAAGGAAACAAAACCAAGTTCATTTACATTCATTCAATTCCCAACAATAGGACATTCATTCCATACACTATATAGAACCTAAATAAAAAACAATTAAAATAAACTCAAACTCACACACAATAGTCCCAGCTATAGGGGTTTCCCCAAAAGTAATTTTGTTGATCTTATTAATTTCTCAAAAGTTTACATTTATAGGCCTTCTCAAAATGGCTAGTTACAATGGATGATTTCTTCGAAGAGCATCTCTGAATAGAATAAACTAAAAATAGGATAAGCTTGGATCATTGTCCATTATAAAGACTAGAAAAATTCCATGAATGGATACAAAAAGAAAGAGAAGAGGGAGAATGACAGGTTCCTAGAAAAGCATCATAATATCACATCTTCTTAGGAGTAGCAGCCTTGGCTCTATAAGATTTCACAATGTTAGATACTTATATAGTTCTTCAACATCTAGAATGATGATTTTGTTAGCTCAAAAAATCCATTAGTCATGCATCTTAGTCAATTCATCTATTTGGGTGATCCTTGACTTGAATTTCTCTGATTCTCTCTTTATGATTACATCTACTGCTAAGAGGTCCTAGATCTTGGACACTTGGAAGTTGAGTGGGTCAATAAATTCATTGATAAATGCCCAAGTACTTTGATTTCATTCTTTCAATATCCAAAAGCTTTCCATTAGTAGACCAAAAGGACTTCGTGTATACTATCTTCAAATATTGAAATAACTTCTCAATGACATTCTACACTAGGTCATGTACATCCTTGAGCTCATTTGTGGACCTCATGGAGCTTTCTATAAAAACACTCCAATGATTGTTTATAGTGAAATAATGACTCCTTGTCCATTTTGAGGATCACATGAGTAATGGCAATATTTTTTTTAATGTCAATCACCTCTTGCAAAAGGGCCAATTGCTCTGGTAGCTTATATCCCTAAGTTTGTGAGCATCTAACACTATACTTTCCAAGTGTTCAACTAATGGGGGACCTTGAGCCTTCATCTGATCTACCCATCCTCGGACAACCTACTTGAATTTCCTTTCTTGTTGCATCTTTAGGAGTATCTTTTTGTTCTCCTCTACATTTAGGTCAAATTGACTCGATGAAGTGCTCCTAAGTGTAGACCTTATATACTCCAGCAATTTTGTGTTCAAAGCTTTCATGATTTCCTTTTCTACTCTAAGCTATTCCAACTTATCTTCAATTTTCCTGTTGGTGTACTTTAACATGTTCACCATGGAATCATTAATTGGGATGCCAAGATCCATCATTCTAATCTAGAAGTCAGCTTTGGAAAGCTCATAAAAATTGTCTTCCTTTTGTGGCTTAGTGATCTCTACTAGCATATGGTCAGTTGTCACATCACTAGCTAGCCCAACAATTATCTTTTGCTTCTTTACTTTCTTGGATGGCTAAGAGGAGATGTCTTTTATGATCAAGTCCTTTAATGGAGTTGCTTCCTCATATCTCCTCTTCTTCCTATCAATGGTCTCTTCGAGCCATGAATTTATAGAAAGCACATTGATAATGGACTACAAGGTAGTGGAATTGAATAGCTTCCTTAGTATTAAGATAGTTTTCTTTCTCTAAGAAGAAATAGGGAAGGTAGTGACCTTAGTAACTGAAAGAGCTAAGATATCCACTTGTTGAGATACATCTTGTTCTTGGTCATCCATAGAGTTAGTGTCGCCATACAAATTGATGACTTGGATAGGAGAAGATGGATTGGACACTAATTTTTCTTTTGCTTTCCCTTTATCCTTGTGATCCTCCTTCTTGCCAACTTTCTTAGTGTTTTGAAGAGGGCCAACTCCATAGGTAGGATTCACACATTCTTCTCTAGAGTTTGGTCTTCACCTTGACCAATGGACTTCAATGGGCCCACAAATGTTGATATAGTACTTATCATGGTTGTTGTTGTGGTTGACTGGGTGGCTCTAGAAGATACTCCACCCATCGAACTAAAGCTTCCAGTCCTCTTATTCCTCACTTGGGTCCACTCCACCCATTTATCTATTCTTAGGATTATCCCCTCCATAAGAACCTCGATAGTGTCTATGACTGGACAGCTAGGTGGGATAGAGAAAATTATGGTACCTTTGGTATTTTTGTAGGATGTGGGATCCATGTAGTCTCCATCATCTATAAGTTCAGAAGCATCAACATAATCATTATACAATTTAATCTCATTAATTGTTATCTGAGACCAAAACTTCTATCAAGTTTTGTACTCATTGAGACACTCTGACCAAAGGTCTTCAATATTTGAAACTATTGGTGTAAATAAGTATTTACTTATTACACTTATTTAAGTTTTACTTAGGTTAATGCATTATTTAATTATTATTTTACATGAGACACTTAGGAGTTTGTGAACTCTCATTGAGTTACGCAACTCTATTTATGCACATGGTGTCTAAAACACAAGAGTATGCATCATTCACTAAGTTGTCATGATGACAACACAATTATTAGCACTCCTCATTTAGCACATGTTGTCTACTCCATTGATTTGTGTGCTACACCATTGTAGGCTTATCCTCACATCATCACACTTAATCCTATGCTTAATGGACGATAATCCATATCTGGTGGACATGTGCCTGGTTGTATGACATATCATGATGCTAACTTCTATGCATTCTAGAAGCACTCTTAAGGCCTTTATATTTAGGCAATCCTAGTGTACTCTTGAATTCAGTTATTGAATGAATATCATCATTCTGATCATACTCTGTCTATTTTGGTCGACTGTGTGCTTGTGTTGAGTTCTTTAGTTCTTGGGTGAATTTTGGCCTAAGACAAATTCTTACATGGTATTAGAGCCAAGGAGGATTTTCATCACATAGCCATTCAAGACATTCATGCTTTAGCACCTTGACACAAATCCAAAGGATCCACAAAAATTGGGAGCATCTATAGCTAGATCTGACCTCTCCATTTCATCTAGAGCATCGATTCGGTGAAGATCGACTATAAACTCACCTATATTGGATGAAAGTTGATCATGAAGCAAATTTTTTTTGCGAATTGAAACCCGAAGGCCCCAATTTTTAATTCGAGTATAGTCAATTTTGGATCTATTTAATTGTTATTTTTGGATCTAAAATATTTTTCTTCTCTGTAATTTATTTTTCAAACTAATATTTTTGAAAAAAAATTTCCGTCAGTTGTATAGGCAGAGAAAAAAAATTTAGATGGACCGAGCAGTGACACCTTGTCTCAGCTTGTATTTGGTGGGGTGGATATATTGGTTTTTAATCACAAGATATTAATAATCTATGGATCTGCGGGCATTATAATTAATTTGAGAGCTCAAATCTTCTGCAGGCCATATTGCACCTGCGGGAGCTAAAGGTCATACTTGATTAAACTGGACATATTTTCGGTAGTGACAAATCAATCAGTGGCCTCATCAAAATCTAGAACATTCATTTCATTTTAAAACCATGGGAGATTACTTTTAAAAAGTGCACATAACGCTACTCTCCTGCATGTGGGACTAACCCACAAAACTCTAGCAAATATCACCGGCGGTCGCAATCAAATTCCCGATGATTGAAACTCTAGCTCAATAGCATATTTTAGGAGCCCGTTGAATAACACATGGACAATCCTCTCTATGTTGTTTGCAAATATGCAGTCCTAGTCAGCCTGTGACTATAATGTGCCATGTCTACAGAAGCCATAGGCCAGTCCAAATCATCGCACCTGCTATTAGCCACCTTACACGACACGTGACGACACTTCATTAGCTCTGCATAGTCTATGCCAATTCATCCATCCTAGTCAGCGATCAATAGCGCCCATGTCTATAGCTAGCTCGGCAGCCAAGTCAGCACCATATCGCACAAATTTTTCCATGACACTCGTTTGTACACTTCTGTACATTGTTGACATCATCGCTGATGTCATCTTAAGGTTGGGAGATGCTGATGTCATCATTTTTTGGCCTAAATTTTATGCCTATCTAGACGTCATTTTAGGGCAAAATAGAATTGCTGTGATGGCCATATGATCGTCAAATTTAACCCCATCATTCGTTGATGCAACCCCTCTCCAAATTGATTTTAGTTTTTGCAGTCTGACTTCAAGAGGTCATAACTCACACATCTAGACTCCATATTAGTGCAATTTTTTTTTTTTGAAATTGGGTAAAATTTTCTAAATTTTTCAGTGGTGTAGCTATTTTTTGGTTTTGGTGCATGGATTGTTCAAAAATTGCATTTTTTGGTGACTATAACTAGATAATCCTACATTTTGCAACTTCAAACACTCCGTATGGGCACATCTGGAGTCGAAAATAGGTTCCATTTTTTTTGAAAGTGAATTATTTTTTGTCTACTTTCCAGATCTGGCATCAGATTATAGGGTTGTGTGGCCAAAATTGTCACTTTCAGCAATAAGGCCTTTCTTTGCTTTGTAATGCTTTAGTATTGTAGCACATTGTAAAGTTTCAGATTTGTACTCTATTAAGAAGTTGTAACAAGAAAAATCAAAAGTCCACGAGGGCCAAAATTGGCAAGTGGCCCATTGTAATCGCAATAGTGATAAAGTGCCCAAAGCATCTATTTTGAGGGGTTTCTTGATTTAGTGAAAAGGGGGGCTATTATTGGTGTTGTGTTTTCTCTTTTCTGCACTTTTCTTTCATTTTTTGCATTATGGGCAACTTTAAGTTTCCTAAATTAACTCCTCATAACTATGCTTCATGGTCAATAAAAATGTTATATCAATTAATGCATAATGGAGTTTCACAATATGTAGATGGTACTCTTCCTAAACCAACAGGTGATAATGTATCAATAAGTGAAATTTTTGATTGGGTAGCCATGGATAGGAAAGCCCTAGGTGATATATGTTTGGGGGTAGATGATAAGATCATGTATCAAATCAAGAAATGTACTACATCCAACAAAGCTTGGGATACCATCAAAAGCCTTTATGGTAAAGTGCTTGAAGAGGATGTTTTCAAAATAGAAGATGAGCTTGTATCCTTAAATCCTAAGTCATATGACTCAATATAGGACTTCATCATTAAGGTGAATGAATTAAAGACAAAGCTTACGTATTGTGGGAGTTATATCAGAGATGACAGACTGATCTATCTCATACATAACAAGTTTCCATCTGAATATTCCACATTTATATCTTCTTTTAACATGTCAAAGACTACCTTAGGGTCTACCTACAAGAAAGTCACTTTTGATGAATATGCTAAACTATTGGATGATGAAGAAAAGAAGTTGAAATCAATGGGGATTCTCAAATCACCTTAGTCCAAAGCATTGATGGCCAATGAGGGTTCTCAACATTCAAATGGACAATCTTCAATTAAAGGAAAGGGTAAAAAGAAATGGAAGAAAGACAAATCTGAGGATGCAAAAAAGACAACACCACAATCCAATCAACAAGGCAAGTCCTTGAATTCCAACAAGAAAGGGAACAACAATAAGGAGAACAAGAAGTGCGCTTATTGCAAGAAATTGGGTCATGAAGAGCATGAGTGCTATCTCAAAAAGATTGATGAGTTGACCAACATCATGAAAAAACATAATGTTGCATTGCCTAATGCTTACAAGGATAAAGGATCGTCTTCAGATTCAAAGAGAAAAGTGCAAGCACTCATGGCTAATTCAAACTCTTCAAAAGAATGGATATTTGACTCAGGTGCCTCATATCACATGGGTTCTTCAAGGGAGGATTTTTCTTCAATGAAGCATTCAAGGGTACCACACATCTTCATGGGGAATGATAACAAAATGGAAGTTGAAGGAAAAGGAAACATGGAAATGGAAAATGGAGAGTTTCAAGAAGTTCTCTATGTTCCAAACCTAATTTCAAATCTCCTATCAATCTACCAAGTCACTCACTTTGGAGATGGACATAGAGTTGAGTTCCTTCTAGACTCAGTAAAAGTGCACAGTCTTAGAGATAATTCCTTTGTTGCAGTGGGGAAAGTGAATGATCACAAGAGGTTGTACTCTTTCTCACATTTTTTACCCAAGACTTCTTCAAAGGCCTTGTTAACTCAATCAAATTCAAACATGCAATTATGGCATGAGTGGTATGGTCATCTTGACTACCTCTATCTTTAGCAACTTTATACATACCACATGGTGAAAGGTCTACCTCAAATCAACTTTTCTAAGGGTGAGTGTTCAACAGATTCAGTGGATATGCATCTAGGGGGGGAAGTTACAAAGAGGGAAGTCTTCAAAAGCAACTGGTGTTCCTCAAATGGTTCACATGGTATTAGCAGGTCCTTTCGCATTCAGCCAGGGTCACTACATCACCTTTATTGATGACTTTTCAAGGTTCACTTGGGTCTACTTTCTACATAGTAAGAATGAAGTGTTGGAAAAGTTTCTAGACTTCAAGGCTCATGTAGAACAAAAATCCAGAAAGGCCATTGAAGTACTCCGAATGGACAATGGAAACATGGATGTGAATAGAAGACTTAAGGCCTTTTGCAGACATGAGGGCATTGATCTTCAGACTCCTTTAGCATTCAGTCAACATAAGACAAATGTTGCATCATTGAGGATTTGCACTCTTAAGTCTATGGAAAGTTGCATGATTCATGCCAAGTCTCTCTATCCATCATTAGAAGTTGAAGCAATCTCCAGTGCCACTCGCATTCTTAATTGTTCTCCTCATCTAGCCTTAGATGGAAAAACTCATTTTGAAGCATGGTGCAATAGAAAACCTATTGTGACACACTTTAGAGTCTTAGGTTGTCCTACATGGGTAAAGAGATCTTCTAAGGGATGCAAGGCACAATCATCCCGGCCTTGTACTTTCATTGGTTATGAAGATTGTGTGAAGGGATATAGACTTCTAGATCTTGAGACACATCAGATATTTGTGGAGAAGGATGTATACTTTGAGGAAAGTTCTCCAAGCTTTTCCTCTACTCCTCTTCGCACATCATACAATGTGGTTACTAATAGTTGCACCAACGATAGTGCTTCAAAAAATTTAGACACAAGGAGTTCTGTCAAAAGATATAGTGAGAGGTCACTTCATTAGTTCAATCCATATGCATACATCGCCACAGTGATAGGTCCAGCACATCAGGGTACTTCTATTCTTCCAGATACAGGTTCAGTGACAAATTTGGGGGACAATGTTCATGATCTACCTCTTCTTCTTGATGCAAAAGTTCCTTCTTTAGTTTTCATGAGAGCTCCATCTTACTCTCTTGTTCATTCTCTACATGATCAATCCTTATAGGTTGAAGTGATTTTGGATACTTATGATTAGCAGTTGCAGCAGGGTTCCTCATTAGTTGCAGAGATAGACAGTTCTTTGGGATAGGTTCTTTAGCTAGTTGAGCAGGTTTCAGAGACATCACTTATCCATGGGATTCTTTCCACACACAATGGAATCATCTCATTTGTACCTTTGGCATTATTTCTTCCTAAGGGTAGGAACACCATTCTACACTCTTGGATCAACTTCTTCATCGGAGCATTCACTATTCAGCATTCTTCTTTTGGGGGGGAGCCCATCCTGTCTCTCTTCCTCTTCTCATCATTCTCTTATGTATATACTATATGTATGTCATAATGGGGGGTCCTAATTACTCCATCCATCGATGCATCCTTATTTATCTCTCTTTTTGGGGGAGGGTTTTTCCCATGAGGTTTTCCCTCTTTCCCCACTTTATGGGAGATTTCATATCATTATGTACATGGGTTCCTAACATGGCCTAGTAGTTGGGACCCATTATGCATTTCATCCTAGATTTCGTAAGCTTAAGGGCATTCCCCTAAGTTGCAATTAAAGGGGGGTGTTGGTGTAAATAAGTATTTACTTATTACACTTACTTAAGTTTTACTTTGGTTAATGCATTATTTAATTATTTTGCATTATTTAATTATTATTTTAGGTGAGACACTTAGGATTTTGTGAAATCTCATTGAATTATGCAACTCTATTTATACACATGGTCTCTACAACACAGGAGTATGCATCATTCACTGAGTTGTCATGATGACAACATAGTTATCAACACTCCTCATTTAGCACATGTTGTCTACTCCACTGATTTGCATGCTACACCATTGTAGGCTTATCCTCACATCATTGCACTTAATCCCATGCTTAATGGAGGATAATCCACATCTATTTGACATGTGCTTGGTTGTATGACATATCATGATGTTGACTTCTATGCATTCTAGAAGCTCTCTTGAGGCCTTTATATTCAGGCACTCCTAGTGTACTCTTGAATTTAGTTATTGAATGAATATCATCATTCTGATCATGCTCTGTCTATTTTGGTCTACTATGTGCTTGTGTTAAGTTCTTTAGTTCTTGGGTGAATTCTAGCCTAAGCCAAATTCTTACAAAAAAATTCTTGTATGCATATCCCAACTTCAAGTGATCCCTTATAAAGTTAACAAGATCATATAGAGGCATGAGTATCTCATAGTTTACCAATTTAATTTTTCTCTTAAAGCTCTTTACCAAATTTTGAGCATTAGATCTGGAAGCACATGAATATGGTCCAATGACTATAGGGAGAGCAATCTTAGCTATCTTCTTTACACTAGAACATAAGGTGTTCACTTCAAGGATCTATAACCACAATTCAACTAGAACTATCTTGTCTTCTGGATACCTCAAAAAATTCTTAAGAAATCCATCATAAGCTCCTATCTACAAATAAGAGAAACTCAAAAACTATATGAATGTACATCCAAATTTTCTCATGGCCAAAATTTCCTCTAGTGAAAATATCCTTTTAGGTCATCCTTGCAATTCTTGACATAGCCTCACTATGGAAGCATCATTAACAACCACATACTCCTCAAAACTTCTTTGAAACTATATGTGTGAGTAGAACTCTTATACTTTGGTGTGCTCATCATAGTTCTAGATGCTAGGAAGGCTAGGCCACAAGTGGTGCATTGCCAAGGCATAAATCAGATATGAGGACATGTAAAATTGCTTAAATCCTCTCACTAAATTCAACCACGAGGCAATCTCATCCAAGATAATCTATGCCTAGTTTATCTATATATCTTCAACACATGTTTCCTGCATTAGGAAGAAATGGTGTTTGATGAACTCCAAATATCCTCTTTTCCTTTTAGTCTGAGGAGGACAATGGGGATACCCACTATTTCTCTTTTCAAAATTCTGCCAGAAAGGGTCTTCAACATTTTTCTCTTCTTTGAGTGAGAAGTCTAGAACCATATCCTCTTTATATCTTCATGTCTAAGAGACTTCTCATTTAAAATAGATGTGGAAGAGCCGAAATCAACATCACAATGCTGCTCCTTCACGAAAATGACAAACACAGATTGTATCAATTCCTTATTGATTGAGATGAGGATAGATTGGTTAGTAAAAAAAATTTACTTTGTTTATGGGTCCTATCTCTCGATAAATTCCCTCACAAGCTTAGGTGCATGAACTACCATTGGAAAATCATCTACCTCAACTAATATACTCTCTTTAAGATTTTGAGTGATTAGGTCAGTAGGTTAAGAGTTGAGTCTTCTATGAAGGTCACTATTGGTAAATAGATTTTTCTTTCTAATTTTAACTCTCAAATGCCCTTATTTATGAACAATATTTGATTACAAAAGTGGGAAAGTTGCTTCTAAAAAGACTAACTTTCCTCTAAATTATTGAGTATAGCTCCCTATTATGGATTTGCAATGAATTATGTTTACTCCTAAATTTAGAATAGGGTATGTTCTTAATCCAAGAAGAGGAGAGGTAATCTGAGCTAAGCCTAAATAGGATCTAACTTAGGCAAGGAATGGTATTTGAGGGTAGATTAAGTTTATGAACTCACACATCTTATGAACTCATAAGGCTTAATGCTTCAATAGTGAATATTAACTAAACCTAAACTGATCTATCTAGAAATAGAGAAAGAAAGATTAATTTGAAGGAAAATGTTGAAAAGATTTCTTTTAAACCTCAGATAACAGTACTTATCATATTCAACTCGTGTCTCAGAATCGAGGAATGAAGCTCTATTTGTTTCCTTATTTCAATTTAGATAAAAAGAGAAGACATACAATTAAAAATTAAAAGATTGGAATAGAAAATAATTGACACAAAATATCATTCAATTGACTCTACAACATCAAGTATTTCTAACCAAAACTTAGTTGACCTTTTCATTAATATTTCATTCCAATACATATAGGATTATGAGATGACCATTACAAAAGAAGTTTAATTAGTTCATCTCCTCAAAAATGAGAAATGGCAAGGATTTGGTATTGTCAATTACAATGATTACATCCAAAATAATGGAAAGGGGCAGAATATGAATCACTTCACCTTATTTCCTTTTTTTTCTTTTTCCCTATAGACCTTAGTGCCTACAATGATTGGAATTAATTTTTCATGACTATGAACATGTACATTATTATATTTCAACAGCCATTTAGAATGCTCTCTGGCCAAATCCTTGACAACACTCAAATGATCTTGTATTTCCTCCATGGTGACATGTATATAGACACCAAATTTCTAGAGTTTAGAAACTTTGTTCTGATAAACGAAAGATATTTCTATCAAGCTATCTATGAAGTTGGAGAAGTTTGATTGCATGACATATATTCCAATTATTCCCTTTCCTTGACCACTAGTTTGTGAGTCTGTATGCAAACCTCTCAAGAGCTCATAATCTTTGTCTTGATCTTTCTTCACTTTAGCTTTCATTTCTTGTAGCCTTTGGGAAAAACACAAACCTATGTCACCCTTTTATAAAGGAAAAGGCTAACAAAAGTATAACTCTTCATCTTCAATGACATAAAACTGGTAGTATTATTTAGAATTTGATTATGAAGTAAACTAATGAAAGGTATAGAAATGGATGAAGTTTGGGACTTTAATTTTTAATAATTATTTGGATTAATAATTGATATATTTTCCTAATTTTTAAAAACAAATTTTTACTTGCTGAAAATTAGGGGTCTAGTTCCCACCACAAAACTATATGAAAATAAAATTATTTCACTTTGATCTTAGATTATGTTATAGATAACATATATAGGTAGAACAATCAAAAGTAAAAATTGGATTTAGACCTATGTTTTTATCTTTTATAATGATTCAAATTTCAACTCACCTAAAATCAATAGTTTTCATCTCCCACCATATTTTTCAAAAAAAGTCTATTCTAACCAAAATAAAAACTATACATTCTTGAAGAGGTCTCTCTCTAGAACATCATGTAATTTTTAAATTTTTTTTGATATGATTTAATATCTTTTCCTTTCTCAAAATTGAAATCTTCTCAAGTGGTAAAATGCGTTCTTGTAATTTTTTTTAATTGTAATATACTATATCTAATTAAAATGCTATAAACTCTATATGGGAATATTCTTGACTTTAAGCTCTATAAAATGGCATTTATACGTTATTAAAAAAATCATAAAAAATAGTAAGACTCATTGAAACATTAGTATTTTGAAATAATTTTTTTCTTTAGTAATAGGATACAAATTAGTATAAAACATGCATGTGATAGAGATTTCTAGTTGGAAAAGTGTGATACCATATATAACTTAGCTAGAATGAATTTTCCTAGATCATAGGTTTGAATAAAATTAATTTTTAGATAGAAATACTCAAATTCAGATATTCTAATAAGTCAGCCTAAAAGGTGACACAACTTTGTACTTTTACCCCTTTCTTGTATTGTCAAGATCATTTTAGACTTAAATTGCATGTTCTAGAGCCACTCAAATCAAGGTTCATCCCCTTTGGGCAAGATCTTTGCTTCCAAAACTTCCTTAGTCTTCATATGAGTGATCTTCTTTAGTAGAGAGACATAATGTTCACTCTCTTCATTCTCTCTATATCTAAAGTGGTACTATTCGATGAAATATTATATTTCTCTATTTCCAACATCAATATAGCATTTTCAATTTACTCTATAATAGCAAAGCCCCTCTAACATGAGTTTCCCACTACACTCTCTACCAATCTACCCGAATTGTTTGTCCTCTTGGAGTTGAGAGATGAGTGCTTGAACATCTATAGCAGATAGATCATTGGTGATAGGCATTCTAGAGATGCTTGCCAATGGGGTGACCAATTATCTGATGAAGCTATTCAATTCTTTAATTTTTGCCTTCATCCAAAATTTTGATAGCTTAAGGCTCTCTAATTTTCCTTCAATCACTTCATTTGTTGACTTCAACAAGCCAACCTTGGTGTCATACTTGGCTTCCCTGATATCCATTGAATGCATAGTGAAATCATCTATAGTCATGTCCTCAATCCTTTCATCTTTAGTAGGCTTTTCTATTTCCATTGTCAGATGCCTTATTTTAGGGTCCTGCCCAAGGATAGAAAAGGTCTTCTATTTCTTAACCTTAGTCAATGCAGATCTAGAGTGCATAGCAAGAGATAAGATATCCTTGTTGGGAGAACCTTTATCTTTCCTCTTTCTCTTCTTATCCATAGTATCTCCCAACCATGAATCTATGCCTATCAATTTAGAATCCATCCTAAGAGAGTCTATACTAAAAATCTTTCTCTTAGCCAAGGTAGTTACTCTCATAGTTAAAGAGAAGGGATTCTTTGGAGTTTTTTGGAAAAATGCTTTGAAGAATCTTGGCCTTTCTCTACCTTTGCAGTCTTCTTGGTTGCCTCATCTAACTCAGTGGACTCACTATCACTACTTCCTCCATCTCCTAAATCCACTACCTACACATGAGGGCTACTCGGTAGGAGAAGAGTAGTGCTTGTAGATGGAACTAGTCTATTGTGAGGTGAAGGGACTGTAGTAACTACACCATCTTTCAGTTCATCCACCTTCTTCTTCTCAACTTTGGATTGGGTATCAATCATCGAGAGGGAACAATCTTGGCAAGGTTGAACCATTGGAATACTTTTGTCTAGAGGTTGATCACCTCCACCTAATAGTTGAGCTAGTCCTTGAGTGATGGCCAAGGTTACACCTGATGTACCACCTTGAGAGGAAGAGGCCACTACAACTATTGGAGAATCTTGAGTGGGTGACCTTTTACTTTGACTCCTTGTTGTAGTCCATTTGACCCACTTCTAGGTCCTTTTGATAATTTAGGCCATCGTGACATCTAGATCTTCTCCAACATCTTCATAAGGCTCAGAGCTGATAGGAGTGCTTCTTAGCTTTGACAAGTAGGTTTTGCTATACATATTCTATCCATCATCTTCTATTCTCTCAACATCAATATTAATTTGATATATCTTCACTTGACCCACTATAAATCTGTCAAAAGCACAATCCTAGCTCTCAAATTTTTCTTTGCAATCTACCCAGTAGTCTTCAATAGTAGTAATATGTTTGATCACACTTCCAATCTACAACACTTCCCTCGTGTATCCATTTAGATCAAACATAGGTCTCAAAACCACATACATCTCCAACTTATATTTCATTTCTAACACCCTTAGCATGTTCTTTGCATCATAATGGAACTCACAACTAAAAGCTCGCACCTTCATAGAAAAATCCTACTTAGTACATTTACTTGAATTGCTTGTCTCACAATCTTAATCAACACAATCATGTCACTTGGATATTTTGGCAGCTTCAAAAAGAATCCATCAAAAGTTGCAAGACAAAAATATGAAAAGTATGAGAACTAGATGAAATAACTCTCAAACTAACTAATGGCTACCGTAGCTTTAGGGTTGAATCTCCTCTTTGGGCATCCTTGGAGCTTCCTACAAATTCTCATGGTAAATGGATCATTAACTCTTATATACTTTGCATAACTATTTTCCAATTGTAAACATGGGTAGAACTCATAAGACTTCACATCATTAGGGAAATTTTCTACCCTTGGGAGGCTTAGCCACAATTGTACAGAAGCCAACATGTAAGTGAGAAAGGAGGACATATGGAATGTGTTGTAGAATTTTGTGGCACAAAGAGCATTAGAAAAAATCTTGCTTACCTCGTGAGCCCAATCAATATATTGGGTGTCAGAGTAGATAATTTTCACTAAAAAGAAATATTTTTCAACAAAGTTTAAAGCTTCTACCTCACCTTTCAATATGTGTAAAAGGACCATGATGTTGACAATCTCAGGTTTGAGATTAGTTCCAAACAAATTCTTAGGAACCTTACTCTTGGTGCCCCATGGTTTTGGGAACCATGATTGCATAATCTCTCTTCTCTAAATCATCTTCTTCATAGAGAGCTCAAAAATGGTTCCTCTAATTGTCAAGTCTAAAAATTCTTCGCATTCTAGAATTTGAGGGCTATTCACCATAGTTTGCCTATCGATGGAGATCAACATGGTGTCATTTGGCAATACAATCTTTCTAGTGTCTAGGCTATAATGATTTATGCATTCATATATCAACCTTAGATCTTGGCTTGTAATTAAAAATCCTACTACTTTGACTAGCTCACATCCTCAAATTTTCTCAGTAATGGGATTGATAGGCTCAAATATCAGTCTCTTCTAAAAATCTTGCATGTCATAGAAATGAAGAGAAGTATCCATGAAATTTTGCATTGAAGACTTGATTCCATCCAACCCATCAAAGCCTACAAATCTAGTTGTCATTTTGTTTGGAAATGAATTTTGAATCCAAAAAATGAAAAGAATAACAAATACACAGATGCTAGCTTTTTGAAAATGTTGTGGAATTTTAACAGAATAACAATTCAAGAAAGAGTGGTAGTTTTTATAACTATTCACATTTCCATCTATATAGGAGCTTTAATTCATTTGTTGATCTTTAGAAATTATGCCACATGAATGAATTGAAAGATCCATTGAAATAGCAAATGCATGGTTTTAATTGGTATCTAGGTGTCCTTTCACTATTTAGTTGGCCCAAGGATAACTTTCTATCTTCCTAAACTTAATTTCCTATTTCCCATTAAGTTTTAGGAAGTTATGAATAGAGTACTCCATAAGAAAATATCCGTTGAGTCAAATTCTTCTTAATAGCTCTTTCTTTAAATGGTTAGACCATTTCCATTATCATATTAAGATGATTTTCACATGAAAAGTGAGTTCACAATCCACTTACAAACTTGGTTTTCTTTAAAATCCAGAAAATTGTCATCATTGGTTGAAAACCCACTAAGGAGAAGACAATTTCCATTTCTTTGCCTAGACTTCCCTTTCAACTTTACCTTTTGATTACATTTTCCTTTGAGTTTGGAAATATTGAAAAGTAGTGCACAAAAAAATTAGGGGCCCACCTTTTCTTTCTTTTCCTTCAGAATTACCTTTTGCGAGAAACTGACTTCATGGGTTAAAAACATGTCAAGGAGAAGTCAGTTTTTAGTTTTCTTCCTAGAATGATTTTAAGAATTACAATGAATCTTGAACATTTCCTGAGGTAGATAATCATAAAAGGAACTTGAATTTTCCGTAGGGTACCTTATTATTTTATTATTTTGACTAGTATGCATCATTTGAAACTCTTTATGGAAAATTGTCTTTAGGGGTTAAAAACCCACTAAGGAGAAGATGAAACCCAGATTTCCACGAACCTCTATTTTTGTGAGAAAATAATAGACCACAAGAAGAAATAACTTTATAGATGAACTTTGCACAAGCAATGTGAATATCCATCAAATTAGGCAGTAAGCTACCAAAAAAATCCCTCAACACAAAAGAAAATCCACCTAGCTATGGAATGTGGAGAAGGGAAAAATGAAAAATCTGATGAAGACCCTTTCCACCTAAGGGGGTTTAGAATTAGATTTGAACACACCTAGGACCTTACTAAAACACAAATTCCCACTTTACTAATTGGTTAGAGAATGAAAAGTGTGGAAACAATCATCTTTCTATTAGCTCTTTTGATTCACTATTTAAGCCTATTAACTTATCATAACCAATAGCTATGATTGCACATGATACAATTCCTAAGAAATACCAAGTTTAATATACTTAAAGAAATGAATTGCATGAAATTCTAATGGAATAGGTATATGAATTAGAATGTTGGTGCCAAATGATTGAAATTAAGTTTAGACAATAATTACAATGGAAGGATTTTCATTAATTCCATGACCAATTTCTATTTGAACTTTTCATTGTCTTGCACATCAAAACTTATGTTTCTGGAAGGACTACTACTTTACTTAAAGTAAAGTACTATTACCAAAAGTCACTCAGCAAAAAAAGTCTTTAAGTTCAACAGGGGTGAAAGAGAAACATATCTTCTAAACTTAAAAGCTATGTTTCTCTTTCACCATTGTTGAACTTAAAGACTTGTTTTGCTGAGTGACTTTTGGTAATAGTACTTTACTTTAAGTAAAGTAGTAGTGCTTCCAAAAACATAAGTTTTGATGTGCAAGAAAATGAAAAGGTCAAATAGCCATTAATCATGGAATTAATGAAAATCCTTCCATTGTAATTGTTGTTCGAACTTAATTTCAATCATCTGGCATCAATGTTCTAATTCTTATACCTATTCCATCAGAATTGCTTGCAATTGATTTCTTTAAGTATATTAAAATGGGTATTTCTCGAGAATTGTGTTATGTACAATCATAGCTACTAGTTATAATTTTTCCTTCTATTCAAAATCATAGCATCAGGAGTAATCCTTGGTTAGCTTGTGCACTTCGTTCTTTCATTTTCCACCTAAATCTTATAACACTATGTTTCCTTTATATTGGGGTCATATTCCCACTACTACCTTCTCCACAAGTATCTTTCAATCATCTCCAATGAATATTCATACTTTAAAGTCACTTCTATTACTATTCCCAAAGACTTCAGATAAGTAATATTTTTCATAAGCTTGGGACAAAAACCCTTTTTGCAGCAACATTTCCCAGACTTGAGTACAGCTAACAAAACTTTACCCTTAACCTCAATTTGATGGCCTCAAAGTTGCATCTTGAGTATGCCTTACTAATGAAGAGCTCATAGTAGTTCTTTAAACAACATTTCTTTTACTACTTTTTTGTAAAGCCTTGGATATCTTACAAATTATTGTGGCCTCGAAAGAAAAACATAACACTTTTATTTCCATTAGTGCACAACAAAAAACTCATAGATTTTCTCTTATTCTTTTGAAGGTAGACTCTACCTTTGCAACATAAATGAGCTTCTTCCTAGAACTAGTTAATAGCCTTAAAGGTCTTTCCATCATAACATATTCATATGCATGGCTTTTCAATCACTGTAATGGCCTCATTCTTTAGATACACACTTGACTTTGTTGGATAAAGGAAAGATTAGCTCAATTTCTTAGAATCTATAAGTGAAAGGATGTTGAGGCAAGATAAAAAATTGTGAAACATGAATATCTCACCTCTCATCACAAGGACATAAGAACACATCCCAACCACACCTAGATCACCTACACCCTATGCACATCAAAATAACAAGAATCCTGATTAGAATTATTATGTATAGGTAATGTAGGGGGGATTTAAAAAATAAAGAAACTAAAGCACTCAAGAAAGTTGAGAAGTAACCTAAAGGATACTTAGGCACCACCCCAAACACAAACTCACTTAAATACTAATAACTTCAAGATTTTAAGGATAATACTAAAACTTGGCAATAATTGGCTCTAACTAGGGACTTAGACATTGCAAATGTTTGAGAAGGGACCCAAAATCTCTAGTTTCACACAACTAGAATGACAAATTACAATAGGAAGCTAAGATGAGCATGTAATAGAGGGGGAAAATAACCTAGGAAAGCAAGGAACTAAAGCAAGGAAAGATGTAAAGAAAACCTACCTAGACTAAGACTAGCTATAGGTGCTACCAACTTTCAATTATGAACTTGATGCAACTTTAGATCCTAGCCATTATAGGAAATTGGAAGAATCTCTCCACACAAATATACCAGAATAAATGAATTACTCTGTTTTACCTACATAATCTTGAAAGGGACCTTCCAAAGGGAGTCAAACTTGTGATGCATACCTTTGGGTATGTGCCTCCTATACCACAACATGACCAAATTGCCCTCCATGAAATTCCTAGATTTGGCCTTTTTGTCAAACAATGTCTTCACACCCTTTTGATGCTTCATAATGTGATCAACCATCCTTTCATGTTCTTCTTCCTGCTTAATTAGGTACATAATTTGATTTTCCAAATCATTTTTGGAATATTGGATCCTCAATCACTTGTAGTTGACAAATAGATAGCTCTAATGGGATAGGAAAGCTAGCTTCAACTCCATATACCAGCTTGAACAGGGAAATCTTGATATCCTTCTTAGGTGTTACTCTATCTTCCTAGAGTGCATCATGCAATTTTTAGTGCCAATTCTTCTAGTTCTCATAAGACAACTTCTTCACAATATTGATCAAGTTCTTATTGCTTGATTATTCTTGACCATTCCCTTGAGGGAAATAGTCTGATGAATAACTGAGATGTATGATGTTGTCATAGTAGAATTTTGTAATCTCCCCAGAAGAAAAGTAAGAAGTGTTGTCCATGGACAGCTTCACTAGCACCCCAAACCTTATCAAAATGTTCTCTTTGATGAACTCACAAATAAATTAAAAATTAGTTTTCTTATTAGGCTTGGCTTCCACCCATTTAGTGAAGTAGTTCATAGTAGTGATTACATACAAATGACCAACAGATGAGGCTAGATTGATTGATCCAATTAAATTGATTCCCCACTACTCAAGGGGCTTTCAATTACAACTGAAAAATTGAGGCTTGTTGGACAACATCCTACACTTGTCACACTTGGCCACCCATTTATACGTGTCCTTGAACATGTGAGGCTAGTAATAACGTTGCCTCAAGATCTTATATGTTGTAACTATTGATAAAAATCACCACCATAGGCCTCATTGTGGAAACTATGAAACAACCTTTCTTGTTGAGGTTTATCCACACATCTCAAGAAGGTTTTGTCTATTTCTCTCTTGTATAGTTGGTCATTGTATATAACATACTTATCTAATTTAATTCTAAGGTCTATTTTCTTCTTGTATGTTAGTCCATTAGGGAAATCCCTATAAGTTAGAAAATAGGAAATGTTTGAGAACCAGGGATCTAAAAGACTAGCCATTAGTGCCCTAGAAGATTCATCTTCTTGGCTTAAGTCTTGATTTTCTACAATTATCTTGCACAAGCCATTTCCTCACACCAACTTTTTGGCTTTAGGTTGATTTCATACTCTTGAAATTTTTCTATCCATGCACCTCTAGTGTTGCAACCTATCTCTTGTTGGGTCAATATGCTTTTGATGGTAGAATCAATTACAAAAAAGATAATAAAATGAGAGTGCAATACATTGAACCTAATTTTTTTGAGAGCTCTTATTCTTGCATAGGCATGCTTTTCCATTTGAGAGTATCTCAACTCATGCTTTTTAAGGGGAGTACTAATGAAAGCAATTGGTGCTTGGATATCTTCCTCATTTTCTTGCATGAGTATTGCAGATAGCATAAGGGGTGAGCTATAGTAGTACAATATGAACTCTTTGGTGTACTATGGATGTACCAACATGGGTGCTTTGGCTATATTTAGAGATCTTTTTAAAGATTCTTATTACATTTTAGCTACAAAACAAAAAAATTGATCCAACTACTTACATATTCCAAAATCTAAATAATAATAAAATAAAACTCACTTAACCCATGATAAGTGACTTACCTAGAGATCCTCCAACAAATAATGCAGACCAAGTAAAATGAGCAAAGTTCCTGAGATTTTTTTTAAAAACATATCATAGAAAATATTTTTAGAAAGAAACAAGCCATAACCAATTAAACAAGTCTAGTTTCTAATTAGTTGGGTTGATATATACATATATTTAACTAGGTTATGGATTTTTTAAGGGAATGAACCTCATGATTGTGTATATGTTCTTGGTGAATTTTGTTCCTGTGATATATCTTTGTATTTCATTGTCTTGCCCTTGCTCTATGATTTTGGTCTCACGCCCTTGCTCTTTGATTTTATTGCCATATCATGACATGCCCTTGCTATATGATTTCATTGCCATGCCCTAGATCTATGACTTTCTTCAAGGGTATGTAAATGTTGGTTTCTTTTCCTTCTAAATAGGTATCCCTATATGTTTCCTTTTGAACATGTATATTTTAAGGTGTTTATTACATCTTAGATACACAAAAAAAAAATTGATCCAACTGCATACATATTCCATTATCCAAATAATAAAAAGTAAATCTCACTCAACCCATGCTAAGTGACTTACCTAGAGATCCTCCACAAAAATAATGCAAACTAGGAAAATTGGGTAGATTTCACAAGAAAATTTACAAAAGTATATCATAATAGATTTTTTTGAAAGAAACTAGTCATAACCAATTAAATGAATCTAGTTGCTGATTAGCTTGGTTGATTAAAAATTCCTATAGAACTGTCATCAAATTAGGTACAATAAAATGAATAATTAGTTGTTCACAACTAATAGGATTAAATACAATTTTTTAAGGTGATAAAATTGCATATTCAAGGAACTGAAAAATAACTTCAATGAAGAATTGAGTGTAATGGGTTGAAGAAGCAAGTTCTTCTTTTGTGTAAATTTCATAATCACAAGGCTCATTCCCTTACAAAAGCCTCTACCACAATGACATTACCTCTAAACCATGCAAAGGATGTTGAAGTGGTTGCCAACCTTGAAACACTCTTATAAGCATTTGATACCTGGGATTATCGTAGGGAGACTGTGTTAATACTTGGAACACTCATATAAGCATTTGAAATTTGGACTATAAATTCTCAAAGATACTTGCAAGTGATTCCAATGTCATAGTACCTACTACAACACTTTCTTAGATTCTATCTAGTTGCTCACATAATATCCTCTATGTTATTTAGCTATTGTTTCTATCATGTATTCTCTTTCTAAAGCTGCTCCTTCTCATTCTATTTCTAAATATGCTCCTTCTCTTTCACTCTCGTGCCTTAAATTTTGATTATCAAACTTCTAAATATTTTCCTCTACCTTATCTAAAATCAACTTCACCATGTTTTGTAACTCTGGCATAGGTGTTCGATCATCGATAGATTTCATTTCAGCACTCAAGTTTTCAAGATTGGTCAACAACCTCACTTGCAAACTTCTCATGTCAAGCACTTTTTCTCCTATTTCAACACTGTGTTCTTACTTCTAAGAGAACAATTCTTCATATCCATTTTCTTGTAAAACATTAATTTTTTTGAATAACTGTAAACTCTTAGGAAGTGCATTGTTTTTTTCATGTATGTATAAATATGTATGTATGTATGTATGTATATGTGTGTGTGTGTGTCTGTGTGTGTGTGTGTGTGTGTGTGTGTGTGTGTGTGTGTGTGTGTGTGTGTGTGTGTGTGTGTGTGTGTGTATGCATACAGAGGGATCTTGTGGATTGTGGTTTATTGCTTATAAACAAAAAAGAAAAGAAAACATGACATTAATAATTTTCCATCTATTTTGATTGATTGTGAAGGGCTACATGTGAAAGAGAGTGGAAAGCTTCAAACGAGGGTGGAGAGCTCTGAATGTTGGTGGAGATCAATGGAGATCTAGGATTTTTTTTCCATTCCCTTGTGATCTCTATGCCCTTTCTTTACTATTTTCTTCAAGGGGAGAATAGGTACCTATGTAAATGTTCTTGTCTTTTCCTTCTAAATGTGTATCTCTTGTTTATATATAATAGATTTGGTCAGATTCAAGGATAATTGATTATAATGATTGTGTGCATATGTGCATGTATGTATGAAAATTAGTTCACTATGTGAATTGCTTTACATGCATACATACACACTTGCATAGTACTTGTGCTTAATTAAATTAATCATTCATGTCTTAAATTCACACAAGAAATTATCCTTGCATTCAATTGAATTTATTCATACCAAACTAAGTATGCAGAAATCATTACTTACAATAATATTATCTCTTGGTGATTGAGAAAAAATTTCATGCATAATATCACCTAGGCAATGACTAGATGCATTCACAATAAGTCATAATAGGATTGACCAGATGATCCATTTATGTTACTTCATACTTTTTTGGCTGAACATTTTTTTTAGCATAATCAGTAATACTAGAATTATACAACTACAACTAGTGCTCTTGTTTATTTTATTTAATCATATACGTCTAAGACTATTATTTTTCTTAAAATTAGACTATATATTTGTTATCACTAAAACAAAATTATGGATCTTTAATAGTTATCTTTTTTTATCACCACAATGTGGAGCCACATAGCTCATGGATTTTTCCACCAAATTATAGTTTTATTATATTTTTTCCCTTCAAAAAATATTATAGGTGAATGTTCTTCAGATTTTCCATATATTTAATAATTTATCACTTCTCGTTTGAGGTAATTTTCTATTATGAGATAAAGACATCTATCATAATGATGGATATGCCAATTTTGATCATCCCACTTTCAAAGTTGATTTCCTTACCAAATTAATGAATCTACTTGCAACTGACACCTTGATTTTTTGCAACTTGCCCAATCAGCTATTTACACAAACAAATCATCCCATATCCATAAATAACATCTAATTTTCCATTAGTCTCTCTCCTCTAAAGATCCAATACATGGAGCCATTATAATCAAAAGTAGATTCACTCTTCTCAAACAAATTCAATTGAAACTAGTCATACCAAACTAAGTATGTAGAAATATGTACTTAGAAATTACGTTATCTCTTGGTGATTGAGTAAAGATCAAATGCAATTTTCCAAGCTGCTAAAATTGCATATGTAGATATATGTATGTATGTATGTATATGTGTATGTGTATATGTATGTATGTATGTATATATGTATGTTTGAATCTCATTGGCATGTCCTTGTGATCTTTGTATATGTATGTTCGTATGTATGTATATACATATATATGTCTATGTATGTTATATGTATGTATATAAATGTAGAGATCTCTATATCTATACATACATACATATATAGACACACATATGATTGTGTATGGATGAATATATACACACGTACATATACATAAAGAGAAGCTTCTCTATATATACATACATACATACATAAACACACATATATGTATGTATGTATGCATATATAAACATACATATACATAAAGATAAGCTTCACTAATCACCTATTGGGTGAAATATAAAAAGATACATGTTTAGAAGGAAAAGAAAAGAACATTTACATAGGTACCTCTTCTCCCCTTGAAAAAAATTGCAAAGAAACTACTACTACATTTAAGCCCAAATACCACAAATTACACTACTATTGCCAATTGCCATCTCAATTTGACCCCAAATGTTGTAGTACTACAAAGGGGAGAGAGATCACAAGGGCATGACATGACAATAAAATTATAGAGCAAGGGCATGATAAAGAAATGCAGAGATCACAAGGGCATGATAGCAAAATCCTAGATCTCCACTTATCACCACCAAGGGCTCAACAATGAAATGGAAAGATCATAAGGGCATGGAAACAAAATGTAGCAATCACAAGGGCATGGTAATGAAATCTCCACAAATTTCCAGAGCTCTCCATCCTCATTTGAAGTTCTCTACCCTCTTTTGCACGTAGCTCTCCACAATAAAAAAAAATGGGGAATGATTTATGTCATGTTTTCTTCTTCTTTTGTTTATATCTAAAATCAACTTCAGATTCTGTTGTAACTCTACCATAGGTTTTTGATCCTTGATAGATTTCATTTTCACATTTTAACATCAAGTTTTCAAGTTTCTTCTTTATTATATAGTCCTTTTGACCCAATAAACCACTTTGTTACTTCATTAAAATCAAGACTTGAATAAATCCAATGATAAAATAAAGCCCATATTCCAAAATCCTAATGATAAAATAATAAATACCTCATTCAACCCGTTGTGCTAACTGACTTAGCTCAAGATCCTACACAAAAATAATGTAGACCAGGAAAAATGGGCAAGAAATTTTAAAAAAACATATCATAACAAATATTTTTAGAAAGAAACAAGCCATAACCTAGTTAAAGTGGTCAAGTTGTTGATTAATTGGGTTGATTACAAATTTTTATAGAAATGTCACCATATTAGGTACAATATAATGAACAATTAGTTGTTCCTAGCTAGTAGGATCAAATATAGTTTTCTAAGATGATAAAATTGCATATGCAGATGTATGTATGTATGTATGTATATGTATGTATGTATATATAAAGAGATCTTGTGGATTGTGGAGATTAATGGAGATATAGGATTTTGTTGTCGTGTCCTTGTGATCTTTACATCTTGTTGTCATTCCTTAGTGATCTCTATATATGTACGTATTTATGTATGTACGTATGTATGTGGGTAAAAGCACAAACCTGTGTCACTCTTTTGTAAAGGAAAAGGCTAACAAAAGTATAACTTTCCACCTTCAATGGCATAAAACTGGTATTATTATTTAGAATTTGAAAATGACGTAAACTAATGAAATGTGTAGAAATGGATGAAGTTTAGGATTATAATTTTTAATAATTATTCGGAATAAGAATTGATATATTTTCCTAATTTTTATAGATAATTTCTTAGTTGCTAAAAAATGTTAAAAATTAGGGCTTTAGTTCCCACCACAAAATTATATGGAAATAAACTTATTTCCATTTCAACTCAAGCTGTGTTATAGATAACACATATAGCTAGAACTATCAAAAATAAAAATTGACTTTAGACCTATATTTTCTCTTTTATAATGACTCAAATTTTGACTCACCTAAAATTGATAATTTTCATCTCCTACCACATTTTTGAAAACAAATCTATTCTAACCAAAAGAAAAATTATTCATTCTTGAAGAGGACTCTCTCCTCTAGAATGTCATATAATTTTTAATTTTTTTTAATATGATTTAATATTTTTTCTTTCCCAAAATTGACATCTTTTTGAGTGTTAAAATACATGTTTGTAAAATTTTTTCATTACAATATACTATATCTAATTAAAAAACTATAAACCCTATATGAGAATATTCTTTACTTTGAGCTCTATAAAATGGTGTTTATATGTTACTAAAAAAATCATAAAAAATAGTAAGAGTTCTTGAAATGTCAGTTTTCTAAAATAATTTTATTTCTTTAGTAATTGGATACAAACTAGTATAAAATATGAATTTAATAGACATTTCCAATTGAAAAAGTGTTAGACCATATATAACTTACCTAGAATGAATTTATCTTAGACCATATGTTTGAACAAAATTGACTTTTGGATAGAAATACTCAAATACTGTCATTCTGATAATTTAGCCTAAAAGGTGACACAACTTTGTACTTTCATCCATGTATATACATATATATACATATGAATATGTATATATATGCGTATATGTATGTATGCATGTATATAAATAGAGAGATCTTGGCACAATAGAAAAACAATAAAACTCACTCAACAAGTAGCAAGGACACAAGTATTGTCACTAGCTTTTAAACATAACTATATAAGAAGTTAGGACATATATAGGTTAACCTTACATTAACTATAAACTACAACACAAAGGTTGCACTAGGGTATTATAGTATTGTAATTAAGAAAACTACCTAATTCACTGGAGTGGGTGTATGATGGCAAAAAGATGTATTAGGGGAGTAAAGGTCACTAGTGGTTATAGAAATACAACTACATCAAACCATTTCAAAATGATAACTACATATTCGTTAGAGTGAGTAGTTCAAGGGTCTTGATCTCGTGAATACAAGTATGTAGGTTTCTTGGTATGTGGAGTATGCCTCTAGTGGATAGAGGCCTTGGACATAGTTAGGTAGCACTTAACTATTTTAAGACATTATATGTTAACTTGTGAGGCTTATATTTTAAGTCATTATATGTACCTAGAGTACTTGGCTTTCGAAAATAGAAGTCTAAGCTTTGTGTTTTAACATTAACTTGACTGGTCTATTTAGACCCATTGATTATTGTCACATGATTTTAAACATAACTATACAAGGAATGAGTTAGGATGTATATAGGTTAACCTTACATTAATTATCAACTACAAAACAAAGGTTCCACTACGGTATTACAATATTGTAATTATAGAAAATAGTTTGGTTCACCTGAGTGGGTGTATGATGGCAAAGAGTTGTAATATGTGAGTAAAGCCCACCAGTGGTTATAGGAATATAGCTACATCAAAAAAATAAAAACCTGAACTACATATTTGTTAGAGTGAGGATTTCAATGGTCTTGATCACATAGATACGGGTATGTAGGCAAACTAGTAGGTGGAGTATGCCTCTAGTATGCAGACACCTTGGATATAGTTAGGTAGCACTTAACCATGTATGTATGTAACTATTCTCTACTTAGCAGTGTCATCAACATGGGGAGGGGGAAGTTGAGCTTTCACCTTCTGCAATACTTCATTTTCATTATTTGCACTCTCTGAATCAAAGGTATATAATTTTATCATTTGTAACTATAATTTTCAAATAGTACAAACCATAATAATTTATTATAATTCTATGGTTCTCTTTGTAAGTTTTTTAAATTGAAGTTTAAATATTAATTACATTTATGTACATCTTTTTCAAGTTTGATATATCTCTTTTTCTTGACTCATTGTCCAACAATAATTTTTCAAAACACATACTGACCAGTTGGAGATTTTGTCAAAAAATTGTAAGAACGATTGTGCCAAAAGAGCTAAAAAAATATGATTAGTGTATGATAATCATATTTATACACTCTTTTTGGCACAATTTTTCTTTCATTTTATGATTTTTGGTGAGAAAAAAATTCCAAACTAATTAGGTAGGTGATCCAATATTAAATCATAATTGGTTGAGGTATGTTTAAATACCTGATTTCACATGTTATTGAATGTTATGTGTTTATGTGCTACTAATAATGAATGTTAAAGGATGAACTAATATTAGATGTTAGCTTTGGACATTACAAGATTATTTTATGGATGGTCATAATTTTTTTTTACTTTGTGTGATAATGGATGATTTATATATTTTATTAATGAATGAATGTGAGGTTCATCTTTTCTTATGTACTCTTTCTAGGCTATTGTACCAATTCTTAAGCCCAAAATAGATAAATCATGATTTGAAATGTAAACTTGCATGCTAAACTTAATGAATGAGCACACCATGCAAAAGACCTTATGTGATGAATGATTGTATGATTTAATACATATTTCATCACATACCAGTGCATTGTAGGCTCACATACATTCGTAAGTAGACATTTCTAAGCACTAGGTGTGTGAGGGCTCCATACAAAAACATCTAGAAGAAAAAAAGATCATGATGAACATTTTCAATGACATGTTTTCCAAGATCATACATAAGTTCCTCAAGGTGACTTTTCATTATTAGATTTTCATGTTTGCCAACACCACTACTCTTCCTCAACATCCTACAAAAATAAAAAATATTGCCTCGAACATTGCAACCATATGATAATTTGGAAATAGCACATGCCCAAGCCATAACCTAGTTAAATTGGTCTAGTTTTTGATTACCTAGGTTGATTACAAATTTACTATAGAACTATCATCAAATTAGGTACAATAAAATGAATAGTTAGTTGTTCCTAGCGAGTAGGATCAAATACAATTTTCCAAGGTGATATAATTGATAACATAATTAAACACACACACACACACACACACACACACACACACACACGCACACACACAAACGCACACACACAAACACACACACACACACACACACACACACACACACACACACACACACACATATATAGATACATATACATATAGATATACATATACATATACATATACATATACATATACATATACATATAATATACATATACATATACATATACATATACATATATATATGTATATGTATGTATGTATGTATGTATGTATGTTATGGCTTCTACAAGGGAATGGGTGTCATGATTATGGCACTTACACAAAACCATAACTTGCTTCTTCAACTAGTTACACTCAACCCTTAACTAAAGTTATTCTTGTAGAAGTGAGAATAGCTTTCATAAGCAAGTTAAATGTATCTAGTTGTTTTAGATTATGGTAAAAGAAAGTTTTGAAGGCACCTAAAATCCTTTACAAAAATCTAAGATAAGTAATAAAACACTACCAGGTTTTACAAGGACCTGACACCTAAAGTTTAAAACAACAAAACTAGGTTTTACAGGGACCTAAAACCAATCATTTAAACCATAAAAAGTGACTAGGTTTTACAAGGACTTGGAACCTAGTTTTTAAACAAGCTGGAAAGAAAAAAAGAAAAAAAGTAGGAAAACCACCTAGACCAGAAACCAACACACTTGCTCCATAGCCAGCACTACAATAGCTCTTTGATAATGTTTGCACCTCTTTACCTCCTTCTACAGTACTCTAGATAATGTCTATTGAAGAAAGAATAGGAGCCTCAAGATCCTTAGCAACCTTATTCCTTGTGTTCTACCTAGTTCTCTTACTAGGACCACCTGGACTCCCGATCCTTGCATTACCAAGAGACATTATCTCCTCATTACTCTTCTTACCTAGACTAGCCACTATGGCACACAGACTAGAAGTGGCCTGTTCCATTTTTTTAGCCACTTCCCTTTATAAGGTAATGAAGCTCCTGCTCATATTATTTAAGCTTATCAAGGTTGTTACCAATTTTCACTTCCATCTGAGTTCTTCTAGTGCGTTCAACATCCAATTCTTTTTGCATAACCCTCATTTTCTTCTTGAGAATAATTATTTCATTATATAGCCAAGAATCACTCTGAACATAAATTTTTGCTTTATGTTTAGTAGTGTGAAGAAAGGAAAGTTCAACATCCTAAGAGTCATCCCTCCCATCATTCACATCCCTAGGCTCAAAACCAACCATAGTGGTCACAGTATTGATCTGGGTATTGGTATCAATATCTAGATTCTCCATCTTTTCCTCATTTTCTTCTTTACTCTTGCTATCATCCTTACCCATGGGGCCTTTTTCTTCAATCTTCTTACTAGTATCCTCCACCATTTTTCTATCTAGTTGTTGATTACTTGGGTTGATTACAAATTCCTATAGAATTACAATCAAATTAGGTACAATAAAAGGAATAATCAGCATTATTTTTTAGCATGGGTTGAATGAGTTTTATTGTTTAATTATTTGGATTCTAGAATATGCATGTAGCTGGATCAATTTTCCTATTGTGTTAAGATGTAATAAGCACCTTTAAAAATATCTCTCTATATATATACATACATACATACATACATGTATATGTATGTATGTATGCATGTATGTATCATGTGGAGATCTAAGATTTTGTTGTTGTCCCCTTTTGGTCATTGCATTTCATTGTCATGCCCTTGTGATCTTTGCATCTCATTCATTTTATTGTACCTAATATGATGATAGTTCTATAGGAATTTTTTGTCATTCCCTTATGATCTATGTATCCCAAGTATCTACTAATGTTGTTAATTTGTGCTTCTCTATATGATCCAGAATGTTATGAAGTAATGAAGTAGGTAGTAACTTTTTCCATGTCTTCAAAAAATGTAGAATAGGTTGAGGGTCCCTTAGCTCCCAAGAATTTTTAGTAGCTATTCTCACTACTAGAAGAATAACTTCATTGAAGAGTTGAGTATAAATATTTGAAGAAGAAAGTTCCACTTTTGTGTAAATACCATAATCATGAGGCTCGTTCCCTTGCAAAAGCCATAAACCAGTTAAATATACATATATATCAACCCAACTAATCAGAACCTAGACCCATTTAATGGGGTTATGGCTTGTTTCTTTCTACAAATATCTGCGATGATATGTTTTGTAAAATTTCTTGCCATTTTTCCTAGTCTATATTATTTTTGTGGAGGATCTTGAGGTAAGTCACTTAGCACCTTAAAAAATATCTCTCTCTCTATATATATACATAAATGTGTGTATGAATGTATGTATGTATATGTATGTATTTATATGCCCTTTTGATTGCTGCATTTTGTTGTCATGCCCTTGTGATTTCTGCATCTCGTTGTTGTGCTCTTGTGCTTTCTATATATGTGTGTATGTGTGTATGTATGTATGTGCATATATATGTCTATATGTAGGTATGTATATATGTATGTATCTATATAAACAAAGAGATCTTGGCACAATATAAAAATAGTAAAACTCATTCAATAATTAGCATGGCCACAAATGTGATGCCAATGCCTATTGGTAAGAAGATTCCTCTTTTACTCTCTCATTTTTAATGTGTTATTTCACTTGAACAATTATTTCTTTGGGGGAATTTTCTAATATTGAATTCATTTTATGTAGGAGGTGATGAGGACACTCCTACATGTACCCATGTGATGAATTGCTCGTGAGATATGAAGATGGACTTCCTATAAAAGTAGCAAGGGGCGATGAGGATAGTTTAGGTACTTTAAATATTGATCCTTTCTTAAAGATTTTAGATGTTAATGGGGAATTTAGATGCTGGAGGGTGGGGGGTAGGAATGAGCTTCTGCCTTCACATGGTTGGCCCTGATCAGTAGAGAATATTAAACTATTCTCAAAACCAAGTGAAGCTTAGTATTAATATATGATTGCATCACAATATTAAACTATTATTACATCATAGCTATTCAATGTTTGCCACCAATGTTTTATATTAATACAACACGTCATCACAATTGTGATGTATGGTCATTAATCCCACAACACTCTTCCCACATGCCCATCCTAATTGTGATAAACATTTTTGATGGCTTGTCATGTGACCCATAGAATTTTTGTCACACAAACATTGCAATTATGATGGTGTCTTTGATTGATTTATGTCACAATTGTTAGGGTGAAAATGAATAGGTTGCTAGAATGGTAGCTCAATTTATGACACATGTGGTTGTCACAATTGCAATGGTAACCATTGTCATCACAACTTGTGACAATAAAAGTATGACACCTATCAAATGGGAGCCAATTCTGACTAATGTTATTTAGGTGATAGGTTACCATCATAATTGTGATGACTTTCCATCACAATTTGGGAGAGAGGAAGAGATGGTGAAATAGGTAATTCTTTTATTACAGAATTAGCTAATGTTTTTCCAATACCTGGATTATCTATCCATCAACTACTCCATCCACTAGTTTCTAGCATTCTTGTGTAATAAACTATACTAAACACACAAACTATGAAGTGTAGTAGAGAAAAAAAAAAAAAAAGCTTAATGTAAAGAAAGTAAGACATGCAATCTGTTGAATGAAGGGAAAAAGAAAAAAAAGTCCATTTACATTCATTCAATTCCCAATAATAGAATGTTCATTCCATACACTATATTGAAACTAAATGAACAAAAAAAAATTGAAATGGACTTAGAGTAACATGGTAGTCCTAACTATAGGGGTTTGCCCAAAAGTAATTTTTCTAATCTTATTAATTTCTCAAAAGGTCACATTCATAATCTTTCTCAAAATGGCCAGTTACACTGGATGATTTATTTACAGAGCACCTTTGAATAGAATAAAGTGAAAATAGGACAATCTTGAATCATTTTCCATTACAAAGACTAGTAAAATGCTATGAATGGATACAAAAAGAAAGAGAAAAGGGAGAATGACAAGTGTCTAGAAAAGCATTAGACCATCATGTATTCTTAGAAGCAACTACTTTGTCTCTATAATCTTCCATGTCATTAGTTACTTTATCAAGTTTTTCAACATCCAGAATGATGATATTGTCAGCTCAAACCATCTAGTAGTCATGTATCTAATTCAATTCATCTATCTAGGTGACTCTTGACTAGAATTTCTCTGATTATCTACTTATGATTGCATCTACTACTGAGAGTTCCTAGACCTTGAACACTTGGAAGTTGAGTGGGTTAACAACTTCATCAACAAATGTCAAGAACTTTAATTTCATTCTCTCAATATCCAAAAACTTGCCATTAGAAGACACAAAGAAATCCTTCTGCAGTATCTTCAAATATTGAAACAACTTCTCAGTACACCAAATCATGTACATCCTTGAGCTCATTTGCAAACCTCATGGATATTTCTATAACAAAATCCAAGGATTTTTTCCACCAAAATAGTGACTCCTTTCCCATTTTGAGGATCCCATTAGTAATGGCAACTGTATTTCATGTCAATTACCTCTTGCAGAAGGGCCAACTACTATATCATATTGTCTGATGCCTTTTGTATGGTTGTCTAATCATTTGAGGCTACCTCCTTGAGTTTATGAGCATCTAACACTAGACTTCCCAAGTTTTCAACTAATAGGGGACCTTGACCCTTCATCATTTCTACCCATCTTTAGCCAACCTTTGCGAAATGCTTTTCTTATTGCAAGTTTAGGAGTAAATTTTTGTTCTCCTCTACATTCAAGTCAAATTGACTTGATAAAATGCTCCTGAGTATAGAACTTATATACTCCACCAATTCCCTATTCAAGCACTTCAATATTTTATTTTCTTCTCTAAGATCTTCCAACTTATCTTAAATTTTCTTGGTGGCGGACTTCCACATGTTCACCATGGAGTCATGAATTGGGATGCCAAAATCTAGCATTCTGATTTGGAAGTCATCTTTGAAAAGCTCATGAAATCTACCTTCCTTTTGTGACTTAACTATCTCTAATAGCATATGGTCAGTTGTCAAATCTATAGCTAGTGCAATAATTATGTTTTTTTTCTTCATTTTCTTAGATGGATGAGAGGAGGTGACTTTTGTGATCAAATACTTCAATGGAGTTGCTTTCTCATATCTCCTCTTCTTCTTATCAATGGTCTTTTCAAGTCATGACTCTGCAGAGATCACATTGATAGTAGACTGCAAGGCAGTGGGATTGGATAACTTCCTTGGGAATTATGGGAGTTTTCTTTCTCTAAGAAGCAATAGGGAAGACAATTACATTAGTCACTAAAAGAGCTAAGGTATCCCCTTGCTGAAATTCATCTTGTTCTTGGACATCCATGGGGTTGGTGTCACCTTCCAATTTGATGACTTGGAAAAGGGAAGATGGCTTGGCCACTAATTTTTCTTGTTCTTTCCCTTTATCCTTATCATCCTTCTCCCTAAATTTTTTAGTCTTAAGAAGAGGGCTAGGTCCATTAAGAATGACTGGCACGTTCATCTCTAGAGGTTGGTCTCCAACTTGACCAATGGACTATAATGGGCCTACAGATGCTGATGCAGTAGTTGTGGTGGTTAGTGTTGTGGTTGATGGGTGGCTCCAACATATACTCCACCCATAGAACCAGTGTTCCCAATCCTCTTCTTCCTTGCTTGGGTCCACCCCACCCATTTATATGTTCTTTTGATCATCCCCTACATAAGAACCTCCATAGTGTCTATGACTAGACTTATGTGTCAGGTGGACAAAATTGGGATGCCTTTGATCTTTTGTAGGATGTGGGATGCATGTAGGCTCCATCATCTGCAAGGTTAGAAACATAAATAGAATCATTATACAATTTAATCTCATTAATTGTTAACCATGGCCAAAAATTTTCTTGAGTTTGGTACTCATTGATACACTTGAACTAGAATTGTCCAATTTATGGAACATGCATGTATGCATATCCCAGAATCAAGTGATCCCTCATAAAGTAAATTGGATCACATTGATGCCTAAGTACCTCATAGTCTACTAATTTGACTTTTCTCTCAAATCTCTTTACCAAATTTTGAGCATCAAATATGGAAGCACATGAATATGGTCCAACCACTATAGGGAAAGGAATCCTGACTATCTTCTTCACATTAGTACATAAGGTGTTCACTTCAAGAATATGTTGACATAATTCAATTAGAACCACATTGTCTTATGGATACCTTGGAAACCTCTTAGGAAAGTCATCATAAGGTCCTATTTGTAAATAAGAGAAACTTAAAAATTTGATGAATGAGCATCTAAATTGGCTAATGGCTAAAATTTCCTCTAGTGAAAATCTCCCTTTAGGGCACCCTAGCAATTCATGGCATTACGTCATTGTGAAAGCATGATTAATAGACACATACTACTCAAAAATTCTTTGTAACTATAGGTGTGGGTAGAACTCATATACTTGTTGT
This sequence comes from Cupressus sempervirens, assembly GCA_028749045.1. Classification (NCBI taxonomy): domain Eukaryota; kingdom Viridiplantae; phylum Streptophyta; class Pinopsida; order Cupressales; family Cupressaceae; genus Cupressus; species Cupressus sempervirens. Next base: position 221,411,651 of record CM053787.1, on the reverse strand, counting down.
GGTGTCCATAACACATGCCCCATTCCTCAATAGGAATGGGGACCTCCTACTTTTTTTGACTCCCAGACTCATAGTTTGGGAGTCGGGGGAAAAAATTTTAGTTAGGAGCCTTAGAATTTTTTAAAAATTAAAATTAAAAATTTAATTTAATTTTAAAAAAATCATCTAGCATGCACATCAAGGCACAATGCGCTAGCAAAAGGGACAGAGGGTTATAAAACCCTTCCTCCGCTTCCTTCCTTGCTCATTTTTCACAAGAGCAAGGAGGGAGAGGTAAGTTCTTTCCTCCACCCCCTCCCATTTTTTTCAAGTTGTGCGCTTGAGGTATGCTTGTGCTGTGCGCATGCGGCACACCACTATAGCACTGCAAGTGTGCCCTTTTGGGTACGTGCACAGTGCCTGCATAGTGCTCTCCCAAGCAACACCCACACTATGCCCCTTTTGGGTACACATGTGAGACCCACGCATGAGCAGCATCGCACTCGTGCACCCATTTGGGTGTGCGCATGGGTAGCACTTGTGCCTAGCTACACCACTTTTGGGGGCATGCTTGGGCACTGCATGCCACTCCTTCTCATGGATGAGTCATGTGTGGGTGGTGCCTATGCCCAATTGTGCCCCTTTGGGTGTCCCTCATGCAAACCCTAGCCCTCGTGTGCCGCTTTGCCTCCACCCACACACAGCTCATTTTTTTATTTTTTTAGTTTGATTAGTTTTAAAAGAAAATAAATAAATAAATATAATAAACATAAAATAAAAATAAAAAAATAAAAAAAAAATAAAAGAAATAAAAAACAGATAAATAAGTTCCTTAGGGGGATTTTTTTTTTTAACATTTTTTTTAATATATCCAATAATTAATCATGTTTTTCTTTTTCCTATGACATGCAAGTAATATAATCAGATGGCGTCCATATTTAGACCAGTAGCGAAACCAGTTGTGTACAAATTCCAAGGTGTAACCCAAAAATCACGATTGCACGATGAGTACTCTTAGATCAAAGATATAGAATTTGGACACATAGACTTGGGAGAGTTCTTAAGAGTTTGTAACAATCCAACTGAAAGGTCATCATTGAGATCCACCCTAATCCATTCTGGATTAGTAAATGTAGCATCACATCTCATGACCATGCAGTCAGCTAAATTGATTATGACCCTGTCTCAGCATTTTGTTCCTTATGAATGGCTAGTAAAGAGCATCACTGGGAAAGTGGTCTTGGATCTACAACCTGATAATATCAAGAGGGTTTTTCATCTACCTAGAGTCAATTAGTTCATCATGCTTTCATATGAAATAGCTGAGAGGTGGCATAAGGATCATTACCAGGAGGCCATCGACATCATATATTCCTCATACTTCATTGAGAAACCACCTCAGGGGAAGACAATCAGCAAAGTGGATATGACTCAAGGATACATGAAGGATGACATTGGATATTCAATCATTCTCCTGAGCAGAGTAATGGGATTGCTTGGCATAGGTCATCTTGATCCATTCATGGTCAACTTCATTGAGACCATCAAACATGCAAAGATGCCACTAGATTTGGCCACCACACTTAGTGAGAACTTGTGTGACCAGTTGCGGATAGTAAAGGACAAGAAGAAGTTCTATATGATTTCTTATGTGGTATATCTACTTGCAGCAAGGGTAACCAACTATCCTAGGTTGTACAAGAAGGGCAATATGCAAGATCCTAATGTATGGCCATATATAGTCTATCCTCAACTGGTGAAGAAGAAGCTTTCACCACAGAGCAAGGAGTATAGAATTGTGAACAATGCCTTCATCTTTGCCATCATTCAATTCATTAAAGGGGATTATGGGAAGAGATTATTCCATGAAGCCAAGATGTAGATTACAACTCTTGGTGCATATTTCATCCAGTTCCAAACATTCACATACATTCGGGTTGGTGGTGCATCCATCCATCCAAAGAAGCTCCCAAGATACCCAAGTGACAAGTTGGTTCTAATGTAAGTTTCCCAGTAGATTGAGTTAGCTTATGAGAGGATCAAAAGACAATGGAGGCCTTGTTGGGAATGGCCTTTTGTAGTAGGAGCATACCAGGTAAAGAGAAAATAGGATATCCAGACTTTTGAGTGGGAATGGGACAATTATCCTCTTGAAGAATATAACTCTCCCCGACCATTCTTTGACAATGTTGGTAAAGTGGAAAATGTGGTAGGAAAAGAGTTCTACCATGAGGACACCGTTGAAGATCATTGGATGAATGCCACAAAGGACTATGATGTTTGTATTAGGGACTATTGTAGAATGACTTTGTATTTAGTAGAGAAGGCTCTCCATTTGACCATCCCAAGTGAGATAAGGCTACAAGACTCATAGGAGCTACTAGATCCCTTATTCAATATAGATAAAGTTGGCAAGAGACCCATCCTGAATGCAAAAATTCATAGAAAGGAAGGGGATGATATTAATCATTGAATGAGACATGTCATCAGAATGGCAAAGAGTTGGATCAAGAAATCCTTTCCACTTGATCCAATTTTGGATGCAATGATATTCCATGCACATGCTCACCCAGAAAGGGTAAAGGGGAAGAAATTCATAGTTCCTATCTTTGTGCTCTAGTCTCCTATCAGGCCAGAAATAGTCTACCACCTTGATCATCCAACGGGATACTACCATACTTTAGAGAAGAAAAAGGAAAAGAGGAAGAAAGCCTCTCCTCAAAGGATTTAGGCAAAGAATTTTGAAGAACAGGCCCCTTCGTAGTGACAAGAATCCACTCCCCAAGAACCCCAAGATGGTGGAGCTTCTCATATCTAGTTGAATTTCCATTGCCTCTAGTTTTGTTGAGTCAACAAGAAGAGGAAGAAATTCCAAATACATCCATTCATTTAGCGCATGAAGAGCCCACTTCTCCTATGGTTTCAAAGAAACAAAAAAGGATAAAGGTCAGAATGAACAAGAGGTAAAGAGTTTGTAAAAGATTAGTGCCTAATCTCTCTATACCTAAAACCATTCCCGAGGAAGAATTAAATGAAGGGGAACTAGAGTTAGATGAAGAGGAGGAGCAAGTGCCTCTACAAAGGAGAACTCAGCTGGCCAAAGCTACAGAATTGGAAAGAAGGAAGAGTGTCACAAATACCCCACCACCTACCCAATCTAAAATGGTAGAACTCTCTTCTTCAGAAGATGAAGTACAATGATGGAAAAATGAGCAAAGGGAGCTAGGTGATGATATTCTCTCCATCCTAGATTTTGATTTCATTCCAATGGGTACATAATTGGTTGGAGATAAGATTAGAGATACTCCTACATGTGAACTTCAACAACAAGATTGGATGCAGATGCCACCTAAGACACAAGGTCCTCATCTCACTCCCCTATCTTCACCTTAGGTTATGATGGTAGATAAGGTTTTAGTGACACCTCCACCTCCAAGTTTAGAAGAACATGGTCAGAAGGAATTATCATTACAAGGAGAACCAGAACCAAGGGTTACTAATGAGCCATCAAAAGAGATGCAGGTAGTAGAATGTATACAACAACCTTCTCAGGAAGTTGAGGATCAAACTACAGGATCTATAGAAACTGAGACTATAGAAGAAGAATCCTCACAATAGGAGACTCCAAGCAAGAGTGATAGAGGGGAGGAGGTGGTTGAACACATCCCTTGACCATCCAGAGCCAAGGTTATAGAAAGACATATCCCAAGATGGTCTCAGAAAGAGATAATTAAGAGTGCCAAGCATCAATTTTATGCTTTAGAGGATGATGTTTGTGACATTGTAGAGATTTTGAACAAGCTTGACTCTTCATTACATGATGCAACACCATTTGCATTCATTACTACTACCCAGAACCAGGACTTATTTGCACAAGTGTCTCACCCTCTAAAAGGTACAGATGAAGAAGCTATTAGCCATCAAGACTATGAAGTGAAAGATATCATGTTAGGAAAGCCTACATGGGATACTTCCTGATAGATGGTGACTATGGGAGTCAAGGAGGTTCTCAGCCATATGGAACAAGATGAGGTTGAAATTAGAACACTTCGAAGGCAAGTTGAGATCTTAAAGGGATATTTAGCTGAAGTTATTGGTCCTCTTGATTTTGAATGCCCTAAGGAGATTTTGAATATCATTCTTAGAGAAGGGAAAGGTGTATGGCTTAGTCCATTTTTGAGAGCTTGTTAGGATTGGCAAGACAACCTTGAGGATAGGGGTGTCACTATAATCATAGGAAGTTTGAAGTTATTGCATGCTACACAAGAAAATTTTGATAAGCTCATGGCAATTTTGAGGCAAGACTTCAATATTATGGATCAGGTACAAGTATGGAGCAAAGATTTACGAACTCTACAAGCCATAAAAGGGCAAAGGTACCCCATTTTGATTGATGTATATACTAGAGAAGAGTTAGACATGATAGGTGATTGGATAGAAAAGATTGCAGATGGAAATAAAGTGATGGAAACATTGCATGATGAGATACATAGGCTCAAGGACCAAGCCTGAGAGTGAATTTTGGAAGTAGAAAAGTTGTACAGTGATGCATGCTTGGATATTTTTGAAGATTAAGAATGAGAGAAGCTTTAACCAGTTGAGGTAGTTTTGGAAAATTTTAGAAAGAATTTAGAGGAAGCATCCAGTGATGAAGACATTAGACAAGCCTTCAGCACAGAGGAAGCACTGTTAGAGTTGGACACCAAACTCGAAGATTTTGTAGAAACTTGAATTGAGGTGGACAACTACAGACAAAAGGTCAAAGACAAGTATGAGACTTTGCATCTTCTGAATGTTGCTAAGATTATTGAGATTATAGAGAAATTCAAAGGCAAACATCCAAACATATCTTTAGGATAAAGATGAGCGAAACCTAGATGCCAAAATTTCAATTTTGACACTTAGCAAAATTTTGAGATTCTTGACTCAGTCGAGGTCCATAGGTCCATAGGTCCATAGGTCCATAGTTCTGCAGATCCACAAGTTCGCAGGTCTTTAATTCAGAGGTACATCGATAGTTGATTGCCAGTTCCAAAAATACCACTTTCCATGCATTGGGAGCACATTTTGAAGGCAAGTTAACTCCGACACACATCAAGTGAAGGGTGAGCTTCTTTTTTTGGTGTCTCCATGAACTTCTACTTTGACTGATGGCTTCCTCCTACTTTCTCTCTCATGCTTTCATTGTTTTTGACATGTAAAGGGGTCATGCATCCAAATAATGAATAAAATATGGATGGGGTCCCTCTAAGAACCAGTTAGATTATCAGTTTGTATATATTTAGTTTGTTTTAATGTTTTAAAAGCATTTTATTGCATCAATATATCTCTCACTCTCAACACAAATTGAGGAGACAATTTCTTATAAATACCCCATTGTAAAATGTAACAAGGGTTGCCATTATTATGCAATAAAATTATGCTTTTCATGCTAGCATTCTGAGTGTAGTTATTCTTGCCTAAATGTGTCATTGTTCTATGGATTTTATTCATGAGATTGTGATTGAGCCAAAGGTTTATTGTGTTGTTTCTAGTTGTGCGATCTTTTAGTTTTGGTGTTTGCTACAAATATATGAATTTTTTTGACGTAACGAGCTTTAGAAGAGATCACCCTATTGTGTCTACATAGCTTTTTATCTCACACGAGCGCACTTTTTGTGGCCTTGTGATTAGATAAAGAGTGAAACATCATTTGATTTGTTAAAGATTCTCACCGACAATTGCATCAGTGGATTCTAGGAAGCGTTGCTCCTATTTTCATTGGTTTGTTGCTCATTTCTTCAGAGGTTTAAGTCATAACATGTTGTGTTCTGTGGCTTATGTCCATTTAGAAATTTCAATTTCAAGTTATTTGATTTCATGTTATTTTCTTTCAATTTCATTATTTTCTTTCCTAACCCCTTGTTAAAGTAGGACCTCATATTAGCTACATTGCTAAAATTGCATTCATTGAAAAAAGAGAAAATACAAAAAAAAAATTGTTCTTTTGGTGTGATATTTTGAGACAGTGAACAGATTTTACTTCGATTCCAAGGTAAAAGAGTTTTTAGAACTAGCAAAGGCCTCCTTGTGAACACTCACGTTTATCTTCTACTAAGTGGATTTTGGTACATCGCAAGACAAATATTGAATTTTGGAGTGGATCCTTAAAAAGATTTTCTTTTCAAGAGAGGAATTACACTATGGATTCTTGACATTGACCTCGTGTAAAATGAACGCCCAACAATACTTTGGTGTGATTTTCATAATTTTGGATGATATGGAGACTAGGCCACAAGTGGTGCATTGCCAAGGCATAAACCATATATGAGGACATGTAAAATTTCTTAAACCCTCTAGCTAAATCCAACCATGACGCAAGCTCATCACAGATAATTTGTGCCTAGTTGATCTACATGTATTTGCACGATCATGGTCAACCAACCTATGCTCTAAATTGGCAATAAAAAATTAGAAAATTAAGGTTATGTCAATTTGATGTGCAATTTTCTACTTGTTATTAAATTCATATCAAAATGTTGAGAGAAAAGAATCTCTAGAAAATTAAATCTAGTTTCTAAACTATTAGGACTTATCTCATAAAAAATAATAACTGATTGGTCAAATTTTTGAATTTTAATGCAATAGTACAAAAAATTCAAAACAAAAATAAGTAGACATATGTTTGACCACCTTAAACAAAATAAAATGATAATATTTTTTAATAATATTCTAGATATAAGTAGTAGACTCATGCCTAGATGTGACACATATTTTTGGGTATTTGTATTCTAAATAAATAATAAATAATTTATTTTTGACTTTAGTATTTTTAGAATTAAAAAAACTCTCATGTCTGACCACCTTAACTAATTCAAAACTTTGCAAAATTCAAATTTTCATTCTTTTTTCGTTATAGTAGAAGAAACATAGAATGTGATGCATCTTTTGGATTTAAAAAATGTTATACCTTTTGAAAATTATAGTTGTTTTTCAAGTAGTGTGTCAATCAGCACTTTGACATAAGTCCATTAGAAAATAAGGAATAATTACATACTAAACTCATAATTTGACAAACCTTGCATTTATCAAAAGATAAGAATATTCTTAAGAAACCCTTTTCATTTCATCAAATTTTGGTGAAAAAAAAGTTGTCAGCTACATGTTTGAAGTAAAAATCACATAAAAATAGGCCAAAAGCACATTTTAAGGATGTTTTTAAAGTTGACCATATAGGTTTGGTATCAAAAGATATAGTAGACCTTATAAAGATATTAATTGTTTTCATTTAGTATCAAGGTGGGTGGGAAAAAACTTGGAATAGATTTTGAAATGTTTTGAGATATTTTAGAACTACAAATTTTTCAGATCGCCACTTTTTGGCACACCATGATCCTACACATACCTGCATATCCTCATCACATATTGCTTGAACTAGGAAGAAATGGTGCTTGATGAACTCCAAAATCCACTCTTTTCCTTTTAGTCTGAGGAGGAGTGCAAGGATATCCACTATTTCTCTTTTAAAATTTGTGCTGAAAAGGGTTTTCGACATTTTTCTCTTCTTTGAGAAAGCAGTCTAGAACAATGTCATCTGCATATCTTCCCATTTGAGGGTCTTCTTCTCAATGAACATATATGCAAAAGAACTAAAATCAACATCACAATACTACTCATTCATAGGAATACTGAGCATGGACTACATCAATGCCTTTTTTTTTAATATTAGGATAGATTGGTCAGGAAACTAATTCTAGTTTTTTTCCATGTTGTATCTCTTGGTACATTCCCTCACAAGATTAAGTACATGAACTACCATTGGAAAACTAGCTGCCTCAACTAGTCTACTCTTTTTATGCTTTTAAGTGATTGGGTGAGTAGGTTAAGAATTGAGTATTCTGTGAAGATCACCCAAATTGTAGAATTTGAAAGATGTGTTTTTTAGCTCTTTTAATTCACTTTCTAGGCCTATTAAATTATCTTAACTAGTAGCTCTAACTTCCATTCTCTATGATTGCATAGGATATAGCTCTCAATAAATAGCCATTTTAATATACTTCAAGAAATCAATTGCAGGCAATTCTGACAAAACAAGTACAAGAATTAGAAGGTCGGTCCCACACGAATGAAATTTATTTTGGCCAACAATTATAGCAATAGGGTTTGCATTTAAATCCATGATCAATGGTTATTTGAACTTTCCACTATCTTGCACATCAAAACTTAAGTTCCCAAAAGCACTATTACTATTACAAAAAAATACCCAACAAAACGAGTCTTTAAGTTCTATGGGGAAGAAAGAGAAACTAAAATTTTACCCAACTAATTTTTCCTTCTATTCAGAATTGTAGCATGGGGAGTAATCCTTGGTTAGATTGTGCACTTCATTATTTAATTTTCTACCTAAATCTTTTAACACTACATTTCCTTTATATTGGGATCACATTGTCACTACTAGCTTCTCTAGAAGTATATTTCAATCATCTTTGAGGAAGATTCATTATTTAAAGTTACTTGTGCTTCTAGATATTCCCAAATGCTTTGAATAAGTAACCTTTTTCATAACCTTGGGATGGAAATCCCTTGTATCAGCAACATTTCTTGGACTAGAGTATAGCTAACACTTTATTCTTAACCTCAATTCAATAGCCTCAAAGCTAGGTCTCGAGCATTCCTTACTAACGAAGAGCTCATAGTAGTTCTTTAAAAATCATGCCTTTATTACTCATTTTTAAAGCCTTGGATATCTCACAAATAGTTCTGGCCTCAAAAGTAGAACAAAACACCTTCGCTTCCATTAATGCACAGCGAAAAACTCATAGATTTGCTCTTTTTATTTTCAATGTAGAATCTACCTTTGCAATATGAATGAGCTCATTCCTAGCATTATTTTTCAGTCTCAAAGGTCTTTCCATCATGAGATATTCATATACACAGCTTGTGAATCACTTTTATGACCTCATCTTTGGATACACACTTGATTGTGCTTGCTGAAGGGAAGAGTAGCTCAATTGCTTAGATTCCACAAAGAAAATGGATGTTGAGGTAAGATAACATATTTTGAAACATGAATAATTGACATCTCATGAGGAGGACATATGAAAAAATCCCAACCACATCTAGATCACCTAGACCTTGTGAACATTAGAATCATAGGAAATCCATTTAGAATGATTAGGTATAGGTAATGCAAGGCAAACCCAAAAAAAAAAAAGGTCAAGCACTCGACAAAGATGAGAAGTAACCTAAATCATACCTAGATATTATCTTGAAAACAAACTCACCTAAATACCAATAACTTGAAGCTTTTATGGATAAGACTAGAACTTGGAAACATATTGCTAGTTATTATGTGGGGCCTACTACTAAATAGTCCATTGCCACTAATTTTGATTAGGCTGTTGCCAAGTTTTTTGTTGTGGAGGGGGCTTGTCAGTTAGGTTTTTTTATTGTTTAGGTGGAGAATTTTTTCCAAGATTCATTACTCCACATAGGTTGAGATAAAGGAGGCCAAGAGGGATTCCGATGGTTTGGGTGTGAGAAATTGGGAATCAACCACTGAGTATTAAAATTCCCAAAAATTTGAAGAGGATCTTGAAGAATACCTTTTCTCTAAGCACACAACTTAATTTGAGTGATGTACAATATCTCTCTATTTTCATCAATTACTTTGAACTCCACTAGCATATGTTACACTTGAGTCTCTAAATTAGGAACCATCTTACACTTGAAACTCTTTTTCTTCTCCTGATAGTGAGAGAAGAGCTCGACAAAAATAGCATCAACTTCTTCATGTTTCCTTCTAGATTGCATTGCAATAATATTAATAATGTCTTTCTTGAAATTAGATAGGAAATTTGAAAGATCCATTTTTGATACACTAGCTCCACCAGTCTTAAAGGAATTAAAATGAATTCCTCTTCTTCTTTTTTACATTGGCCCTTGAATAATTATTGCAATACCACTTAATATCCTCCCATGTACTCTTTTTTATGTCTCCTCTAGACATGAGATCCAAATATTGAACACAAGTCTCCTCTAACCCCTTAAGAAAAGGTGCTTCTCAGATGATTCGTTTAGTTGATTTTTTTGTATTCCTTTGTAAATTATAAAGGAATCTTGAAACATAATCTTCAAGAGTTTCATCTTCCTTCTATTGCATCTTGAAGATATAATCTCCTCCCATACTCCCTCTACAATAATCTTTATAGGTGTGTGCACCAAGTTGTAGTGCCAAAAAATGACACCCCATTTTTTTTTAAAAGCTTTTAAAAGCACGTATGCTCTAAAGCATGCACATGCTATGACTTGGGCTACCCAAGCCATAGTGTGTGTGTTCCATAACTTGTACATGCTTATAAAAACAAATTTTTTTAATAAATGGGCTACAAACTTGCAGCCCATTTCATTTTCCAAGGATTTCCTCTTCAAAGCATGAATGCAAGTTGAAGGAATTAAATACTTTCACCACCCGCCTTCTCAAAATGCCTCCTCATTGTTGGAGTTTGAGATCAAGATCACATCATATGTTTTCTACTATTGTTTTTGCATTGTTTTATATGTTTTTGCATTGTTTTGTAGGTTTTTTTTCAAATTTTCTTTAAATTTATTTATTTATTTAGATTGTAATTGGTTTCTTATCAGGAAATATGGATAATGAACTACCAAATCCCCAACAATATCAAAACCAAAACCCTCCCCAAGATGACAATCAAACCCCTCCATAATAAAAGCAAGAAATTCTGCAACTTGCACCAATTGGAAGACCTCCTCCTAGCACACAAGAAAACATAATAATAATAATAAAAGAGTGAAAAATAAATTAGAAGCACTCATTGGTAGGTTGAAAGATTGTGGACAAACCAATACAATGAGAGCATAATTGGCATCCTCCCTCAAGTTCATTATGACCTATGTAGTTTTTGTTAGTGGTCGGTTGGATATTTGGAGTGTTAAGAGGGATGAACAAAGAAGATATTATGCAAAAAATTTATCATATCCAGATGTAAAAAAAAAATATAGCAAAACGTAGCATTTGTGCATTGTTTAAAAATCTTGGTGAACAAAATAGTATAAGAGAGAAAACTAAAAAGTTCCCCATCCATTGGTTCATACATGATGGTATTTGAAATAATTTTGGGATAGATGGTGGATGTTCTTTGATGCTCCTTTGTGCAATAATCATGAGGTTCCAATGTATTTCTTAAAGAAATTTTATTGTGAATTTTTCCTTGGGGAGATCCCCAATAATTTTGATATATTAGAATCTCAGGGTAGAGGTGGGGAGTCATCATTTGAGAGGTCAAGGGCATGTCATGACCCTAATGTAATTAGGGTGCCTGTTGTCAAGCCACAAGGTGACTATGTGATTATTCCTTCAGTTATGAAGGAACATGTAGAGGCCAGGACTCTATAGACTATTAATGATTTGACATAGACCCTCATTCATTGGATGAGTCCATTAGTTGAGGAGGAGCCTTTTGTCATGGTTACATGTGCACATCATGTGGATCCTTATGCACATTTGGCAATCATGCTAGAGATGGTATGGATGATGGGCTAGTGACTAATAAGTTCCTGAATGAGACATTTGGCATTGACATATAGGTAAATTACAATTATAATAAACTAATTTGATTACATTTTGTATGTATAGTGGATGACTAATTAATTAGAATGTATTAAAATTGTTCAAAATTCAAGGTCAGTGTGTTGGTGGCCCTAGTAGAGATCCCCTAGCCCCATTTTTTGTCCCATCAATGAGTCCAGAGGTATGTATCAATTTAATCATTTAAATTAATACATATATATATTAATTAATCATATGAAGGATTAAAAAAAAAAAAATTATACATGTGCATCAATTCTCTAGTGGACCATTGACATTCACTAGGGACTCTGAGCCTAGGTGTGATATGAGCTCCATACAGGTACATTTGTTTCATGTTAATTTGATTATATTTGTTTCATGTTTCATGTCAAATGTAACTTGTATTTTATGACATGTAGATCTTGACATCTAAGACTCCTCATCTTTGACAGTCCATCGATTGTGGAGTTGTTGCAGTGATGGCTAGTTTAGAGCCATTGACTGAAGTATGAAAGAATTTTCTTGGTTTTAGTTTTTTTTTTATAATAGTTAGTATTAAAATTTATAATTTTATTTATAAGTGATTATATTGATAGAATTGTTGTAGGGACTTGTTGCATCCAATCATCCATGAGCCTTTGAGGTGGACATACAGAGTGACTATTTGATGGCAGTAAGAAAATAATTAATTTTCTATGTACAAATATTTGATTTCAATGTATAATAATTATTGATTCATATGTACTTTGTTTGTATCAACTTGAGTTGGAGATCCTAAACAAGAGGATGTGCAATTGTGTGACAGAGACCTCATCACCCCCATCATCTCCCTATGATGACCAAAGACCTCTAGGGATTTTTTTTCGTCCCCTCATGGGAAGGAGAAGATATAGTTGATAGATACTCATGTATAGGCTTCAGTGGACATATTCAATATATATTTGATGTATATATGACATTTTATATTTGATGTATGACATATATTTGATGCATGACATTATTGTTTAATATATAATATGTTTGTTCATGTATGACATTATTGGTTATCATAATATATTATCAAGGTTGTATGGGTACTTGTACCCACACCCCTGGTACTTGTACCCACGTACCCAAGTATTGGGTACTCGGTGGAGAGCATCATAGCTAAGGAACTTGATTGAGATTTATTATTATTATTATTTTTGATATTTTTTTTGTGTATTAGCTCATTGTTTATCAAGCTTAATTCAATGCCTAATTAGTTCGAAACTTTGATAGAAAATTGATTAACAATAAACTTTTATCACTATTCAAGCATAAGCTTATCATTTCCAATATTTCATCGTCATATGATATATGATGTTGTTCATGTTTAAAGTTTTCCTTTCTCTATTATTTTTTTATCAAGCTTAATTCGACACCTAATCAGTTTGAAACTTTGATACAATATTGGTCAACAATAAAATTTATCATTGTTAAAGCCAAAAATTTATCATTTACAATATGTCATTGTCATATAACTTACAATCTTCTTGTTCATGTTTAAAGTTTTCCTTCTATGTTATGCATCTAAACATTTTTCATAAATTATTATTACAAACATATAACAAATCTGAAATTGAAAATAATACATTACATTTGCAAACTTTATCACTATTCTTGATTTGAAAAATTATTGTCATAACTCATAAATTTAGCTTTTCTATAAATATAAAAGTATAACTAAAAATAAAGTTTGACATACCCAAGTACCATGCTCCCCTATTATAAAAAATAGTTTCACCTGTACTCGTACCGATACCCTAAGTACCCCAAGTACCCCCATCCCCATGCAACCTTGTATATTATATGTTTTTTCATGTATGATATTATTGGTTATCATAATATATATCTTGTTTTTTTTGTTTACATTTTAAGTACATTTAATGTATTTCATTTTGATGTAAATTGCATCCAAAATGATGCAGAGTGCTCACACCAAAAGCTAGTGGATACCCAGCAAGAACACTTTTAAGGAAAACTACCTATGGCATTTAGTGACTCTTAGGGATGATTTAGTTCGGAAAGCTTGAGAACATTTGAGTGCACAAAAAGATGGGAGGAGCTTGGGGCTAGTGCTTACCTAGCCACCTAGAGCTAAAAAAATAGACAACTTGATTCCACGATGAAAGGTGAGAGATATTTGGTAGTTGGCAACATTGTACTAGCCAACACTATAAGTTTCAGCATCACACAAAATGGCATCTCAATATCAAAATAGAGTAAGATCACAAAAAAGTAAGAGAGGTTATTTAGGTCTTCACAACATGTTCCTATAGCACTTGTAATCACATCCATACCTAGCATGAGCTCCAAGATATGCCTTGTCAAAGATTGTTGCCCTATGGCATTTAGTGACTCTTAGGGATGATTCAGTTCAGCTTGCTTGAGAACATTTGAGTGCTGAATAGGATGGGAGGAGCTTGGGACTAGTGTTTACCCAACCACTCAGATCTAACATGATAGATAGTTCAATCCCATGATGAATGGTGAGGGAGATTTGGTAGTTGGCAACATTGTACTTGCCAACACTACAAGTTTTAGCATCACACAAGATGGTGTTGCAAAATCAAAATGGAGCAAGATCTCCAAAAAGAGAGAAAATTTATCACAGGTCTCTGCAACAAAGTCCTATAACACCTAGAATTGCATCCATATCTCATGTGAGCTTTGAGATATGCCTCGTCAAATATTGCTTCCCTATGGCTTTTAGTGACTCTTAGGGATGTTTCAGTTTGGCATGCCCAAGAACATTTGAGCAGTCAACGGGATGGGAAAGTCTTGGGGCTAGGGTTTACTTGACCATCTAGAGCTAATAGAATAGATAGTTTGATCCCACGATGAATGCTGAGGGAGATTTTCCAGTTGGCAACTTTATACTAGCCAACACTACAAGTTTTAGCATCACTCAAGATGGCATCACAAAATCAAAATAGAGTAAGATCTCCAAAAAGTGGGAGAGGTTATTATAGGTCTCTATAACACGGTTCTATAGAATCCAAAATTATATCCATATCTCACATGAGCTTCTAGATATGCCCTGTCAAAGATCATTGCCCTATGACATTTAGTGACTCTTAGGGATGTTTCAGCTCGACATGCACTAGAATGGTCAAGTGCTCAAAAATACAGGATGAGCTTGGAGCTAGGGTTCACCCAACCACTTGAAGCTAACAAAATAGATAGTTCAATTCCACAATGAACAGTGAGGGAGATTTGGTAGCTGTAAACTAAGTACTGGCCAACACTATGAGTTTTAGCATCACTCAAGATGGCATCCTAAAATCAAAATAGAGTAAAATATCCAAAAAGTGAGAGAGTTTATTATAGGTCTCTATAACATGGTCCTATAACACCTAGAATTGCATCCATACCTTGTACAAGCTTTGAGATATGCCCCATCAAAGATCGTTGCCCTATGAAATTTAGTGACTCTTAGGGATGTTTCAGTTTGGCATGCCCAAGAATGTTTGAGAACTCAACAAGATAGGATGAGCTTAGTACTAGGGTTTACTTGACCACCCAAAGCTAACAAAATAGATAGTTTGATCCCACAAAAAATGGTGAGGGAGATTTGACAATTGGCAACATTGTACTAGCTAACACTACAAGTTTTAGCATCACCTGAGATGGTATCACAAAATCAAAATGGAGTAAGATCTCCAAAAAGTGAGAGACATTATTTTAGGCCTCCAAAACACGGTCCTATAGCACCTATAATTGTATCCATACCTCGCAAGAGCTCTAAGATATGACCAGTCAAAGATCACTACCCTATGACATTTAGTGACTCTTAGGAAAATTTTTGTTTGGGGTTCCTGAGAATTTTTGAGTAGTTAATGAGATAGGAAAAGCTTGAGGCTTAGGTTTAGCTAGCCACTCAAAGCTAAGGAAATAGATAATTCAATCCCATGATGAACGGTGAGGGAGATTTGGTAGTTTCAGCATCAGTCAAGATGACATCACAAAATCAAAATGGAGTAAGATCTCCAAAAAAGGAGAGAGGTTATTGTAGGTCTCTATAACATAGTCCTATAGCACCTAGAATCGCATCCATACCTTGCACAAGCTCCAAAATATGCCCCATCAAATATTGTTTCCCTATGACATTTTTGTTTGGCATGCCCAAAAATGTTTGAGTGCTCAACAAAATAAGAGGACCTTTGGGATAGGGTTTACTTGGCCACCTTGAGATAATGGAATATATGGTTTGATCCCACAATGAATGGTGAGGGAGATTCGGTAGTTGGCAACATTGTACTAGCGTGAGTTTCAACATCAATCGAGATGGAATTGCAAAATCAAAATGAAGAAATTTTTCCAAAAAGTGAGAGAAGTTATTGTAAGTCTCCACAATATGGTCCTATAGCACATAGAATCACATCCATACCTTGAACAAGCTCCAAAATATGCCCCATCAAATATTGTTGCCTCGTGACATTTTGGGATTCTTAATGATGCTTTAGTTCAATGAGCTCAAGAATGTTTGAGTGCACAACAAGATGGGACAAGCTTGGGGCTAGGGTGTACCTAGCCACCTAGAGCTAATGTAATAAATAGTTTGATCCCATGATGAATGGTGAGGGAGATTTGGTAGTTGGCAACTTTGTACTAGCCAACACTGTGAGTTTCAGTATCACCCGAGATGGTGTCACAAAATCAAAATAGAGTAAGATTTCCAAAAAGTGAGAGAGCTTATTATAGGTCTCCACAACATGTTTCTATAGCACCTAAAATTGAATCCATAGCTCACACAAGCTTCAAGATATGCCCCATCAAATATTGTTGGCTTATGGCATTTAATGACTCTTAGGGATGTTTCGATTCGGCATTGCTAAGAATGTTTGAGCACCCAATGAGATAGGATGAGCTTGGGGCTAGAGTTTACCTAACAACCTAGAGCTAATATAATAGATAATTTGATCCCACAATGAATGGAGAGGGAAATTTGGCAGTTGGAAACTTTGTATTGGCCAACACTACGAGTTTTAGCATCACCTAAGATGGCATCACAAAATCAAAATAGAGTAAGATCTCCAAAAAGTGAGAGAGGTTATTGTAGGCCTTTACAACATGGTCCTATGGCACCTAGAATAACATCAATGCCTCATACGAGCTCTGAGATATGCTCCATCAAAGATCACTTCCCTATGGCATTTAGTGACTCTTAGGAATGTTTCAATTTGCCTTGCCCAAGAATGTTTGAGCGCTCAATGGGATGAGATCAGCATGGGGCTAGGGTTTTCCCAACCACTTGAAGCTAACATAATAGATATTTTGATCCCACAATGAATGGTTATGGAGATTTGGCAGTTGGCAACTTTGTACTAGCCAACACTACAAGTTTTAGCATCACTCAAGATAGCATCGCAAAATCAAAATAGAGTATGATCTCCAAAAAGTGAGAGAGTTTACTGTAGGTCTCTGCAACATGGTCATATAGTACCTATAATAGCATCCATACCTCACATGAGCTCCAAGATATGCCTTATCAAATATCACTGTCCTATGGCATTCAATGACTCTTAGGGATGTTTTAGTTTGGCATGCCTAAGAATGTTTGAGCACTCAATAGAATGGGATGATCTTGGAGCTAGGGTTTACCCAACCACTTAGAGCTAACCAAATAGACAATTTGATCCCATGATGAATAATGAGGGAGATTTGGAAGTTGGCAACTTTGTACTAGCCAACACTACAAGTTTCAACATCACCCGAGATGGTGTTGCAAAATCAAAATGGAGAAAGATCTCCAAAAAGTGAGGGAGGTTATTGTAGGTCTCTAAAACATGATCCTATAGCAACTAGAATCACAACCATGCCTCACACAATTTTTGAGATATGCACTATCAAAGATCACTTCCCTATGGCATTTAGTGACTCTTAGGGACATTTTGGTTTGGCATGCCCGAGAATGTTCAAGCACTCAAAAAGATGGGAGGAGCTTGTGGCTAGGGTTTACATGGCCACCCAAAGCTAATGGAATAGACATTTTGATCCCACGATGAATGATGAGGGAGATTTGGTAGTTGAAAACTTTGTACTACCCAACACTACAAGTTTCAACATCACTTGAGATGGCATTGCAAAATCAAAATGGAGTAAGATCTCCCAAAATAAAGAGATCTTATTTTAGGTCTCTACAACATGGTCCTATAGCACCTAGAATCATATCCATACCTCGCATGAGCTCTGAGATATGCTCTATCAAAGATCATTGCCCGATGACATTTAGTGACTCTTTGGAACATTTTAGTTTGGCATGCTCAAGAATGTTCAAGTGCACAACATGATAGGATGAGCTTGGGGCTAGGGTTTTCCTAGCCACCCAAAGCTAATGAAATAGAAAATTTGATCCCATGATGAATAGTGAGGGAGATATGAGCAAGGTATATATGCATAGGCCACTTTGTGCAAGATATGAGCAAAAATTGCTAATTAGACCAAATTGGGTGCTTTTGAGTTTTTTTTAGGACAGCCTAGGATTAGGTGTTTTTAGTTATTTTTAATAGTTTGGAACCTTTTCTAAGTCCTACAAGAGAAATCTACTGAACTTTGCATCAGTTACACTTTTTGTGCAAAATTGCAAAAGTTGTAAAAGTTGCTTAAAATTGTAAATATGACTGGAAACCTTGTAACCTTTGGAAAAATGTTTCTCATGTTCATATACCCAAGCATGGATAGTTACAACTTCCCAAACTTCCATTTTCAACTTTTTAACAAAAATTGCGAAAGTTGCTCAAGCAATTTTTTGAGCAACATTGCAACTTTTGAGCATTTTTTTCTCTTTAGATATTTAGGTCAAATGGGTACATCTAGGACTATTCTAGGACCCTAGTTAAGATTCCTAGGACCTATTAGGTAAACAAATACCTTAGTTTCCCATGAATATTGAAAGACAATGAATAAGCAATTGTATACCAGCTACATCTATTAAATATACAAAGGAAGATATAGAAAACGTACCTAATAAAGAGATTAATCTGAGAGAAAAGGACATTCTAGAAGAAATTGGCTATCTTAGTGCCATCTCGGGTATGTCAATTACTTAGGATAAAGGGAAAATACCTACAACTATTGGGAAATAGTGCCCATGTACACAGACACAAATTTTTTTGATGGAGAAGTAACAAGTGCTATAGAATTGTTCGCAGAGCAATGTGAAGTGAAGCCTCAAATTGGCTCATTAGTAGGCAAAGAATCTAGTCACACACTTCATTCCAGCACCATATATGTTTCAATTATAAATTCCTATTCATCAATGCCCTTGGATTTACAAAACATGGGAAGCCAAGATACTCAAGCTGGGGATGATCCCTCAAAGTTCTCATTAAAATATATTAATGATTTTAATAGAAAAACAAAAAGCTCATTGCCACATTTAAATGGAGACTTTAGTTTAAATGGAGATTGTCAATTCCCAAACATGTCTTAGTCAAGTAGATGACTGGTTTACAAAGCAACCAATAGGAAACAGAGTCATGGAAATGAACTCAATGCTCAGGAAGGTTCGGTGGTGTAGGATCACTCTTCCATAAAATGATTAAATAAGGGTGTTTGGGTCATTTACATCCTTGTTCAAGTTTATTTTTCTTGGTTTTCAATAAGATAATGTTTTTAGGTTCATAGGTTCATTTTTAGAATTCATGATCTACCTAACTCTATTGTTTTAGATAGAGACAGCAAATTCCAAGGACATTTTTGGAGAACCTTGCACAAGAAATTAGGTACTAATATGCAATTTAGCTATGCCTATCATCCCCAAATGGATGGTCAAACTAAAGTTGTAAATAGATCTCTTGGAAACCTCCTTAGATGCCTCACCAAGAAATATGCACAAAACTGGGATCTACTTCTTCCACAAGCTTAATTTTTTTTCAATGATTCATTCAATAGGTCTATAGGAAAAACACCATTCCAAATAGTCTATAGCTATCATCCAAAAAGACCTCTAGAATTTAGAGAGTTACCTAATGATATCAAGGTTAATGCACAAGGGGAAGAATTTTCTGACCTTATCAAACAAGTACAAAAAAAGGTGAACGATAAATTGGAACAAACTTCACAAAAATAAAAAGCACAAGTAGATAAGAAGAGGAAGATGTTCAATTCCAAATAGGTGACAAAGTATGGGCGTATTTGAAACAAGAAAGACTCCCTTAAGGTCATCACACCAAACTCAAAATGAAGAAGATAAGACCTTGTAAAATCTTGCATAAATTTTATCCTAATGCCTATAAAATTTCATTACCACCTACCATTGCCATCTCACCAATTTTCAATGTGGCTGATCTCACTGTTTTCAAAGACACTTTTGATATTACAGGTACATCTACAGTAGGTTCACATGAAGATTGGTTGAAAGATCTACCAACTTCTCAACCCTTAGAGTTGGAAGCAATCTTGGAGACAAAAGTTTCTAAAAGGACAAGGAATCACACCTACTATCAATACTTAGTTAAATGGAAGGGGTTACCTACCATTGATGACACATGGATGAATGAAGATCAGATTAAACAACATGGATACACTATTGATCAACTCACCTCAAGTAGGAACTTGAGTTTTATTTCCCCAGGGTAGCATGGTGTAGGAGAACTCTTCCATGAAATAATGAAATAAGGATGTTTGGGTCATTTATGACCTTGTTCAATAAGACAATGTTTATAGGTTCATAGGTTCATTTTTTACCCTTTTTGTTTGGCCTATTAGCAATTTGGGTGTTTTATAAGCTTGTTGCTTAATGAGGTCACAAGGGAACAATCTATGTAATTTGGAAGAATTTTCTATGATTTAGAGTCTATCACTTGTTTTAAGTATATTAGGACTCATTTAGACAATTACAATTGCTTTAAGGCTTTAAAATGCAAAAAATGCAGTAAAAGTGCAAAAGTTGTTATGCAACCTAGCAACCTTTTGCATAACTATGAAAATTTTTTTGTAATCATTCCCCCAATGGTTATAAGCTTTCAAATTTGGTTATATCAGTTTGGGAAGACCTTTATATAGCCCTTTCAAGTAGGTGGAAGGTACAATGTAATGTTTTGGCACTAAAATCAATAAAAAAAACCCCATTTCTTACATTTTTAGTGAGTTCTCTAGATGGTAAAAACATGTACACATGCCTAGGGATCTATACCTAGTATGGTTGGATAGATTCTTGAATCACCTTTCTAATGTAGCTAGTTTGAGCTTCTCAAACTTTGTAAAACTCAAGTTATTCCTATTTTTGTACAAATAGCCTGGATTTTGAGGGTTTGTCAGGTTTTGAAGAAAATTGGGTTATAACTCTAGATTCCACCATAGGAAAATTATGGCTTTTGGTGGAATCCTCATACTTCTAATTCACTTTAAAATTCTTTGTTTCATTTTTTTATATGTAGGGACAAAAGAGAAAAATGATGCCCTAGATGCATATACCTTGTATGCATCAATACACATTACTATTGTATCAACATTTTAAGACCCCAAAACTTCATGATTTGATCTATAAGTTGGCAAACAATATATATGGGATGTTCCTCAACTAACCTAATTGGTCTCATGTTTTTGGCATGTCTCTAAGCCATACCTCCTTTTTAAATGTGACCTAATTAGCCATTTTTGTCTAGTTGTTATCCCACAGGTTATGACAGTATTCTTGATTATAGGATCTCTGCACTTTGAGATCTAATAATACATCAGAAATTGCAACTAACCTTGTTGTTTATCATGTTTCTTACATTGAAAATATACAAGTACCAGACCAAAAGCTCATTTCTTGGGCTACTAGGAATCCTAGGGGTTAATGAAGGAAATATGCCTTCTCTATGTTTTGTGGTCTCCAAATCTAGTCAGTATACCCATAATGATGTAAGAAAAACATCGTTGGTGTTTGTTTTCATGATTCCATGTTTGGTGTAGGTTTCATGTATTAAGTCATTCTAGTGATTAAGGTGCAAGCGTGGGGTCTTGAGCCTTGTTTGGCCTTTCAAACCTTGTTAAGGTGTTCTTGTGGGATGTACTCTCCCAACCTAATTTTTTAGTACCCTACCACTTGCATCATTCAGCAATGCTAAAAAAAATTATTTCCAAATGCTCAGTCCTTCACCAATTCCCAACTTCCTACCATTCACAAATCAACATGCTACAAAAGGTCAAATCCTTCATGGTACTTGACCTAGGGCTTGATTGGGAAAATCACAAAACACATCCTCCAGTCTTAAAACATGGAATATTAAAAATGACCATACTAGCTACCATTTCCCAAGTGGCCATGAAATTTCAACCAAGGAAGTTGTAGTTAGATGCCCATTTTTGCTGTGTGCACCAAAATACTGTCCTAAAAACCTAGTTTCACTACAAATGCAATAACTTGAGTTAGAAAACATGTAGAATGATGAGAATAAAATAAAAATAAATATGATTCAAAGATCTATCTTGAAAATCCATCACATTTGGTTTAAAAGTCCATACATTTTTTGCAGCATGCAAACAATAGTAAAAATGACTCCAAAACTAAATTTATTTATTTCCAACTCCTTCCAATCCATACATTAATGCCCTCCAAACCTAAAAAATGAGGCATATATATCTACTATGTCTATTTTAATGGATACAACCAATATTTTAATAGTTAGAACCCTTTTCCCACTAAGTTGCAAATCTGAGCAAGTTTTACAATTTTCAGCAATGCAACTTTGCACAAAAAGTGCAATTTTTACATTTTTCACTTGATTCCACTTCTAGGACTTGGAAAAATTTCCAACATACCTAAAACCAACTAAAAAAATCTAATCCTAGGATTTCTTGACAAAAAATATTAAAAATCCTAAATTTTCCTAATGAGCAACTTTTGCTTATAAATTGCATAATGTGCCTTAAGCATACAAAATGGTGTCTTTCTTTGACAACCATGGACTTCTCATCCAAAGGTTGTTTATTATAGCTTAATTAGGTAAAAAAAATGAAAACCAAAATATAAACCAAGTGCCTTGGTGCTCTGCACCAGGAACATAACCCCAAACATGAATGAAAAGGGAACAATGACCATGGAATGGAATACAAACACACCTTATACCTTAGACCAAACTTCCTAAAACAAAATTGTTCTAAAAAACCCAATCTACCATGGAAACTAGTACAATCTTAAAAAATAATGTCAAAAACACCTTAAAACTCAGAAAATCAGTAATTTTGTGGTGTAAGAGAAACTTAGACATTCAAGCCAAAGATAAAGATCATGAGGACCTTCATGAACCTCAAGGGAAATCTGAAGGATGGAATACATAGTCAAGGTCAACAAAACAATCAAAGGATAACACAAATTAATTGGGAAATACTAAAGCCTATAATGGCTTTTTGATTCAAAAAATCCTATAAATTGTTAAAAGTCCTAAAGGGACCAAATTTCCTTTGTAAGGGGGACCAATAGATTCCTTGGGTGAAATTGGAATTTTTAGGGTCTACAAAACTTTAATGATCATAAAAGATCAAAATGAGTAAGTTAGTGGTCTTTTTGTTTAAAAGAATTCAATAAATTGTATGTTGAAATTTTGAATTTTCAAAATCCAATGGCTAGTTTAGGATTTAGATGGAAGTTGGAGTTGTTATTGTTTTGAAGCATTAAACCTTCAACCCTACTAATGAGAGTTGGTTGAAATTGTTTGGAGAAGTTATTTTGAATCTTTTATATATGTGAGAATTGGGTGTACGAACAAACATAGTGAGATTGGTGAAATGCAACAATAAAACTCTTTGTGTTTGCAAGTTTTTTTTTCTTGAGAAACTCAACTCATCTTGTTTTGATATGTTAAAGAATCAATAAAGTTATTCACTCAGCATCACTATTTCAAATAAATTAGGGCCCAATATTCATGGGATGACCAAACTAACTTGTATTATTAAGTGCTAACTGAGCATATGTAGATTAAGACAAATTTTAGGTCATTTCCTTGGAGTATTTAGATTTTTGATAGGCACAAATTCCTAAACCACAAAAATTTCTAAAACTTATTGTATATCGAAGCCCACCACCCTATCTTATTCTATTTACAAGGCTCACTTGGAGCATAACACAACAAAAATGAAAAGGTGAGGGCCCTAAGATTGGTGCAGGAGCATCCCTCTTATGAAATCATGTAATCAAGTTGATTGGCTCATTTATGACCTCTTTCCAGTTTTCTTTCCATGTTTTCAATAAGGTAATGATTTTAGACTCCTAGATTTGCCATTAACCCTTTTGTGTGGTCTATTAGTAATATTGGGTGTTTTATAAACCTGTTGCTCAATGAGGTCACAAGGGCACAATTTTTGTATTTTGAATGCATATTCTTGTCATATAGGATCTAATAGTTGTACTGAGTCAATTAGGACTCATTTACATAGTTAAAATTCCTTTTAAGCACAAAAATGCAATAAAAGTTGCAAACCTTGCAACTTTTTGCATAACTAAGAAAAATTGTTTGTAATCATTCCTCCAATGGTTACAACCTTTCAAATTTGGTTGGATCAGTTGGGGAAGGCCTTAACATAGACCTTTTAGGTAGGTGTAAGGTATAATGTAAGATTTTTCTTTGAAATCAATAAAATATAACTAGTTTTGTATCATTCTGGACTCTTTTTCTACATGGTACAGACCTATGCAAATGAATAGGTATCAAAGCTTAGTATGGTTGGATGCATATTTAAGTTACCTTTATAATGCAACTGGTTTGAGGTCTTGAAACACTATAGAACTCAAGTTATTCATATTTTAGTGCTAACAGCTTGAAATTTAAGGGTTTCAAGGGTTTTGGTGGAAATCACATTATAACTTCAAATTCCACCATATGAATTTTATGGCCTTTGGTGGAGTCCTTTTATTCTTAATTCTCTTTGAGATTTTTTTGGTTTTAGTTTCAGAAATTTAGGTACAAGGGAGAAAGATGATGCCCTAGGTGCATGTAGCATATATGCACCAACTCACTCTTTTGCTACAATCAACACTTGAGACCTTAAAACTCATTTCCAAAGCCTCAAACTTGGGATTTAGGCTTTTTGGAACATTCCTCAACATGTACAATTTTTTTGGTGGTTCTAGCACATGTTTAAATAGTATTTCCTTAAAATAGTGGCCTAATTAGCCCTTTAGCCTTAATTGTTGTCCCGACGGGTTAATGCACCATTTTTGTGTATGCAATGTTAGCAGTTTGGAATTTGATAGTATATCAGGAGTATGAGGTGTCTTGGTGGTTATTTTTTTCTTCCATTCAAAATTTACTAAGTTTTAGGTAATAACCTTGCTTCTTGTGCTACTAGGAATCCAAGAGGTTAATGAAGGAACAATAAATTTTTCTCAGTTTGAGGCCTTCAAATTCAGTCCATATGCCCCTATTGATGTAAAAACAACATTCCTTAAGTCTATGTTCATGGTTCCATGTCTAGATTAGGTTTCATATGTTAATCCTTTATTGTTGTTAAGGTGCAAGTGCAAGGTTTTGTGCCTTGCTTGGGTTTTCAAACTTTGTTTAGGTGTCCTTGTGGGTTGTACTCTCCCAACCTTCATTGTTAGTACCCTTCCACTTGCATCAATGATTCATGGTGACCCTATACCACTCTTTCTCTCTCTCCCTCTCTCCCTATTCAATCTAATGAACCAACTAGATCTGCTCTATATTTTAATGTCTCAAGTATTGCCTCATGGTCTGACTCGCTAGCTTTCCAAAGAGTCTTATTATGTGGTTTTCCACCATATTTTATCAAGTGTACATTGGATGTGACAAAAAGGTTCAAATAATGAAGAATCTTCCTCTATATTTTCCAATCCTCAAATAACCACTAGTTAGGGTTCTTCATAGAATATCGTCTAAGCCATGTGCCAGTTACAACCACCACATTGATATGCTACTGTAAAGCTTCACCATCTGTAATTGAGTGATCCAATTTTTGTTTGGCTTGGACACAATGACACAAATAATAATCTATCCCTTCTTTGTTTTCTTCAAGTGCAATAACAACAAAAGCATGGCCTATAGTGATAAATGTACAAAATGCAATCATTAATTCAGAAAATACTTGGTAAAAATTATAAAGTTACATATTGAAATTACAAAGATATATATATATATATATATTACTAGGTTGCACCAGATCAAACAAATGGTCAAAGTCAATAGACAAATCTATCTCTACCATTTCCAATGCTTGTGGAGGATGATAGGTGTCAATTGGGTCCAAAACTTGTATATCCCATTTGTCCACCCATTTAGTCAACTCATAATCATCCCAATTTTCCTCTGTATATGATGAACAATAGCATGCCATTTTTCATGTACCGCATGAACTTGCATCAAATCTTCTAAAAGAGTACAACTCACTTGATCCTATTAGTGTGCAACAATCCTCATATGGTGCAATGTTGGTATTATCTATCAACCAAAAATATTAAGAAGTGTAGACTCACCTTCCTTACCTAGACCCATTGTAGTGTTATACCACTAGACAATGGATTTTGTATCTATGAATATTGCTCCATCTTTTTACTTTATTTATTCACAAGCTAAGGCTCTTTTGATGCATGTGCCTCAACCATCATGCTCTCTCTTTTCGTGACCAACCTCTGTGAAATTCCACATATATTGAGTTCTACACAACCTGTACATCCTACTCAACCAATAGAACATTCGTTTATTCTTGAGTTGAGATGTGCAATTGTCTGACCAAATAATGTGCTAACGATATGGTATGTCCCTATTAGCCAAATTTCCATAAAATAGTTGAAAAAAACCATGTACAAACTTTGTATCATGTAATCAATCATTGTTGATGTAAAAATGGTACTCCCTCAAAATCTTCCTGTCATCCTCTATACATGTAGGTAAATGTATTAATGTTATTTGAACAAATATTAAAACCTATTGAGAAGTATAATACTTTGCTTGCACCTCATTTTGTGGTTGTAGTGTGTAGTTCTTTGCAAAGTCTACAATCAAAACAATTGTTTCTAGGTGAAATGTATCCTTGCACAACTTGAATTGCAAATCCAGCTATAGAGCTCTATGTGTATGCCTTGCATACACGTAAATAATATTTTCACCAAAAATATTCATGAACTCATATATTGGAATCTTTTCAATGACTAAATCACATCTTTTACCCTATTTCCCATCTTTTGGAGCATATGTCACTATCTTATTTTTATGTAATCTACTATTTCATTTCCAATTGCATGTGTACTATCAATATGTTCACAAGTTGGTAAAAGTTGCAAAGAACCACAAAATAAGCATGTATCATCCAAGCATAATGTCTTGTAAAATTGTTGGCTGAAACATAAAATGTTAGATATGAATTCCCTTGAAGATCTTGGTGGCTCATTCATGTAATAAACCTAACAAAACAAATTTAGAATGCAAAAACACACATATATGCCTAAAAACATCAAAATGGTTAGAAAATTCAATATGTATCCTACAACAACAAGTTGTGTATATGTGATTTATCTTCACATAAAAAGCTTTATCCATCCCAAAAAATCTTTGACTTATTTTAATTTGAGGATACATACCAATAAATATTGCAAAAACTTGTGTCTGCATTGAGTCCAAAAAATGTTTCGCATGTGGGTCATGATTTTGGCTACCGATCCTCCTTACAATGTCTTTTTGATTAGGGGAAACATGTGTGTTATTTTTCCAAATATCTTCCATCAATTATTTCAAAGCTTCACTAATCTCTTTATGCTTTCATGGTAGTCTACTACTAAATGTCCATAACTCATTTTTTGTTGGATCTTCCAATCTCTCACACCTTAGCACGGCTCTCCATAGAGTACGTCTACCAATTTTCAATGTTTTACTTGTATTTCTCATGAGTTGAACTTTCTTCATTTGGGTACTTACTATTGTCAATGTAAGTACTCATCTTGTGATATTACTATCTTTGGTGTGATAGTAAGTCTCTGTCCTCTCCCATCTTCTACTCTCTCTCTCTCTCTCTCTCTCTCTCGCTTGCTCGCTCTCCCTCTCCTATTCCCTCTCCCACCGCCTACTCTCTCATATCCCCTACTCTCTCTCCCCTCTCCCATCCCCTACTCTTTCTCTCTCTCACACTCCCATCTCCCCTCTCTCTCCCTCTCCCACCCCTACTCTCTCTCCAATACCCTACTCTCTCTCCCCTCTCCCATTCTATCTCTCTCCCTACTCTCTCTCTCCTCTCTCATCCCCTACTCTCTCTTGCTCTCCCTCTCCAATTTCCTACTCTCTCTCCCATCCCTTACTCTCTCTCACCATCTCTTCTCTCCAATCCCCTACTCTCTCTCACACACTCCCATCCCTTATTTCTCTCCCCTTCTCACACCACTTACTCTCTCTCTCTCTTCCATCCCCTACTCTCTCTCTCCTCTCCCATCCCCTACTCTCTCTCTTGCTCTCCCTCTCCTACTCCTCCCACTACCTACTCTCTCTCACTTTCTCTCTCTTATCCCCTACTCTCTCTCTCACTCTCTATCCTCTCTCATCCCCTACTCTCTCACACACTATCTCTCCTCTCCCATCCCCTACTCTCTCTCTCTCACTCTCTCTCCTCTTGCATCCCCTACTCTCTCTTGCTCTCCCTCTCTCACTGCCAACTCTCTCTCTCATCCCCTACTCTCTCTCACCCTCTCTACTCTCCCATCCCCTCCTCTCTCTCTTATGCACACTCCCATCCCTCCTCTCTCTCCCTCTCCCATTGCCTAGTCTCTCTCCCATCCCCTAGTCTCTCTCTCTCTTTCTCTCTCTCTCTCCCATCCCCTACTCTCTCTCACTCACACACTCTCATCCTCCTCTCTCTCTTGCTCTCCCTCTTTCACCACCTACTCTCTCTCTCATTCCCTACTCCCACTCTCTCTCTCCCTTCCCATTCTCTCTCTCTACCACCCCCTACTCTCTCTCTCTCTCTCTCTCTCTCAATCTCACACTCTCTCCCATCCCCTACTCTATCTCTTACACACACTCCCATCCCCTCTCTCCCTCTCCCACCACCTAATCTCTCTCACTCTCTCTCTCTCCCATCTGCTACTCTCTCTCTTAGGGTACTCTCTCTCCCCTCTTCCATCCCCTACACTCTCTCTTTCACACATACATGCACTCCCATCCCCCTCTCTCTCTCCTCTTCCATCCCCTACTCTCTAGATCTCTCACACACACTCCTATCCTCCCTCTCCCAATGCCTACTATCTCTCACTCTCACTCTCTCTCTCCTTCTCTACTCTCTCTCTCCCATCCCCTACTCTCACTTTATCTCTCCCATCCCCTACTCTCTCTCTAATACCCCTACTCTCTCTCACTCTCTACCATCCCCAACTCTCAATCTCTCTCTCCCATCCCATACTCTCTCTCTACCAACCCATACTCTCTCACACTCTCTCCCATCCCCTACTCTCTATTATGCACATTCTCATTGCCCCTCTCTCTCCCACTCACACATCTTACTCTCTCTCTCTCCCAATCCTACTCTCTCTCTCTCTCTCTCTCTCTCTCTCTCTCTCTCTCTCTCTCTCTCTCTCTCTCTCTCTCTCCCTTATCCCATCTCCTACTCTCTAGATCTCTCACACACACTCCCATTCCCCCTCTCTTTGTCCCTCTCCCACTAGCTATTATATATCTCTCTCACTCTCTCCCTCTCTACTCTCTCTCTCCCATCCCCTACTCACACTCTCTCTCCCATCCACTACTCTCTCTCTGCCACCCCTACTCTCTCTCTCACTCTCACACTCTCTCCCATCCTCTACTCTCTCTCTTATACACACTCCTATCCCCTTTCTCTCTCCCTCTCCCACTCCCTCTCCCACCACCTACTCTCTCTCTCGTCCCCTACTCTCTCTCTCCCCTCTCCCATCCCCTACTCTCTCTCTCTCTTTCACACACACACACACACACATCCCCTCTCTCTTTCTCTCTCTCTCTCCTCTCCCATCCCCTACTCTCTCTCACTTGCTCTCCCTCTCCCATTCCCTCTCCCACTACCTACTCTCTCTCTCTCATTCTCACTATCTCCCTCTCTACTCTCTCTCGGTCACCCCCTACTCTCTCCAACACTCTCAAACTCTCTCCCATCCCCTACTCTCTCCCTTACACACAATCTCATCGTCCCTCTCTCTCTCTCTCCCTCTCCCAATCCCTCTCCCACTACTTACTCTCTCTCTCTTAGGCTACTCTCTTCCTCTCTCCCCCTCTCCCATCCCCTACTCTCTCTCTTTCACAAACACACACATACACACACACACACTCCCATCCCCCTCTCTCTCCTCTCCCATCCCCTACTCTCTCTCTCACTCGCACACTCTCATTCTCCTCTCTCTCTCTCACTCTCCCTCTCCCTCTCTGTCTCTGTCTCCCTCTCCCACTACCTACTCTCTCTCCCCCATCCCCTACTCTCTCTACCACCCCCACTCTCTCTCACTCTCACACTCTCTCCCATCTCCTACTCTCACTCTCTACCACCCTCTACTCTATCTCTCATCCCCTACTCTCTCTCTTACACACACTCCCATCCCCCCTCTCTCTCTCCCACTTCCTCTCCTATCACCTACTCTCTCTCTCACTTTCTCACCTATCCCCAACTCTCTTTCACACATACACACACTCGTCCCCCTCTCTTTCTCTCTCCTTTGCCATCCCCTACTCTCTAGATCTCTCACATACATTCCCATCCCCCTCTCTCTCCCTCTCCCACTCCCTCTCCCACCACCTACTCTCTCTCTCACTCTCCATCTCTCCTTGTCTACTCTCTCTCCCATCCCCTTCTCTCACTCTCTCTCCCATTCCTTACTCTCTCTCTGGCACCTCTACTCTCTCTCATACTCTCTCCCTCTCATGCCCTACTCTCTCTTACACACACTCCCATCCCCCCTCTCTCTCTCTCTCCCTCTCTCACTGCCTACTCTCTCTCTCTCTTTCTCCCCTCTCCCATCCCCTACTCTCTCTTTTTCACACGCACATGCACACACACACACTCCCATCCCCCCCCCTCTCTCTCCTCTCCCATACCCTACTCACACACACACAAACACACACACACACACACACACACACACACACACACACACCCATCCTCCTCCTCTCTCTCTCTCCCCCTCTTCTACTCCCTCTCCCACTGCCTTCTCTCTCTCTCTCTCTCTCTCTCTCTCTCTCTCTCTCTCCCTCTCTCTCTACCACACTTAGTCTCTCTCTTACACTTCCTCTCTCCCAACCCCTACTCTCTCTCCCCTATCCCCTACTTTCTCTATCTACCACCCCTACTCTCTCTCTCACTCTCATACTCTCTCCCATGCTCTGCTCTCTTACACATAGACACACCCATCCTCCTCTCTCTCTCTCTCTCTCTCTCTTGCTCTCCCTCTCCCACTTCCTCCTCTCTCTCTCTCCCATCCCCTACTCTCAATCTCTCTCTCCCATACCATACTCTCTCTCTCTCTCTCCCATCCCCTACTCTCAATCTCTCTCTTCCATACCATACTCTCTCTCTCTGCCACCCCTATTCTCTCTCTCATACTTCCTTTCTCTCTCATCCCCTACTCTAAATCTCTCTCTATCATCCCATACTCTATCTTTGCAACCTCTACTCTCTCCCATTCCCTACTCTCAATCTCTCTCCCATCTCGTACTCTCTCTACCACCCATAATCTCTCTCTCTCTCTCTCTCTCTCTCTCTCTCTCGCTCCCTCCCTCCATCCCCCCCCCCCCCCCCCTCTCTCTCTCTCTCTCTCTCTCTCTCTCTCTCTCTCTCCCCTCTCTATGCACTATTTAGGTCTTAATAGTTCATGCACACTAAAGCATGTACGCATGCTATTAAGAATTAAATTTTAAAAAGATTTAAATAATGTGTGCAAACTATAGCGTGCATCTGCTATTTAAAGCTTTGCATTCTACCAAGCCTAAGGCTTGGTTTTGCCTTAGGGATCCAACCCAAACATTTGGAGTTTGTAAACTAGTCTGAGACATGTTTTGCTGCAAACATACAAAAAATGACTATTTTTTCTTGTGTTCTCTCCTTAAAGTTTCCTTGTTGTTGAGCATTGATAAAATTAGGTTACATGACATTGTAGGTCTCTATGTTAGCTATTTAACCATATAATTCATTTTTTATTTGAACTATTTCATGCCTTTCGACTATAATTTCTTTTGAATGTATGTCCATTTTTTGTCAAAAACCAACATATAATAATTGGACTATAGATTTTAGCTCATTCATTGAATTTTGCATCAATTTAATTTTTTAGAATCTAGACTCCATTCTACACACTTTGGAAAAAAGAAGTTTTGATTTTAGATTATTTTTCAATCATTTCTAGGGGGAGCACACAGATATTTCATGTTTTTGGGATGTGTCTAATTAAAAAATTCATTAAAAAAATACACATTATAAAATTACCCAAAAATTTTGGGATAAACTACATAGTGTTAGGTAACTTTTGAGCAAAGTGATTAAAGAATTTCAAAAAAAAGTTAAAATTTTAGAGGGGCCACACTTTGTACTATGTTATGATTTTTTGGAATAAACAGTACCACTTTCTATGGTCCCCTTTTTTGAGGACCTAAAACTAAACCATTTTGAAAAAAAAATAGTAGTTTTGAATCTAGATTCAAAGGACTACTACTTTTGTTTTTTGTCATATCTTAAAATTTTGAGCGTAACTATCTTCAAATTCTTGTTGAAGTTCAAAAATTGCTAATTTTATTAAAAAAGGTGTTATACACACCTTTTGGCACCACAACTTGGTGCACTTACCCTTATATTTAGCAACAAACAAGTCCTTCATTCCATCCTAGTCTACTGCAGCATTAGTGCCTAAATCCACGAACCATCTTAAAGCTTCTTCTTTCAGAGTAGAGGGAAACAATTTTAGTCAATGATTATTAGTTGTGTAATCTTGCCCTCTATAGAGAATATAAAATTCAAAGAGAAAGGTTTCTATATCTACATTAATTAAGCAATAGAACTTGGGAAGGGTTGAAGCAAGAATATTTTTAAGATTATTTTTATCCTAGAGGTTAGGTATGGGAAATGGAAATGTAGGCTAAGCCATAAGTGGTGGTAGTTGTCCTTGCTAATAAATGAAAATGGCTAGAGGATTATCCTAATGTATAGGGGCTGTAAAAAGATAATTCAAACCTAATGATTAATTAGAGGATGAAGAAGGGATTTTTACATGATATGCTACAAAAGGATTTTTAAATGGTGATTCATCTACAACAACTAGATTTTCCTCAAGGGGATGTTCTTCTTTAAGGTGTTAGTCTTCTTTCTCAAGATATATAATTTCTTCTTTTTGAAATGGATCATTTTGAGGAAGAAATATCCTAATATTGGCTCTTTGCCTATGCATTTTGATAAGCTAATAATAAGTTAAACCTGGAATAAGACTTGAACAACTAATTTTGCATACAAACACCTAAAAATGGTCCTAAAAAAAGGTTTAAATTGACACCATCCCCAGAAATAGCACCAAAAATACTTAGTAAAATATTTGCATTGGAAACTAGGCTTTTATGCATATGAATTATGCATCCATTATAGAATCTAAAACTATCCATTAGACCCATTTATGTAATCAACCAGGGATGTTCACTTGAAATGATATTTGCAATCTATATGCTTTAAGCCTCTTTAACTATCATTTTCTATCCTATTAAATTTAGAATAGGAATACTTAATCTATGTGCCAATGTAAGAAACCTATACTCAATGATAGAAATGTAATATAAACTTAGCTCTACATTGTTTTCCCTTACTATAGGAACAACTATTGGTTATGTTACCAATGGCTATAGGAAAAACAAAGATATTACTTAAGCCTATTACAAGGGAAGCTATTTCTATCAACTAGGTTCACTTACCAAGTGGCCTACTTTGGATAAGTGAATAGTAACAATTATAAAATTCAAAGATTAACACACAATAGTAATATCTTGTATTGATATCAACTCATATAAATATTAGAAATTGGAAATGATAGTTTATACTAAAAGACAAATGTTATTGAAACTACAAACTCTATTGAACTCTTAGAGCCTTCTTCAACATATTATTTAAAGAAACTATAAGAAACTAACTTCCTCAGATCTAGCTTCAAAATAAAGAAATTAGTAATGCAATAAGTACATCATGATACGCATCTTCAATGGAATGAGTCTTAAAAACATGACATAATTACTTCTAGATTTGTGTAGCAATTGGATACTAGGTTGATCAGATCTTCAACAACTCATAAATATTAGTTAACTATATAATTTTACTATTAATGCCAATTTTTCTTGTTATCAAATTAGTACACATGTAATTATTTGCAACATAAATTTACTTCACTAATCTAGGATAGAATTTTGAATACACATATTTTAATCCTTTCTCACAATGCAATGTTATAGGAACCTGCCCACTAAAAAGGGTATGCAAATCCATACATCACACATATAATTCCATTCTTCTATATAAGTTCTAACCATGGCAATATATTTTGGAGATCATAAAGTGTCATGAAGCTTATGAAAAGAAAGACAATTATGACTATATATAGATTATTATAGTTTAAAGCCTTTCGACTTAAATATAAAACATCACATAAAAACTAAAAAAAACCTATGGATTCATGACATTCCTTCAACCCATCAAAATGCAAAATGATCAATTTTTTTATCAAGATTTATAGTTTCAAACTCTAATCATGTGTCTCTCTTGTCAACCTCTTATGACAGTTAAGGATCCTCTCATTTTTCCTTAGCAAAGAACAAACCACTATAGTCCTGGAATGTATATGTTTAAATATGGTTGTGAGATAGATCTACAACTTAATCTATAACATTATAATTTATAGAATATTAAATTTATAACATAATCAAGAATTCAAACTAAAACTTACTTGTGTTAATCCCTCCTCTACAAGCATCTACTACATCAGCAAAGATACATAACTCAAACATCTAACCTCTCGGGCACTAGGGGTTTCCCACAAGAGTCAAAAGCATAGTTATTACTATCATGGAAATCAAATTTGTAAAAAATTATGAAAACAAAGGAAAGTAACAAATAAATGATAAATATACATACAATGGAGCTCTTACTATGAATGGGAATGTTAAAGCAATTAAAATGTGAAATCTACTTGGAGTCATCACCAATGGCCATGCCCTACACAATAAAGAATAAAATAATATTTCATCGATACACACAAGCTACAAGTATGCATTTATATTTAATCACTATAAACACACTTGATTGCATTTCTATTGTCAATGCACAGTGGCTTAGCCCCTACAATCTACCCCCCATTGATAGGTGGTACTTGCAAGGAAAAATAAAAATGAGAAACCATGTATGTTCTAGTAACAAATAGCAAAATAATAATAAAATAACATAACATATTGTACATTTCTCAAGGAAAAATAAAATAGAAAAAAGTGTGACATCATTGACCTATTTGAACTCATCCTTAGTCATCAACTAAAGATGAATGAAGATCACATAGATGCATAAGTGTGTTGTTGCTAAATTTATTCTACTATAAAGAATAATTTTAAATAAACTATGAAATAATAAAAAAAATTATACACTTACTAACACAGAAGGAGTCCATGGCTCTGCATTCCCCTCTTTCTCTCTAATGTTAGGTCTATAGTCATTAGTGTCATGTGTGCCATATCCTCATTCATAGATATAAACTATTAATGACAATCACCAATAAGACTTAGACATAAATTATTGCCCATAATACAAGTATGGGTCATAGAAACATGTGATGTGCTTGTTGATGATGAACTCTTTCCAACAACATCAATACATGGAGCAAATACCAAGCTAGTCTTGGACATCAATAGCCCTTTGCAATGATATTAGGATGTTGCATTAGACGATGGGGGGAGACATTAGTAGGGAGGACATAAGAGCCAACTTTCTTCTAATGGGAATATGGTCTATGTTGGAGAGCTCCTCTACCTATGCTCACATTGAGCCTCATGCTCCAGTAGCTCACTTTAAGCTACAACACAAATTTAGCATACTGTATTTTAATGAAATAAAATGGGATCTCCAAATTATTGTGTGGTGGTTTGTCAAAAACCATCCACCACCAATCGTAAAAGTTTTCATATGTAGACTCATTTATCCACTTTTTAATTGATAATTTGGATTTTTTTTAATCCATTCTTTTACTATTTTTTGGGCTCACAAATAGGCAAACTATATCATCTCTAGTTATGTTGATGACCACAACCAAGCATCATAGTATATCTCATCATCAAATAGGGCATGCATCTCCTCACACTAGTGAAGAGCAATATTTTGCAACTTAGAAAGTGTATGAATATTATCCACAATGGTTTTTAAAGTGGATAGCATGGGAGAAAATATAGGTATATTGTGATATGTGATTTGTAAACCCCTCAGTATAGTAAGATTATTTTGTATCAAATCTTCAATTTGGAGAGGGTTTTGATGGGGTAGTGGATCATTTGGCAAAGGCTGAGGATATTGACAAGGTTGTGGAACATTTGGAAGAGGGTTTTGAGGAACATTATTTTGTACAGATCAGTGTTATCAACTTTGGTACGGTTATCCATGCCTATTAAATTGAAAATTACAAATTTTATTCATAATTTATGGTAAAAATGAAAAAATAAATAAAGATTTCTATTTAAAAACCTTATTTTTAATAAAAATAATCAAAAAAATCAAAAAGTAAAAAAAGAATAAACTTACCTTTCCTATAAATGGTGAATTGAAGGTTAATATCAATCTAATACTAGATATGAGATCATTTACACGAAATAAGAGTTATTGACAAACATACAAATAATGAAAAATGAAATTCAAGTTTTTATTTTTTACACACAAGTTTTGTGCATGTGATATCATATATGTTGATCTCTAAGTTTAGTTTCCTATTAGTGTCCAAAATTTAGTAATTTTCATGGCATGTGTAGATCACACAAAAGAGAACACAAGACACCATGATTTAACGTGGTTCACCCAATCCCTAGGCTATGTCCAACAACAAAAATTCCAATATTATTGTTATCCATTGATTACAGTCCACAATACCTTACAACTCAATACTATTGCAAGAAGCTACAATATCACCATTACATTATGTAATCCCTAACCCTAGGACTTTTTATATAAGATTTTTATTGCTGACAAAATTAGGGCTAGAATAAGTCATCTAATAGGCAAATATCATATGTCTACTTTTACAATATAAGGTCACTTTTGGCTTTGGGAGCATTGCCCCTAAAAACCCCCACCACCCTACACTACAATAGGGAGTGCACTTGGGCTACTGCCCCTTGACCCTATTTTGGGGGTGCTACCCCTGAACCCTTGTAGAAATAATATGGGGAGAAAACTGCAATAGATAAACCTCTAAGTCTAATTAGGCTCCACATCAAAAAAATTTCCCACTTGGAGACTGATTAGACTCTACAATAATAACCTCCTACTTCGAGATTAATCATAGCACTGCTAAATGTGTATCTCCTACTAAAATATCAAACCACCTTGCACTCTACTACTCTTTTATTCTATTTAGTCTAAAAGATCAACTAAGCTTAAGAGGAATTTAGCTTCTCCCTTGTTACTACCTTGGTAAACATATCTATTGGATTATCATCTATATGTATCTTCTCCAAATTTTACCGTCCATCATCCAAAATTGACCAAATAAAATGGTACTACAATTGTATATGTTTTGTCTTTGAATGCAAAGTTGAATTCTTTGCAAGATGAATAACACTATAACTATTTGTGAAAAAATAATTATTCTCTATGGGTATCCCAATTCTTCCATGACGAACTGAAGCCATATCACCTCCTTGGCTTTCTCTTTAGCAGAAACATACTCTACCTCTATAGTGGATTAAGTATTAACCTTCTACAACCTAGAAACTTAGCTTAGTATTTCTCCACCAATAGTAAATACATAACCTATAGTACTTCATTTGGTATCAATATCCCTTGCCAAATCTGAGTTAACATAGCCCTATAAATCAGTAGTAGAGCCCCCAAAATGTAAACACTTACTGGATGTTCCTCTCAAATATCTAAGAGTCCATTTAATTTAATTCCAATACTCATTTTGTAGATGACTCATATACCTCCTAACAATTCCCACTACATGTACAATATTTGGTCTAGTACATACCATAGAATACATCAAACTCCTATAGTTGAAGCATAAGGTACCTTGGACATCTTATCCTCCTCTTCTTGTGTCTTTGGACACATCTCCTTTGTCAACTTCAAATGACCAGGTAAAGGTGTATTGACATCTTTAGCATTCTCCATAGAGGAATGTTGCAAGAACTTCTCAATATAGTTAGCCTAAGATAATGTCAATTTTCTACATTTCCTATCTCCATAAATCTTCATACCAAGGATTTTTTTTCTGCCCCCAAATCTTTCATAGCAAATAAATGTGCTAGCTATTTTTTTAACCCCTTGATATGATCTATTTTAGACCTAGTTACAAGCATGTCATCAACACATGAACATAAAATAATGTAGTTATTATCATCCAACCTCTTAAAATAAACACAACGATCTGAGTTACACCTACTATATCCATGCTTATGCATAAAACTATCAAATTTTAGATACCATTTCCATGGTGCTTGCTTCAAGACATATAAACTTTTCTTCAATCTACACACTAAGATCTCCTTACCTTTGACCTTAAATCTCTATAGCTATGCCATATATATATATATATATATATATCTTCATCCAAATCACCATGAAGAAAGGTTGTTTTTGTTGAAAAAATTGATTAATTATGTATTATCTTTTATGTTACAAAAAATGTCCTATCATTATTAGTCAGTGTATGCTGAGCTCACTTAGGCATTAAAGATAGTTTTTTGTGGCTACTAAACAACCTAGAGTTTGCCTAGTTTAGAAGGTAATGCCTACCAAGTTTACTTGGGCTTCAAAGTGTTGGATACAATTGTTAATTGTGTATTGTCTTTGATGTTACACAAATGTCATATCAGTCATCAAACAGAGTCTACTGAGCTCCCAAGGTTAATAAAGAAAAGTTATGTTTACCGAGCTCACTCGAGCATCAAAAGATTTTGTAGAAAAAGTTAGTATTAACTGAGCTCCCAAAGTTAACAAAGAAAAGTTAATGTTTACCGAGCTCACTCGGGCATCAAAGTATTTTCTAGAAAAAGTTAGTATTAACCGAGCTCCCAAGGTTAACAAAGAAAAGTTAATGTTTATCAAACTCACTCGGGCATCAAAGGATTTTATGGAAAAGGTTAGTATTTACCGAGCTTGCAAGGTTAACAAAGGAAATTTAATGTCTATTGAGCTCCCAAGGTTAACAAAGGAAAGTCAATGTCTACCGAGCTCATATGGTCAGCAAAGGAAGGTCAATGCTAACCGAGCTCACTCGGTCTCCAAAGGATTTTTGTAAGGTTTGCAGTGTTTACCGAGCTTCACTTGGTTAACACTAGAAAACCATTCTGGAGCAGTGGTTACCGAGCTTGGTTGGCCGGCAAAGGATTTTATCGTTTTGATATTAAGTTTAATTTCTTCATGTGGCCAACTGATGTAATAATTTTTTTTTTTTGGTTATTGGAACCTATATTTAAGCCGATTTGATAATCTGAAAGGTATATATATAGATGTTCAAGTTGTGAATTAGTGTGTGAATGTGAAAATGAGCATATGGATAAAGATGGAATAAGCAAATTGAGTGAACTTTGATGAAGGATTAGATATCCTGGAGGAAATGCAAAGTTGTATTCGATTGGCTAGGATCCAGTAAAAGCAGAACAAAGATCTGTAATTAGCAAAAGATAAGTTGCATATCATTCAGGTAACCTCATTGTTGCTTTCTAATCATTGTAATAGTGAATCTAGAATCTCTTAACAGAGTTGGTTTAACAGCCATTTTTAAAATCCTCTAACAAGGTGACGGTTTAGTTGAATTATTCTCAAGACCCCTAACTAGGCCACTCTTAACAAGGTGATTAAATCCTCTAACAAGGTCACACCTAACAGTGTGTTTTGTAACCTTTAACAAGGTTGGCTCCTAACAAGGCTCACTTCAGAAGAGTGAAAATTGGTGACTAGTTACTTGGTGGTTTTTCCCATATTGGGTTTCCACGTTAAATTTGGTGTCTCTT
Organism: Cupressus sempervirens; assembly: GCA_028749045.1. Classification (NCBI taxonomy): domain Eukaryota; kingdom Viridiplantae; phylum Streptophyta; class Pinopsida; order Cupressales; family Cupressaceae; genus Cupressus; species Cupressus sempervirens. The sequence continues at coordinate 221,371,958 of CM053787.1, read as the reverse complement.
GTGTTCATTTATTTTAATCTTTGCAAGCATTTTAATGACTATGAATGCTAGATAAATAGTAATTAATTAATCCACTGAGTTACAGTTTTCCTGCACTGTTTACTGAGTATCAACAGTATGTAAAGACATCTAAGGGATTTATTTTGGAATTGATTTTTGAAGTAACTGATTCACCCCTCCCCTCTTAGTTACTTCATCTATATTTCCAACACAAAGGAAATTTCTATGGAAGTTGAGTGTTAACCAAGCTCACTCGGTTAATGAAAGAAGTGGTTGATGGAACCAGTGATAACCAAGCTCACTTGATTACCAAAGGAAATTTGTAGGTATGTAGTATTGATTGAGTTTCACTTGGTTAACACAAGAAAATCATTTCTAAGTTAGTTTCTACATATAAGGGTTAGCTAATGAAGGATTTTTTATTTTTGCATATTGAGTTTAATTGACTTATATGTTGATTCTATCCAACTGAGAAGATGAATATTAGTTATTCTAAGTTGTATTTAAGCCGACCTGACAATATGGAAGATATAAATAAAAGGTCAAGTTGAGGATTAGAATGTGTGTGGAAGAAAATAAAGATTTGAAGATGCAAAGAGGAAGTGAATCAAAAGGATAAGAAGAATATCCTTGAGATGCTGAAAAGATATATTCGATTAGGAAGGATCAAGTATAAGGTAGAATTGAAATCTATAATCAGCAATTCAGTTGCATCCAAATTAGGTCATGTCATTATTACTCTCTAACCATTATAGCAGTGATGTAAATCTCTTAACAGATTTGGCTTAATAGTTATTTGTAAATACTCTAACAAGGTGGCAATTCTATTGAATTTTCTAAAGACCTCTAACAAGGCCACTCCTAATAGGGTGATTAAATCCTCTAACACGATCACACATATCAATTTATTTTGTAACCTTTAACAAGGTTGACTCCTAAAAAGGCTCACCTCAGAAGAGTGAAAATAATAACTAGTTGTAATTGGTGGTTTTCTCCAAATCGAGTTTCCACATTAAATCTTGGTTTCAAATGTGTTCATTCTATTTCTTTTATGTGTTTTCAATTAAGTTAAAGTATTAGGTAATCACAAATAACATCTAAATATTTTCACACTAAGTGTTCACTAAGCATATTTAGTATTTACCAAGTCACAACATTTCTTTTTTTGCCGAGCATCATCAGAATTATTTTGTAGTAACTAGCCCTCCCCTCTTAGTTACTCCTCTTATATTTCTAACATTTTTAACATCAAGCTACTCCAAATGCAAATCTTCAGTACCCACAATATAAAAAACAATGCAAATAGAAGTCATTTAACAACCAGAGAAAATATTTCATCAAAATCAATGCCATTTTTCTATGCAAATCCTTTTACCACTAACCTAGTTTTAAATCACTTTTTTACCTCCATCCTCTTCTTTCAATCTGTAAACCCATTTATTCTATAAAGCCCTTTTACCTATAAGCAACTTGCATAGATCCAATGTCTTATTTTTTAGCAAAGAGTCCATTTCTTCTTTCATTGCAAACTCCCATTGAATTTTTGTATCCACCTGCACAACTTCATCATAACATTTAGGCTCCCTAGCATCAATAGGTAAAATAGAATACAAAGAAGGAGAAAATCTTTTTGGAGATCTACTTAGCATTTTTGACCATCTAGCATTCACTGGGGTGTGTGGTATTTATTGTTGTGATTGTTGCAGATCATGAGAAATTATTGGAACATCATATTTTGGAGTATCATCCAACATTGCATGATCATTTTCTTTCTTTCTTCTAATGTTCCTGCAACATATCTTTGTACAACACTTTCTCATTGAATATGACATCGCCACTTCTTACAATTTTATGATTTCCAAAATCCCAAAGCCTATAACTAAATTCATCAATGTCATATCCAACAAATACACCTTTCTTTTACTTAGCGTCTAGCTTGGTTCTATTTTTAGTATCTATAGGAACAAATGCTTCACAACTGAAGGTTTTTAGAAAAGAATAACTCTCCTTCTTACAAGTCCATGCTTCCTCTAGAATACCATAGCCCAAAGGAGTAGAGGGACCTTTATTAATCAAATATACAACAATATTGAAAACCTTTGCCCACATGTTTAAGAGCGACCCTACATGCAACCTCATGCTCCTTCTATGCTCCATTATAGTCTTCTCCATGCATTTAGCTACTCTATTTTCCCATGGTTTTCTTGGAATAATTATCTCTCTACTAATACCACTAGCAGAGAAATAATCTTCAAATTCATGACTCCAATACTCATCACCATTATTAGATCAGAGACATTTTAATTTCTTACCACTCTCATTTTCAACCAAGTGTTTCCATTTCTTAAAAGTTTGAAATACGTCTTATTTCTATCTAAAGAAATAAATCCATACTTTTCTAGTTGCATCATCAATAAATGTAACATAATAATGAGAGCCACCAAGGGAAGATATCTAAGTTGGTCTCCATACATCTGTATGTGCAATCTCTAATCTCTCACTTTTCTTTTCCTTCCTAGTCTTTGCAAAACTCATACTCTTTTATTTTTCATACACACAACTTTCACATAAATTCATATTAACACATTTCAAACTTGGTAAAATATTATTTGAATGAAGTACTCTCGTGTATTTCTCACTCACGTGCCCAAGTTTGTGGTGTCGTAGTGTTGTATTAGAAGATCTACAATATTTGTTTGTTCTTCCTGCTCAACTGCAAAAAATGTTCCTAAACATTCATTTTTCTCTAAAAAAATCAAAGTAGAAGGAAGAATATGACTTGTAAAAAGATATAATGTTCCTTCTTTCACACATTTTTCTACTACAAGGGAAACTTTTGAAACCTTCCACTTTTTATCATTAAAAGTAACTACACAACCTTCACACCAAGTTTCCCTACTAAAATTAAATTCATGCTCAACCTTGGAACATGTCTTACCTCATGTAGTAGCCAATGATTCCCATTTTGCAATCTTAATGTTTCCCTTTCCAACAATCTAACAAGGTTCATTATCCCCCAAATAGACAAGTCCTAAATCCCCTTATACATAATCAATAAAATAAACTTTATGAGGTGTAGCATGAAATGAAGCACTTGAATCTAAAACCCATGATTCATCAATACTTTCTAAAGAAAGAAGCAAAGCATCCTCTTTAGATTTGTCACTTAGGACATTTTCCTCCTTGTTTCCTTCTAGTTTATCTCTCTCATTGTTATTTCAAGTCCAACAATCTTTTTTCTTATGCCTTGGCTTACCACACTACCAACAATCTCTTGGTCCGCTACATTTAGACCTCTTCTGCTTTGACTTTCCTATTGATTTCTCATGATTTCCATAATTCTTTCCTCTCTTGGTCATTCTAGCTCTACTTTGTGCATTCAAAGTACTTGCTAATGTAGATCTCCCTGAGGTTTCCTTATGAGTTTCCTCACTTAGAATAACACCAATCACATCATCAAATTTTAGGGTATTAGATTAGAAACATAATTACTCACAACCATTACCATGCCATTCTAGCTTCCAAGCAAAGAACACAAAATCAAGAAAGCCCTAATTTTTTCATAAAATTTAATACCCACAGAAGATAATTGACTAGTAATAAATTTAAACTCATTTAAATGATTTGCAATAGATCCACCTTCTCCCATCTTCATATTAAATAAAGGCTTCATGAGAAATACCTTTTTTGAAGCAGAGGGCTTTTCATATAGTTTTGCTAGGGTTTGCATCAACTCTTTCATTGTCTTTTCTTTTGTAATGTTGTCACTAATGGTACCAAGCATAATCAAATGTTTCAAAGTTCCTTTCTATCTAAAATTTCCCTATCCTCATTTGTCATAGTTCCATGTTTCTTTATTTTTCCTTCCAATGATTTCCATAGCTGAAAGTTCTACCCATTAAACTTCTCCACCTTTAGCTTATCCGCATCTTTCATAGCTCCTACTCAAGCATGAGACCTTCCTGCAGATGATTGCTAAGAAAAAACAAAACAATGATGGTCTAGATAAAAAAAAATAATGATTTAACCATCTGGCTCTAATACCACTTGTTAGGATTAACCTCAAACATAAATAATAGTTCCATGAAAATATAAATAATATCATAAAATAATAGATCACATAGAAGAGAACACAAGACACCAATATTTAGCGTGGTTCACCCAATCCATGTGCTATGTCCACCAATAACAAGTCAAATATTATTATTATCTAGTGATTACAATCTACAATCCCTTATAGCTCAATATCATTGCAAGAAGCTACAATATCACCATTACATTATGAAATCCCTAACCCTGAGCCTTTTTATACAAGTCTTTTACTGCTTACAAAATTAGGGCTAGAATAAGTTATCTAATAGGAAAATTGTAGTCGATGCCTTTTACGATATAAGGTCATTTACTTAGTCTTGGAGGTGCTACCCCAAAACCATTGTAGAAATAATATGGGGAGAAAACCATGCTGAATAAACCTCTAAGTCTGATTAGGCTCCATATCACATCAACATGGTTGGTCGGTCATCACTGTGACTGAGCCATCCAAATAATGACAAGCTACAAGGACTTATTTCTATATCACTACATGTTGAAAAAGTCAGAGGTTGTTGAACACCCCAATAAAGACTGAGCCAATATACATCCTAAGTAAAATAATGGAGACATAGCATTGAAAAGTTAACTCATGTTGAGTGAGTCAATATATGTCAAGCCTATAGAAGCTAAGATACAACATTAATGTTAGTTATGATCGATCACCAAAACTTTTAATTTCCAAGTGAACTAGTTTTAGCATATGGGTATGTGCAGGATCATGGTGTGCCAAAAAGTGGCGATCTAAAAATTCTATAGTTTCGAAATATCTCAAACCATTTCAAAATCTATTCTAACTTTTTTCCAACCCACCCTAATATAAATGAAAACAGTAAATATCTTCATAAGGTCTACTATATCTTTTGATACCAAACCTATATGGTCAACTTTAAAAACATCTTTAAAATGTGCTTCTGGCCTATTTTATGTCATTTTTACTTCAAACATGTAGTTAATGACCTTTTTTTTCACCAAAATTTGATGAAATTAAAAGGGTTTCTTAAGAATGTTCTTATCTTTCCATAAATCTAAGGTTCATCAAATTATGAGTTTAGTAAGTAATTATTACTTATTTGTTAATCGAATTATGAGTTTAGTAAGTAACTATTACTTATTTGTTAATGGAGTTATGTATAAAGTGTTGACTAACACACTATTGAAAAACAACTATAACTTTCAAATGGTACAACATTTTTAAATCCAAAAGATGCATCACATTCTATGTTTCTTCTACTATGAGAAAAAATAAATGAAAAATTGAATTTTGTAGAGTTTTGAATTAGTTAAGGTGGTCAGACACAAGATTTTTTTTAATTCCAAAATTACTAAAGTCAAAAATTAATTAATTATTTTTTATTAAAAATAAAAATACCCAAAAAATATGTGTCACATCTAGGCATGAGTCTACTACTTATATCTAGAATATTATTAAAAATTGTTATCATTTGATTTTGATTAAGGTGGTCAGACATATGTTTACTTCTTATTTTTGTTTTAAAATTTTTGTAAAATTTTTTAAAAATTCAAAATTTTGACTAGTCAATTTTTATTTTTTTGAGATAAGTCCTAGTAGTTGAGAAACTAGATTCAACTTGCTAGAGATTCTTTTCTCTCAACCTTTTGATATAAAGTTAATAACACGTAGAAAATTGCATGTCAAATTGACATGACCCTAATTTTTTTTTCTATTCCCACTTAAGAGCTGGTGACCGCAAGAAGTTAGGTCGCAATTCTGCGAAAGTCAGATCGGTAGAATTATACTTTGGGCACCCGAGCCAAATTTTAAAAATTGGGTACCCGATATTGAAAACTAGGTCGGGTGCCCGAGGCGCTCAAATATTGGGCAACCGCCTTTTTACAAATCAGGTACCCGATTTGTAAAAGTCTATTTAACCACTTTTTTGGCATTTTTTAGGTCATTTTCATGACCTCAAAAATGGGAGCCCAACTAGAGATGCATACGAGAGCCTGATTTTCAGCCCTACCGACTACCCCTTGCTGCTAGTTTTCGATGAACCAGGTATTTTAATATGTTTAATACTATTTTACTTTATTTTTTTCAATTTTCAATTTAATATGTATGTTAATTTTTTTTTCACTTTTAATATACGTAAAACTATAAATTTACATTATTCATGAACTTAGATGTTTAAATTTTTGTATTTGTTAATTAAAATATAGTTTCGTAAATGTTTATTTAAAAATTTATTATTTTAGATGTTTTGAAATGTATTTAATTTATGTATTTATTACAATGTTGAATGATTAGATTAGATGTAAATTCATTGTTTAAACATGTAATTTTACAAATAAATATAACCTCGACCTAAAACCATATAACCTCGACCTTGTTTTAACTATAACCTTGACCTAAATTCATTGTTTAAACTATAATCTTGACCTAACCATATAAATAAAATCCTAAACATATATAACTAAGTACTTAATCACATAACAACCTGCCAAGGGATCCAAACAAAAAATTTATAGTATTTAAAATGATTTTACTTAAATTGTTTTGTACTTTATTTCATGGATTGAAAATGGATGATGTAAACTATTTTATAAATGTATATTCTTTCAGCCTTTCATACATAGTGGATGATTGTGCATTTTGAATTAATTTGCCAAGTGGCATTCGAAACAAATGTATATAAATTATTTAAATGGATTGAACTGAAGTAGTTAATATTCTTTCATGTGAATGTGTTATTTATTTTACTTTTAGTACTTATGATTATTTATAAATGAAATGTAAATGTGCTCATTAAGGAATGCAATCTCTTATGTTTTTTATAAATTTAAATTATTGTATGTATGTTATTGCTTGCTTAGTAAAACTTTTGATTAGTTCTTTGGATCCCTTAGCTGGGCATCATTTGGGATTAACTATAATGTCAATTTGTATTGAATTTAACTCTAATCATAACCCTTACTATCATCTTAACCTTAATCTTAATTTGCTAAACCCTACACCAAGTAATAAATAAATAATTAAATAACTTTCCTATCTTACCTTGAGTACTAATTTTATAAATGTCAAACCCTAAGATTGAAAGGTAACCCTAGCCCTTAACTAATTAATATTATACTTATAAACCAAATTGAATTAAACCATGATCATAAACCTAATTATATATCCCAACTTAATAGTACAAACCTTGAATTTAACCTTAAAAATTCTTTCCCTGACCATTAACCAAATTGAACCATTACCTTAGAAGATTGAACCAAGTTAAACGTTGACCTTAAGACTAAACCAAATCACCCTAAACTAGAACTCAATAATATATTGAACACTTTAAAACAAAATTCAAGCCTAACTTTTTTGAATTAATGTTGGTTTTTAATCTAAAAGCTCTAACTATAATTCTATATCTAAAACCAAATTTAGCACTTTAAAACTTAATTCAATTTATTAACTCTTGTCCTAATTGAAACCTAAGCATGTAAACCTAATCAGACAATACAAACCAAATTGAACCCTAATCCTAAAACTAATTAAACATTGATATCAAGGTCTCAAAATGATACATCATAAAAAAAATTAGAAGAGACTTGAACGAATCAGGCATCTAATTAAGTAATCATCCCTGACCATCAAGAGGTGGAGGTGTCCACATCAGTGCGAGTAGTAGCCCGGATGACACCCTTGGATGCCTAAGAATATATCTAAAGAAGTGAATAACTTGTCTTTCCACTGGATGCCTAAACCTTTATATCCTAAGTGAGTATTCATCATGTAATATCTAATTAGGAGGGTATTGAAGCACTCTAACACCCTAATCCCTAACTAGATAATTATGTTAGGGTGCACTAATTTCTATTTATCTTGGGTTGGAAGTGCCTAAAAGTTTTTTTTGGAGACTGGAGATTCCCCTATTTGTTTCCTATTTTCCTATATGAGTAGCCTAAATGTTTATTGCCATTGTAGAATGGAAGGCAACATAACAAAATATTGCCTTATTCTATAAAAAGAAATACCCACCCCCTAGTGATATATATAGTAAGATCTTTTTCCTAATTTTACTATCAATTTTTTTTGGTTAGAAGACGATGATAGTTCAAAATGATTTAGAAGATAGGGATAAAATGAGAACCATCATTCCTAGAATGAAGATGCATTATTCCAAGTGATAAACCCATTTCTACAATAAATCAACTCCTCCATCCAAAAAAATAGTAATGAGAAATCCCTACATCAAGTAATCAATGGAGGGCTCATAAAATTGATCAAGTGATCAATGGAGGGCTCATAAAATCCCTAGGTCAAGTAATCAAGTGATCCCCAAGGGAGATAAGAATCTCATTAAATATTAGAGACAGGACACTCCTAAATACATATCATAAAAAAAAATTATTGCTAAGGTCTTAGCCTCTAGACTAGAAGATATCCTACCCAAGATCATTAACCCTACACAAAAGTGTTTTATTAAGGATATTTATGCATATTGGAGAACTTGATAACCTATTGGAAGACTTTGGATTGAGAAACATTTCTAGGATAGAGTGTAGGCATGCTCAAGCAATTGATTATGCAAATGTCTGCAAAAGGGTGGAATGGAGTTTCACTATGATGATGTTGCAAGCCCTCCATACAATATTAAATGTCAAATGGTGTCCTCTCTTATGATTGGTGTCAGGGTTTTAGTAAAGAAATTAATGGGGTTAGATCATAATTTTTAGGACTCTCTAGATCAATTATGAAAGGGTGTCCTCTTGCATCCTTTTTATTTTTTATTGTTAAACATTGACTCATTACATTATCTCCTTAGAGATAACCAGTTGTCTCTAAAAGTTAGAGGATCTGCTGTCCGAACAATTAATAAGTATCTAATGTACATAGTTTGTTGATAATATATTTGTATTCTTTTTAAGCTAGAAGAGTGCAACATGAGTCATTTAATGATCAAATTGGACAGGTATTTTCTTTGTATCGGGTCGTAAGATTTATGTCTCTACATCTATCTTATTGGGGCTAAATATTGTGTCCCCTACCTTGTATAGTAAATATGGTATTGGATGGAGATTTCATAATTAAGTGGTTAGGTACCTAGGGATTTCATTTGTAGTAAATCCTAACATATAAATGAAATGTGTCTTTATATCAACAAGAAAATCTTTGAAAAACTCAACAACTAGAACTCTAATTATCTCACTTTGGTTGGTAGAATTCAAGTATGTTAAAAGATTCTCTCCTTGAATATTGGGTGTAAGTTTCTCTTCTTCCTGCTCATTTTATTTAAATCAATTTGGTCTTCTATATAAATCTATTAGGAACATTTTGTGGATAGCCAAGGGATTACTCTGGCAATAAAATGGATAGCTAAAGCTTCATAAGGTAATGAATTATGGATTATGATTAGAATTGGGATTATTATATGGTTAGGGATAGGATTCACATGTATTAGTTCATTACCTGACATGATCTACACTTATAGTTTGCATTAAAAAGCAGATAATAGTTAGGATTCCAACTACAAGCATAAATATTTTTTAATCAAATCATAATTCTATCTCTAAGCTTTCATTAGATAATTATAACCTTAACTCTTGTCTTAACGCCATCTATTATATATCCTATAAACAATAGGACCATAATAAATATCTGAAATGTAAATATAATTCTAACTAAAACCATAATCCTAGGTAAGTTCCCTAACATTAAAGGATCACAATCATTATAATAATCTTAAGCTTAGCCATCTTGAAAATTGTTAACATAACAAAATTGTAAACCATAACCTTGTCATAATCTTAACTTTGTTTCATCCTGAGATGAACATGTATAATCCATAATGAGTTCATACAATCCCCCAGTGTCACAAAATAAGTGTACATGAAAGAAAAATTAGCTTGGTGGCTCCTATTTTAAGAAAAGAAACCTTGAACTAACCTAGATATATTTTTTTGGACTATTATTTTATGATTAGACTGAAAAATTTAGTATTTAATGTTTAATTTGACTTAAGTGTTTAACTTTATTTATTTAATTGATATGATTTTAATAAAGATATGCGCATTTATATAGATCTAGTTGATAAATTTTAGAATTAAATTTTATAAAATAGTAATTTTGTCATGTTTTATGTTGTGATGTATTTTTGTCATGTTTTATGTTTTATGTTGTTTAAACATATATGCATATTATATTTGATGGACCCACCACCACCCCCTCCCCCTCCCATACCCCCACCTCCGCCCCCTCCACCTCCACCTCCACCTCCACCCACACCTCCACCACCAACTACAAATGAGCTCTGTGAGACCATGAGGTGTAACCTCAACAACCTCATGAGTGATATAGAGGCTATCTGACGTGAGAGGCACCCCCCCTCACCTCCTATGTCTTGCAGATAGCATGCAAGGTGTGGTTGACTCCATCCATCATTTTGATTTTGACATTGATTCATTTAGATCATGGAGGGAAAGCATGCATGCCTTCTACTCTGATGGCTTATCATACAGAGAGGTTTATAACCTGCATATAGGTAAAGGGAAATTTCAACATTATTTTGTAAACCCTAAGATGGGTGAACCAATTAATGATAAGAAGCCTCACATTTCCATTAGGTGGTGTACACATCCAAGCATAGCGGCACATTTTTGGGAGTGGTGGTGGATGGTATTTGGCCATCCACCACACGCTAACCATGAGGTGCCCATGTATTTCCTTAGGAATTTATGAGCTGAGTTTGAGTTGGGTTTGAAACCCAACTATTTTTATATGAAAGCATTTCAGGGGGTTGGTAGAGGGATGCCTCAAGATAGGCCTGGGGCAAAGCTAAGTGATAGAACAAGAAACTGTAGGCAAGCTAAGCCCCTTGTACCTCTTCATGCACCTATTGTGCCTGCTCCTCACCATCATCATGTAGTTTCATCTGCTTTGACCCATTTGAGTGCCCGTTTGGCCAATTTACTATAGCAGTGGATGTAGGCGGTACATGCTCCTCCACTTGGACATGTTTGTACTAGCTATGGAGGCATATGCATAGGCCCCCAAAGCGATCCTAGTGCAACACACAATGGCCATTATGCTGAGGGTGCAGATTTTGATGATGATGTATACACTACCCATGGTGATGGTAGTGACAAGATAGATGTGTCATCATTTGTTGACTTCATGCAGCAAGGAGAGCCTGAAGAGAGTCAAGAGTAGCAGGTAAAATTTTAATTTCAATATAAATATAAAGTGCACATAATTATTTACTTTCTACATACATGTGTAATTGTATTAACTATATTAATTTGTACTTTTCAAATAATAGAGGATGGATGATATTGTTCCTCCTACAAGGTAGTATAGTCTTTTTTCGAGACCTACAGATGTTGGTGTCCCTTATATGGTATGTACTTTGAATTACACTGTAAAAATGTACTTTCAAATTCAAATTTAATAACATGTGCTCATATGTTTTTTTAATTTGATTTTGTAGGGATTGTCTGCATCTACACATATTGATGTTAGTACAAGTCATACTCTAGTTACCACTGAGGCACAGCCTCAAATACATGCGATATGAACTTTTGACTGAAGACAAATAATTTGTATTATTTTTATGTATGTACATTATTATTAACTTATAATCTAAACAATTTTGACTCACATGTATATATATTTTATGTGTTTTGATTTTACGAATAGGAGCCATATCATACTCATCCATACAGGCCTCGGTATAATCTATTTTTGACTCCATCTTATGATTATCATGCTAGCATACCTGTAGATACATCTGTGACATTGGCTACCATTCAGGTATGATATATACATTATATATACATGTTAAATTTATAGTGTATAAAAAATGTAGTGTAAAAATTATGTACTTTGTAATTATTCATGTATATTTAATTTTTACTAAACATTTATGTATCCATAATTTTAGGACTACTTCAGTATGAGTGTTGCTAAGAGCACAGGACTTAGCTAGATGGAGGTACCTACATCGTCATTTGAGGTCAGTATTGTGATTTATGTACATAATGTATAGTTCATTATGCTCTAAATCAAATTTAAAAAATGTATGTATTGTAAATTACAGGACCTCACCACTGCTGCATTTGGTAGTTTTGACAGTGTGCCTCCTCCCGTTATTAAGGGACACCCATCTCTTGTGGTATAATTTATTTGCAAGCTAGATTTTGAGACTCATTTCAACTAAGCATGTACATGATGAGACATGCCTCATGTTACACAAGGTGATTCATCTACCTCACAGGGTGTCCAACATGATGAGACGGCTCATATTACACATGATGATCCATCTAAGTCCTCTTCACATACATTCAATCATATAGATTAGGTCTTGTTGGCACCTATAGATTGTGTTTTTATGATGTATATTATTTATGATGTATACACTTTGTGTTAGGATAGTTAAAACCGTATGTTAGACCATGTATTTTTTCACTTCATAGATCATGTTATGATGTATGTTGGACCATGTACTATTTTTTTACGACTTCTTATCATGCTTGTATATGTAGTACGTATATTATTATGTTTCACCATGTATTGATAATGTACCTAACAATGTATCATAAGTGATCTTAATGTTTTGTTTGGTAATGTAAGACTCATTATCACCTAATAAGACCTATTATGTGGTAGTAAACATATGAATAACTATCATAACCTATAACAAAAATAATGACCTATTAGGACTCTCATGTCCCCTTAAGACACACATGTATGGATAACATACCTAACAATGTATCATAAGTGATCTTAATGTGTTATTTGGTAATGTAAGATATAATCAATACAATGAATACAATGAGTAATGATCTAACATGTGCAAGTGACTTGTTTTGAATATTACAATCAATAGTAATTTGAAACTTCAAACAAACATTAATTTAAACATTCTTGAATGTAAAAGTAATGGAACAAAATAGGTCATTACTTAAATTCACAATTAATTTATAATTTATCAAGTGCACATACCTTTAACTTTCAAATAGAAGTAAACTCTCATTTTTGAATTAGTTTGTGCAACATATTTCACAATATATGTAAGACAATGTCAATGATATATTTATAGTTCAGTGAACTCATTTGAAACATAAAATTGGTTGAACACATCTCTTCAAATGAGGTCCTCTAAAATAAAAATGTAAAACAAAAACACATATGTTAATAAACACATAAATTAATATTCAAGGTATCTAAACTATGTAAATATATGTGTAATTTGTATGCACTTACTATGTGAAATTGCACAAGATGTTGATGTTTGATCCACTTTAACATTTAAATTTGCATAAATTGTAATTAAGACCTCAATAAGAGGTATATAAGTTCTCTAAATTGGAATTGACAACACAAACATACATGTAATTAAAATATACAAGTACATATATATAAAAATAATACAATAATGAAAAAACTTACATGTGTTTGATTTAAATGTAGTCATCCCACTGTACCATCTGCATCCTCTCTCTTTTGCAATGCATCTATGATTGTCTCGTGCTCGTCCATTGAAATTGTCGATAATGCCTTATTGGCGGGTCACCCTTTGTATATTTCTAATTTGATATTTGTTGCCACGACCAAATGAGAATAGTGTAAAATCTTCTTTTCAGTTTGGTAGTCTTCAAATGCTGGCAAAACATTTCTTCTTGTTAGGTATCTACGTAGCCAAGTGCTAGCTGCAACAACAGACCCAATTGGATACTCAAAACCATCATCGTCTACTTGATGACATGCCAATTTTTTCTTAGGTTCCACACATCTAGCTAGCCAATACTTAGTCTGTTCATAATTATCACTAGGTGCAATAACAACATAAACATGTCCTACAAGATAAGATAAAGTATAGAAACACTTTAATCACATGAGTGTACATATACAAATTATATAAATTAAAGCATGAGATCGCAAAAAAAATTAAATTAAATTGTGCATACCAGGTTCTATGAGCTTTGAAATACGATCATAGTCTTCTGATGAACATTTTGGCCTTCATTTAGTATATCATCTTCAAAATGCATGGCAGTAGGTGCTAATGATCTTTGTTGCCAATCTTCAACCCATTCTGTATTCTCACATTCTTCCCATTCACCTACAAGACAAAATTGACAAAAACAAGCAAGCTCCCTAATCCATATAGTCCAAGTGTTAGAATATGAACTCCTAAATGAATGTCATTTAGTTGACCCAATAATTGTATCACAATCATATCTTGAAGGGATATGATTTTCTTCAACTAGGTAGAATAAGCGTTTGATTGTAGAGTTTTGAATTGATCCAATGTATAAATATTTGTTACACCATTCAAAAATCTCATATGCATTTTTGAATTTAGCTTTTTCCTCAAATTTTAATTGCTTTCTACTAAGGGCTCTCTTCACACATGCACCAACACCATCATGTTCTCCTTTACCATGTCCAGCCTCAAGAAAACTCCACACATGTTGGATGTTAGTTTTCTTATGTGTCCTACTCAACCAATAGAACATTCTAGCATTCTTGAATTGTCCTGTACAATTATTTGACCATATCCAATGTTGTGTCATTTGAATTTTTCTCTCTTTTAAATTATCATAAAATACCTTGAAACAATATTGGACAAACTTAGATGAATGGAGTTTATTATCACTTAAATAAAAATGGTACTCTCTCAATATTTTTTGATCCTCCTCTGTACTATCAGGTGCATGCCTATAAACTATATGAACATAAATTGTTACTTGCACTGAATTGTAATATTGTGATTGTACCTCTTCTTGCGGTGCAAGCATGTAGTTCTCTACAAATTCAACAACTGAAAGTATAGTACCAATTGGAAATGTATTCTTACATATGCGAAATTGTCCATCAAGCCATCTAGAATATTGAGAATGTTTAACATATTTTGGTATGATCACACTCTTAAACTCATCCATAAATGCATGACAACTAACTTTATCTGTAACTAGATCACACCTTCTTCCAATCTTCCCATCCTTCAATGGATATTCAATAGTTCTGAATCTTTTTACCTCAACTAATTGTTGTCCAAAAGTAGTCAAAGCATTTTCATGCAAAAATTCATTTAACAAAGAAAGATTTCTGCACATATCACATGTACTACAAAAACTTGCATTGAAAAGAAAGTATTGATCATTAGGTGGCTTACAAAAAAAACTTAATATGAAATCTTTTATAGTTTGAGGTGGTATTTTTATACCACATTCTTGCAAGATTTCTTTACTATGCATGGTACCACGTATAGATCGAAATACATCATAATGGTAACGAAATTGAATATGAGTTTCACAACAACATGTGATTCTTTCCTTGTTAATCCTTACATACCATGGTTTACACTTTTCAAAAGATCTTTGACTAATGGTAATATTTAATACCTTACCATCTACAAATTTTTTAAACAATTCAGTTTAAGTCATGTCCAAAAGGTGTTTAGGATGTGGATCACATATTTTTGACCCAATTCTCAATTTAAGAACATCTCTTGAATTAGGTGATGCTCTTGTATTATCATGCCAAAAAATTTCAGTCAAACTTTTGATTTTACTAGTAAGTTTCATATCACAACTTGGAAGTCTACCACTAGAAGTCCATAAAATATTTGCTAGATCACATTCAAAGGTAACCCTTCTCTTTACAGCTCTTTCTAAAGTCTTACTTTTCACATTAAGATATCCACTTATGTTGGTAATCAATCTTTTGTTAGATGTTGATTTGTTAACTAAAGCTATTGTTATTGTTCATTGTGCTGCATTCTTATCTTTAGACCGACTTCTCTTTTCGATAACATCAAAGACACTAGAAACAGTGGATACAACTTGTTTTAAAGACTCATTTTTATTCTTGGGTTTCGCATACATTCCCAACCTTCTCATTACTTTTTGCATTTTAGACATTTTAATTAGTTGCAACATTAGGTGACATTGAAACCCAAATTTATTATTATAAAAAGAATGCCTATACAATCTATTAGCATGTGTCCTAATTTGTCTCCATGAAACCAATCCCTCAAGATTATCTAACCCATCATTAGGAATATGAAAATTATGTTTAGACACTTTACTATCATCTTGACATGTTTGTTCAGTGGTTGGTGTTTCTATGTCTACATTCATGCAATTTTTATTTTCAAACACTTTACTATTTTCACTATTATTTGGGATTTGAATATCATTTTCAAAATTTCTTGGTATTTCTTTTGGGGCAGGCATTTCAATTGGAGTGTTTTGTGCATGATCGTTTGACAATTGCTTCTCA
This sequence comes from Cupressus sempervirens, assembly GCA_028749045.1. Classification (NCBI taxonomy): domain Eukaryota; kingdom Viridiplantae; phylum Streptophyta; class Pinopsida; order Cupressales; family Cupressaceae; genus Cupressus; species Cupressus sempervirens. The sequence goes on along the minus strand of CM053787.1, from coordinate 221,355,634 downwards.
TGAAGAAAATCTAAATCATTTAAATCGTAACTTGCTTCTAAAAAATCACCAATTTCATCATGAGAGAAAATTTGAGGGTTTGGAGACACACCTGTATTGAACGCATGATTAGAATGTGCACCTGAATTTTCTTGTATTGGGTTCTCTTCTTTGACCTCTTCATCCATCATGGTATCCTCAATGTCTTTCTCCTTTGAAACATTGTTCAAGTCTCTAATTCTCTGTCTTCTCTCTCGTTGATGTTGTGCTTCATTCTCTTTATTTGTTGCAATCTCCTCATCTATCAGAACTGTTGCTTTCTTCTTTCTTCATTGTTTTGATCCCATGTTTGCACCAATTTTGAATTTGAATAAGTAGCTTGCAAATTGTATAAGAGGAAAAGAAAATAGAATAAGCATGACAAAATTCAGTGTTGTGGATCAAAATTGTTGTTCAATCATTTCAATCATTGAAATTGGGTCGGTGGGGAAACTTTTGGGGCCCAACGGGTACATTAGAAATGGGTACCCGATTCTTTAAATATTGGGTACCCGTTTATAAATCGGGTACCCAATTTTCAAAAAGTTGGGTACAACGGTTCAAAGCGATTGGGCACTCAATTTTTGAATTACAAATCGGGTGCCCGATTCTTGAGACATGAGCGGGAATTTGGTATGGCTCCTAACTTTTGCATGGGGTTTTGCCTTGGGGAAAGGCATGGCATAGGCTTGGTCCCACCAAGCCATGCCTTTATGATCCTTTTTTTCCTAAGGCATTTAATCGACAATTTCTAGTATTGTTGTAATTTTTTTATAGTCATTTCCATTGAATTTTTTGACAAGAAAAAAACTCATTATAGGTCTTACTATTCTGATTTCAAAAATGTAAATTTTATAGTGTTATTATTTTATTTTCTATTTTTTCATTATTTATTAATCAAAACTATCTCCTAAATGTTAAAAAGTGACATTCACTAAAACTTTAATAACTTTTTTATTTTATAATTTTTCTTAAATTAATTTATATGTCATCAATCTAGATAAAATTCTTTTGATGTTAAATTTTTTTTTTTTTGGAAAAAAGTGAGATTTTGATCAAATTATGTGGTCTGTACACGAGAAGTTTTAAAATTTACCTTTATAGCCAATTAATAATTAATAATAATAAAATTATTCAATAAAAAATTAAGGAAAAATATTGCCATCAATCTTAGGTGTATTAGGTAACTCCCTTTAAAAGGATTTGAAAAAATTGATTTATTTGTGTCAAATTATGGTGTCCGTACACGAGCATGGTATGGTCTTTAAACAAGCATTTTGAAAAAGTGGTTTTTAAAGATCCATACCAAAAAAAAAATCTATCATATGGGTGCACAAATAAATTACATATTCAAAAACTAGATTCCGAACACTAAAAATTTTATTTCTGGAGTTTTTAAAAATTCAATCTCTAAATACCTCAAATTTTGACATCAATTGACAAAAAATTTCAAAAACAGGAAAAACACTTCCACTTTTTGGCCAAAAGTGAGACCCAACTACTTGCACTGACCCGAGCATAGTTTGGTTGACCATGATCTTGCACATACCCATATTTGTTTTTAATGGCACAAACAATCATATAAACCATTTTAATTGACTTATATACAATATTTAAAGATTGTAGAGAAAATCAAGGAGAAAATTAGGTAATATTTTGTAAGGCATTAATCCCAAGAAAAGAAAATTAACCAATCAGAAAATCAAAAGGGATAAATGAGAAAAGGATGAAATATGGATCATTGATATTGATCTAGAACTTTCTAATATTATCTATTTAAGAAGTGGTTTAACACTAAATCATTATGAAATTGAGAATGAGAACAATGGGAGCAAGATGAAAGCATGAAGAAGTGAATAAACTAAGGAAAGAGCAAAGAAGGTTAAGTTTGATAGGGAAAATAGATAGAGCAACCTAGCAGTGTAGGGTAGAATAGAAAAGATCAAATAAGGGGATTAGTTTTAGAAATTAAAGAGAGGAGATGTATAATAAACTTTTCAAGAAAATTGAAGGATTTGTTACTAAGACATTCTAATAAGTGTATCAAGGAAAATCTCTTAATAGAGTGTGTTTAATAGACCTTTTCAAATCTCCTAATAGAGTGCATACATTATTTTGAGTTTAAATCCTTTAATCAATGTAGACCTAATAGTCCAGTAAAGATCTTAACAGCGTAGACTCCTCACATGATAGATTATTAGAAGTGATCAAATTGTATCCCAAATAGGTGTTGGAAATACAATAGGGAAAGTAAACTCTAAGAGTGGGGGGAGGGTTGTGAATCAACACTTAAAACTTCAACCTTAAAATGATTCACCACACATCCATCTCACAATATGTGTGTGTGTGTGTGTGTGTGTGTGTGTAATCTGAAATACCAAATTAAACATATACATCAATAGCATGAAAGTAAATAAACATTCAACACATTGATGACACAAGATATTTGGTTACCCAAAAACCCTCCAAGCAGAAGGTAAAACTAGGGTGGATATGACACCCCCAAATCTTCACTACTATAGTAATAAAGTGTATCCAATGAAGGTTACAATGTTTAATCTTGAAAGATGATCTACACTATGAAAGGTTTGCCCTGTTAAAGGCTTACAAGATTGTTAGATCTTACAATGTTAAAGGATTTTAACACCCTATTAGAAGTGTTCCTAGTAAAAGGACTTTAACTTACAATGAAGTAAGAATGCTATTAAAAGATTTACAGAAGCCTATTAAGACTACTCTATCAAGAGTTTTAACTGATTAATATGTTCTCAACAATAATCCTTTGGTTAGCACTCTACTACTAGATAACATATCACCTCTTTCTTGTTATGTACTTGATCCTCACTAATTAGATGTCTCTCTATTGTCTTCTAATTCCTTCCTTTGTTCTCCTTTGATCAATTTTTCAATGTATCACAATTCATAATTCCTTAGCCACTATGAATTCTTTGTTTGCAAATTAATACTTCATTCTTTTTGTCCTTCCACACACATAAAAAGTTTAGGGTTTTTCCTCCTTAAGAAGATCTAGATGACTTAGGGTTAGGTATGAATCAACAATTTTTATTCACCCATATTGTCCTTAATCCTTCCCTTTTTGTGATTGGATGCATGAACTACATAGCGATTCACAATAAAGATTCATCCTTATCAACTAGGATCTCAAAACAATCTTTAAGTTGGCAAAAAATATTTTAATAGTAGTTTGTGCCATTACAAACAACTATGTAAAAACTACATTACTCGGCATTTGAAATTCCTAATGCTTGGCATCAATTGCAACTTCAATTTTCTAACTCAACCTTTGAATGACTCAACATCTATTGATTACTCACTATCTAAATTGCTTGGCACTTACTATTTGCTTGGTACTTGAGTGACTTGGAACTTACTAGTTACTCAACACAAAAGTTGAATATCTCTCACTTGGCATACACTATCTAACAACTTATGCTTGGCATGTATTACTTAATCAACATGAACTAAGTAAATGACTTAAGTATATTGTCACTAATATGTCAAAACCAATCTGGGACTAACAATCTCACCCTTTGACATGAGTGGTAAAATACTTGGTCATGCATGAATAACTATATCCTTTCAACCATAACTTAGATAATATGCATTTCTGTACAAAATCTCAAAACTTCAAAATTTTGCAAAATGTATGACTCATCAGTCATACCTCAAAATTTAATAATTCCTCCTGAGTCGATTTTCCCACTCTAAACTAAAAAATGAATATCGCTTCTAAGTGTATTCTACAAATGCTGACTCACTAACTCAGTATCTTCTTGATCTTAAAAACTTATCTCTCCTTATGATGCATTCTACCCCTTTTGAAACATATGTCATGGGTTGTATACTTATAACTTGTGTTTTTCCAAGAAATTTTTATGGACTTCAAGTATTATCTTTAGAGTTGCATCCTAGTTATCATAAGCTACCTCCAATGATTGATTTGGATGGCTAACTTGGTAGCAAGATGAACTAAACCTTCAAGCGTAGAAAGATGGGGATTTTTTTGCATTAATGTCTCTACAAAAGCTAGCTCCCTGTGAAGTATCTCCATGTGAGGGGTTAGCATAGATTGGATGTTGATCAGTGTAGCTTGAACACTTACATCTTGACCATGTAGATCTACCAACTAAGCTTGAAAATTCATCAAATTCCTGAAGTGCTTCTAACTCTGAGCTAGAGAATGAGGTAGAGTTGTGCCTGTTAGGTTCATATCTCCCTCCAAATTGTCAATATGGCACTGCACTTCTTGTGTGAATAGATTTGTATCACACAACTTATTGTAAAGTGAGAAAATATTCTCTAAGACTTTCTTTACGCAGTCGATCTTGGTTGCTAACTCAATCTGACTAAGTGAAATAGCACTTGATATCTTTTCATTTAAATTTCCTTAAGATTTCCTCTTAGACCATTCAATTAATTTTATATTTGAATCTAGGTCTACATCATTGATCTTTTCTAAAATGTTTACTAATTGCTCCATGATCAATTTTTCTTCTTTAGATGCTAGTAGGTTGAATGCATCAAGAAAGATATCCTTGATGTCTTTCAATGCTTGCTTCTATCAAAGCTCCCTTTTGTGCAATTCTTGATGCTTCTTCTTTGCAAGTGCATCCTATAGTATATCCATTTGTTCACCAATGATTGTTGTAAGGTAAAACTTTGATAAAACAATCAATTCATCCAAGTTGACATCACCAAATGATGTAACCTTATCTACCTTGGATGTACTATGACTAGGCCTTGATGACTATAGTGGTGTAGCTTCTACACTTGACCTATATTACTTGTTCAGCATGAACTAAGTAAATGACTTAAGTATATTGTCACTCATATGTCAAAACCAATTTGAGATTAACAATAGGTGAACTCTGTTGTTGCATTAGTAAAGATTTGTGGGTTGCATCCCCACCCAAGTTTTACCTTCACCTTGGAGGTCTTCTACATTACCTGAATGTTTGTGTTATGTGTTTATATTTTCATGGATGATATACTTACATAGACTTCATTTCAGCATTACAGTTTATGATTACATGGTATGAAATCTAAGATATGAGATGGATTAGGAGTAAATGTAGTCAATCTTGTATATTGTTGAAGTAGAAAAATGTTTTAGAGATCCTAATTCACCTCCTACCCCCTTGCTCCCCCCCCCCCCCCCACATTATTTGGCCACAAAATAGTTTAATAGTAGTTTGTGCCATTACAAACAACTATGTCAAAACTACATTACTCAGCACTTGAAATTCCTGATGCTTGGCATTAATAACAACTTCAATGTTGTAACTCAGCCTTTGAATGACTCAACATCCATTGATTACTCAATATCTAAATGGCTTGGTACTTACTATTTTCTTGGTACTTGAGTGACTTGGAACTTACTAGTTACTCAGCACATAAGTTGAATATCTCTCGCTCAACATATACTATCTGACAACTTATGCTTGGCATGTATTACTTGATCAAAATGAACTAAGTAAATAACTTAAGTATATTGTCACTAATATGTCAAAACCAATCTGGGATTAACAATCCCCACTTCACATGAGTGGTAAAATACTTGGTCATGCATGAATAACTTTGTCCTTTCAACCATAACTTAGATAATATGCATTTATATACAAAATCTCAAAAATTCAAAATTTTGCAAAATGTATGACTCATCAGTCATACCTCAAAATTCAATAACTCCTCCTGAGTTGATTTTCCCACTCTAAAATAAAAATTGAATACTACTTCTAAGTGTATTCTACATATGCCGACTCATTGACTTAGTCTCTTCTTGATCTTAAAAACTTATCTCTCCTTATCATACATTCTCCCCCTTTATTTATTCTCCCCCTTTTGATACTTATGTCATGGGTTGTATACTTATAACTTGTTTTTGTCCAAGAAATTTTTATGGACTTCAAGTATTATCTTCAGAGTTGCATCCCAGTTATCACAAGCTACCTCCAATGATTGATTTGGATTGCTAAATCGGTAGAAAGATGAACTAAGCCTTCAAGTGTAGAAAGATGGGGACCTTTTTGCATTAATGTCTCTACAAAGGCTAGCTCCCTATGAAGTATCTCCATGTGAGGGGTTAGCATCGATTAGATGTTGATCAATGTAGCTTGAACACTTACATCTTGAGCATGTAGATCTACCAACTGACCTTGGAAATTCATCAATTTCCTGAAGTGCTTCTGACTCTGAGCTAGAGAATAAGGTAGAGTTGTGCCTATTAGCTTCATATCTCCCTCCAAATTGTCAATATGGCACTATACTTCTTGTGTGAATAGATTTGTATCACACAACTTGGTGTAAAGTGTGAAGATATTCTCTAAGATGGTTGATCTTGGTTGCTAACTCAATCTGACTAAGTGAAATAACACTTGATATCTTTTCATTTAACTTTCCTTGAAATTTCCTCTTAGACCATTCAATTAATTTTACATTTGAATCTAGGTCTGCATCAGTAATTGTTTCTACAATATTTACCAATTGCTTCATGATTAGTTTTTCTTCTTTAGGTGCTGGTAGGTTGAATGCATCAAGAAAGATAACCTTGATGTCTTTCAATGCTTGCTCCTATTGAAGCTCCCTTTTGCACAATTCTTGATACTTCTTCTTTCCAAGTGCATCCTATAGTATACCCATTTGTTCAATAGTGATTGTTGTAAGGTCAAACTTTGATAAAACAATTAATTCATCCAAGTTGACATCACCAAATGATGTAACCTCATCTACCTTGGATGTACTAGGACTAGGCCTTGATTACTATAGTGGTGTAGCTTCTACACTTGGCTTGTATTACTTGTTCGGCATGAAGTAAGTAATGACTTAAGTATATTGTCACTCATATGTCAAAACCAATATGAGATTAACAGTAGGTGAACTCTGTTGTTGCAGTAGTAAAGATTTGTGGGTTCCATCCCCACCCAAGTTATACCTTCACCTTGAAGGTTTTCTGCGTTACCCAAATGTTTGTGTTATCTGTTTATATTTTCATGGATGATATATTTACATAGACTTCATTTCAGCATTACAGTTTATGATTATATCGTATGAAATCTAAGATATGAGATGGATTAGGAGTAAATGTAGTCAATCTTGTATATTGTTCAGGTAGAGAAAAGTTTTATAGATCCCAGTTCACCTCCTGCCCCCCCCCCCCCCAACACCCCCACCCCTCCCAACAACTTAGTATTTTGTTTCCCAACATGACTTCCAACAATACCAGGCACCCAAAAATATTGAGAACTTGATATGACATTGGGTACCTAATAAGGAAAGGTATTGCCACTTTTGTTTAGTATCATGATAGGTGGGAAAAAGGTTAGAATGGATTTGCAAAAACTTTTAGATGTTTTAAAACTATAACATTTTCATAACACTACTTTTTGGGACATTGTGATCATACACATACCCCATAGCTAGTTGCGTCTTGAACTGATCAAGCCATTCAAGTATCTAGCTACCTTTTCAACTTTGTCATCTAGATGCCCAGATATGATGCCTAACTTTTATAATTCTTTAGTGTATTTTTTCATAGTTGTATCCTTTTGTCTTAAACTTTACATTCTCCTCAGCAAATTAAATTGGTAATCTCTAGGAAGGAACTTCTTCTTCATCTCTCCAATCATCTTATATCATTTCTTGATCTTTTATTTTCCTCTTTTTTTCTTTTAATCTACAAATGATCTCACAAAAGTGAAGCATGTAACTCTTCAACTTGGTCTCTACTATCTTAGCCTTCTTATTATTAGGAGTGTTTTCATACTCAAATAACTTATCCATCTCAAAGATCCAATTTAATACAACATTAGTCCCAAATCTTCCTTTATATCAAACAAGGTCTCAATAATAGGTCTAGATTTTTCTTAAGAAAAAACTCTTAGAACCCTTTCCTAATCTTGTTCTACTTAAGATTCATAATTATTATTAGATATCACTTCTTCCTCATTACTAACATCCTCAATATGTACACCTCTTCTTTGGACTATCTCAAAAGCTTCAAGTCTCGTTGCAATGTAAATCAATGTATCCATTATAGCATTATTTTTATTTCCCCTACCTGAAATCATCTTGACAATAGTTCCTAAAAGAACATAACCTTTTGCAATTTATAGGCTAGATTTCATATCTATCACTATACAACTAATCCAAACTAAGGGTCCCCATGATCCAAAACATACAATGAAAGAAATCCTTGCTCTAATACCACTTGACACAAGGCTAATAAGTAGAAGGTACCTAATTAGAGATTATTTTCAATCACCCACCACTTGCCAAGGGTGCACACATAAGAAAACACATATATTCAGCAAAGAGATAGTACAATTCATAGAATTACTAATGATAAAATATGACATCAATAAGTAACCAACATGCCCTAGGGTAAGGCCTTCTATGTTGTGGTCATAATAATGAATTTACAACATTAGATCTTGAAGCTCAAAATATTTAAACCCTCTTCTATCGATATATTTACTCTCTCATATATCATCCTTATTATCCTATCCATGTCCTAAATCAAATCCAAGTTCTTATATAGCCTGCTAGACCATATGTCAGCCAATCAAGCATCTGATTACAACATTTGTTCTTCTTTGGAGGTGTAAACCATAATCTAAGCAATGGGCATCAATTTGTTCATGAATTCTTAAAGATAGGTCCAAACATGAGAAGAATTTGCCTCTGCACTATGCAAGATACCATGCTATCATAGGAAACCACACTAAAAGAAATAACATGCCATGCTAGATGAAATCACAAGAAACAATGACCACAGAAAATAGTCCAGAAAATAAAGAACACGTGACATGAATTTATGCACTCTTATGATAAGGATCTAAAATAGGTGCTCAACATGATGTCAACTTCCCTCAACTGAAAACCAAAAGAAACAATGACTATGTCATGAACAATAGATTGGTACATAAAAGAAAGAAATATTTCTAGTTGAGGCAAGATTTCTCATTGACCTAGTATGACCCCGCATCAATATTCCTAGAAGTAAACTTAAATTCCAATGTTTTAAATTAAAATTAAGAATCTTCAACTTTATAAACAATGCATACAATGTCATTCCCTTAATATTAACCTTCCACCATTTTCATAAAAGATAGATGCTAACTCCAAATAATATTAAAACAAAAGGGGGATATCTCTTTGTGGGTCATAGAGTCTCAATTCAAGAGAACCAAAGACCAATTCAAAACATATCTAACATGTGAAGACATAAAACATTTATCATATATGACCTATGAAGTTGATAATAGAAGTTGGTCTAACCTAACTTGAATCAAGTGATCCAAAATCTCATGTTTGACCAAGTATATGTATTCCCTTGTAGGTCCAAATCCAAAAGACTTCCTCTATCTAAGAATTTCTGCAGTCCTACAAAGAGATAGAGAAGTCAGAAGTTCCCCCAAAAAAATTGAGGGAAGGAGAAGATAATTCAAATCTTACATCTCCATCAGCTTATCATTAATGAAAGTATTATAGACTTGAATATGAGTGACCTACAAAGCACTATGTTGATTAATACTATTGAGAGCATCTAGATATTAGATTGGAACCACTCAGAGTTAGATTGCATATTTGAGGAAGTGAAGTGTTGGACGTGTTTTGACTATATTAAAAGATAACTAGTCAAGTTGTTTGGTTTCCATAATATCACAAGACCACCTAAAACCCCATTAGCATCAACAATTTTAGAGTGGAAAAACAACTAGATATATTTTCTTATGTTGACAAAACATCTCTTTATCATTTTTGTACCCTACAACAAAATGATGTCTAGATGTAGTTCCTTATATAGATTTTTAATAGAAATGTGTTATATTCATGTATCTATGAAGTCCTCATTTGTTATAAGATATAATATTAATTTGAAAATTTAAAAGGAGAAGGACTAATTAAGAGTTTGTTAGCTCCCATTTACAATGTCTTTAGTTTTTTCACTTGAATAATATCCTTAGCTATATTCCTACCTATTTTTGTAAGGGTACCAATATTTGTAGACTTTCTCACTTTCACCTAAGACACCAAAGGTGGATAAACCTTGGCCTGAACTTGAGAGGGTGAGGAAATTGGGGGACATGTTAAAGAGAGAAGGAATGGGGGATGCATTAGGGATGAAAAAGGTAAGGAGAGAAGGGAGATAAAGAAGAGATTATTAGATGAGACTGGGGATCAACAAAAGATGGGGGAAGAACAAAGGTGCCTATGGGATGAAAGAGAGGAGTTGTGTTGAAGGAGAGAGGGGAGACATAGACTAAACCATCAAAATAGCAACTATCAAAACATCTAGGAGGCCTAATACCAAAGAAGCCACAAAAAGAAAGAGATTTGGGAGTCACCATCACCAATATCCTCCATCTTTTCAAGAGGAACACAACCCAACACAACACCTAGAATCCTTGTTCCCAATTTAGGAGACAATTAGGAAAAGGGATCTCCTTAACCAAATTCACTAGATATTTTAAATCCTTTACATAAATCAAATTTGAGATGGCCTATTGAAGAGAAAGTATGGTATTATAATTTGAAGTTATCATACTCAAGATATCCAAAAAATGATACTTGAGATGAACTAAGGCATGAAGCATAGTCCCCACAAGAACTGAAATACAAAAGAAACAAAAAAATTGAGCTTGATTTTTTTTGATAAAGTCTATCCCCATAAATTCATTGAAATAATTAGCTACATCTACAATAAATTCCTTATCCCATAACTATAGAGGAAGTCTTTTTAGAAGAGCCTAGGTTGGAACTATACCATAAAGATGAGTGACCAAAAAAAAACTAGGTCTCCCTTACAAAGTTGAAGAGCCAACTTATGGAAAACCATGTATGTATAGACATAATATGTATACATGCAATCCTATTTATGTGATAAAGACAAACAAAAACACACTTTAGGGAGGGATGAGATAGAAACCAAACCATTCAAGGTCCAAGATGACAAATCTCACTTTTTGGTAAGGACAATATTTGACCTACATCCTTCAAATTTTCCAACAAGAGAGATTTGCATCTTAGACAATGAATGATCCAAATAGTAGTCCAAGTCATTAATGTAAGTCCAATCCTTTGATTTCACCACTAAGACAGCACCACTAGGTAGTCGCAGATCCTTCATAAAATGTTTTGAATAGGTTCCCATTGATCAACCTTCTAAAAAGACTTAGAAGAACATGACTCATTTACCTTGAAAGATTCTACCTCAAAGTGGAATTTCACAAGATCACTAAATTTGAGGTCTACAATCTTAGGAAAAGAAGCAAATAGATCCTATTTTTATTGAACATGCAACATCCATGTCATAATCCCCATGCCAATCTTCCTTCTTGTCTTCTTAAAAAATTTCAACCTTAATCGAGTCTAGTGGATTCTTGACAACAACATTCTTGGCCCCTACCTTGCTTTCCAACCCACCTTAACTTGTAGAGCATATTTCACAAAAAAATATAAAATATTAATACTTTAAAATAATATACTTTGTGGTGATAGTTATATGCATTCAATGTATTCACACTATATATGTATAATGGATTATTTCTCTGTAAGTCTAAAGCATGAAATAAGTTATAAAATTTGAGATGTTTAGACTTAGTGTGTTAAAAAGAGTAAGAATTATGCATGCATTAATTTAGGGCCATTAAATAATGACTTTGGGCTTAATCACATTTTTATGGGTTGAAATAGGAAATCAAATTTCCTTAAAACATATTCACAACCCTCTCTAAATAGTTATCAATACTTTGAAGCCTTATACATTAGAAAATGGAAGAGCTAAGAAATGTCATCTAGACAATAATTTAGTAGAATTTTACATCGCATAAGATTAACTATCAACCTAGAGAAAGTATATGTAAAAGTATATAATTAACCTTAAATAAAACACAAATCTCATATAGGCAAGAGCCTACAACACAAAAGTAAATTGTGAGCCTCTTAATTGGGAGGTCTTGTGTTCAAATTATAAATCAATCATTTTATTTTCTAAGTTTTCAACAAGCAAATTTCAAAGTGTATAATTTTATAAGTTATAAAATCATAAAAGCAATATAACTTAGCATTCATTAGGAGATCTTATACATGAATATGATAGCTAAAGGTTGCCAAAATCTTAAGATGCACTACCCACATTTATAGAACTTTATCATTCTATAATTAAATCACAATTTTTAAAAGCTTTATTCCTCTTAATCTCACACACACACGCACGCGCACACGCACACACACACATATATATAACACAAATATATCTTGTATTCTCTTTTATTGCATATTTATTTTTAATTCTCTTACCTATGTATATGCATGTATGTAGAAGCAGTGTTTGATTTATTTGAATTTTAAGTTTCTATTTCTTTTCATGAATAATAATTATTTTTCACCTTATTTAATATTCAAAATATAAATTCACTTTATTCAATATTCAAAATTATTACGTAACTTAAATCAATATGTACTTTTCGTTAGATTTAAATTGATAGCATTTCAAATAGACTTTAAAAAATAAAAAGAATGTAAATTATATAGCTTTTAACTTTTTATTTATATATTTTATACAAAAATTTGTTGATATAGAAAACATTCAGATATTTATATAAATCATATTGAAACAATAACAAAATTATTCCCGAAACCAACAATAATTTTAATTAATTTAATAAACAATTCTTTAGCTATATTATAATTAAAATAATGTGTGAAGAGACAGCTATAATTATAAATATATAAGATTTATATAAAATAAATATCTTTAACAAATCAAACAAATTTATTAAAATTTCTATATAAATAATTATTTTAATCTTGACTATTAATTTATAAATTTATTGTTATATTTTAATTATATATTAACCACTAATTATTTTAATTTTGACTATTAATTTATAAATTTATTGTTATATTTTTATTATATATTAACCACTAAGTGGCACTTGTTTCTTAGTATATCGAACTTGCCATTATTTGTTTATTTACCAGTTGAAGTTGTCTTGAAGCGAACGGATTAGAGAAAAGAATATTTAAATTTTATATAAGAAGCAGCTGGTAAGAGATGTTTGAGAATACGAATACTTTGTTCAAATGTTTCTATCGTCGACTGGGTCGCGTAGTTTTCTAAATATAAAAATTGAATGTTTCTTCAAAACCGATGACCAACAAACTCACGGTCATTATGAGACACTGTCCCCCTGATTACGTAAGTAGTCTTGGGTGGTGGGACGGAGCCGCTCTAAAGAGTCTGTTGACATTAAGCGTTTTTTTCGGGATGTGAGAGAATATGCAGAAATTCGTTAACTATTTTCCCAAACCCTAGTTGAAAAATTCATTTCAGGATGGGGCGTAACTGGAGAAGCTCTTCCTTCTCTAGAATTATCTGGCGAATCCGCTGAAAAATTCATCCTCAAAATTCGGATCTTGTTTAAAGTGCCTGGTCGTTAAACAACTGTGCCTTGTAGAGCTAATCCGCAGTGAACCAGACACATAAAGAGTCGCTAGTTTGTTGCTTCATCTAGAAAGCACTAAATAATAATGATTCTTGAAAAGAAAAACATCCAAAAGTTCAATGGACCTCGTTTATAATCAAGTAGCGAGAAGTGCAACAGTTTGGAAACCAGATATGGGGGACAGCAGTAGAGCCAGTACAATGACGGTGTTTGTAGTTGTAGTGTATAGCAGTATGTGTGAGGTACATTTTCTATACTTTTATTATTGACCAGCAAAACTACAACCTAGTCACCCATATTCAAAATAAAAAAACATAGTACTACATATAGAATTCATCATCTAATTATCTAACCACCTATTAAAATAGTAGATAGTAATCAATCACACTAAGAAAACTTCCATTTCATTTCAGTATATATTCATATGCTAGTCTTATTTTCTATAGCATTTTATATTTTATTATTATACCCCTTTACCTTATGCAACCTTTTAATTAAATATTTTATCATCTTTCTTTTATGCTGGCTAATCAATGTTTCATATATTCTTATTTTATCCGATCTCTTGTTTTCTCAATTATGTTATCATCTGATGAGTTTGATAGAAAGCCACATTGAATACATTAATTTAGAAAATCAAATGAATTTATGGTGCGATTTATGTTATATATATGAGAAAAACTAATGGATTTAGATGAAGGTATTGCGTTTGGGATGTTTTAAAAGTGTACAATTATATAAAATATATGAATTTAAATATTTTAGTAAAAAAAAAAGTTGAATATTTTGAGATTGATTTAAATGATAAATCTTTGGTTTCTCTACATCCTCATAATACATTTTCCTAATGATTTAGATGACGGTATTGCATTTGGAAGTGTCTCAAAAATTGTACAATCATACTTAATATATGAATTTAAATATTTCAGTAAAAAAAAACTTGAACATTTTGAGATTGATTTAAATGATGAATCTTTGGTTTCTCTACAACCTCGATGAAAGTATTGCGTTTGAAAGTGTCTCAAAAGTTTACAATCATACAAAATATATGAATTTAAATATTTTAGTCAAAAAATAAACTTGAATATTTTGAGATTGATTTAAATGATGAATATTTGGTTTCTCTACAGCCTCATAATACATTTTCCTAATGATTGATAGGAGTTAAAACTGAAACATGGACTCAAATAACTTATTAATAAGTGAAACTAGATGAAAGCTATATTTTATTAAAATCAAAAGTTAAAATTGATGAGATAGAAATACAAATAATCTATTAATTACATGACCTATTAATAATTAGAAATAAATGGGAGCTATATTATATTAAAATTAAAATAGAGAATGTTTGAATCGCACAAAAAATTACTATCTAGATTTCTTGGAGAAGTTACATTCTGGGGATAACTTGACACATGTATTGCATATGTAACTAAATTATTATGATTTTTTTTATTGATATTACTTATTTCTCTTATAAAGTGTATAAATAACTCTATTATGTTTCTAAAAAATGTAGGATTTGTTTCCTTTGAAGTTTTTTTTTTTTAAATTTGAAAATCTATTTCAAAAAATTTCCTTTTGCATTTAAATATATTCTCAACCCAAAGATTATCTTTGCACATACCACTACTTTTCTTACCCTCATATGTGTATCTTGTCTCATATTAGGATCTAATTCGTACATCTTCTACACAATATTTGGGATATATTGAAAAATTTTAGTGATAAGTAGCATGGGTATAATACCATTGTTATGAATCTATTACCATATTGTGTTATTTTTTTCTAGTTGGTTAAGCATATTTCAAAGGGTGTTGGGGTGCCTATTGTTCACATCATGGGATCTTATACCAACCATGCAACTTTTTAATGTCGTGGGTGTACTTTTCACACACACATTTGTATGTGCACATATAAGCATATACACATGTAGGGATACCTTAAGTGGCGAATATTTACCAATAGAAAATTTTACTCCTTAGGGACCCTAAATTTGGCAAAATATATTGCACTTTCACTATGGCCATGTTGCCCACACTTTATGACAATTGGATTACATGCTAAGAAAAATTTTCAATAATGATACATAATTATTTTTTTATTTTTGTGATGACTTCACCAATGGAATCTAATCTTTCCACAGTGTAATATACACATTTTCACCCACAATTTCTAAGTCTTATCTTATTCAAAAATCATATTCACCAATATGTGGTAAAATTTTAAGTTAGCTTATATGTTAAGTACGTATACTTTGTTGGAAATCTGATTGAAAAGATCATTGTTGAAGATCAAAGAGGGAGATTATTGCAAAGGAGGAAAATTGTTTTTAAAAGAATGATTTCAATCATTGTTTTGTCACTGATGTCAAACCTGCTATTTGTAGTAATGACAATTGCTTATAAGATCCAAGTACTATCACTTAGTTGATTGATGAAGAGGATTTGATCAACAAGATGTAACAAAAGTACCTAAGGAAAAGGTTGAGTTATGGTTTTGTAATGAAGTGCAAGGATCAACTAAGACAATGGATAAATGATGTATTGATAACATACTCAAAGATACAGAGGTAGGTCACACCTAGAAATACTAGAAGTATAAGTTAGAACAAGGTTGATTGCAAAGCTTAAATTAAGTTCATTAGTGATTGTCAAGCAAGCTAGTTTAAGTCAAGCAAATTCTTAGTTGCAGTCGAGCAAATGGAAAATTTAGTAGGTGCCAAGTGAAGTTCAAGTGCTGAGTGAACTTTAGGTGTCGAGTGAACTTCAAGTGCCGAGCATTAGTAAAAACATAGTTGATGTCGAGTAACATAGTATGTGCCAAGCACTAGAATCCCAATAGTGTTGACCTGTTGCATCATTGGAAAAGGTGAAGATTCGCTAGATCTGAGCGAACATAGTTGTTACCTAGACTTTTGTGAAATAGTTGGAGAATAAGGATAATGAGTTGGTGGCACGAGAGTCTATATAAACCATTTTTGAGAAAATTCAAGAGGATTCTTTACGATGTTTCTAGAAGGAACAAAATGTGGGGTAGATTCAATGAATCCTACCTAATCCATTTGAACTAAAATCAAAGGAGGGAAGAATTGAGGAGGAAAGGAAGTTCTAGATTTCTATTTAAGGAGTCACAAACCAAGAAGTAGTAGATGTTGGTGTACCATATTGCGAAGTGGTTAAAAGGGTGTCAAGGAGAAGGTGTCTAGGAGAAGGATGACTAGAGTACAGAGACTTTGCTTGGATAAGTGGTTAGAGAGCAATGATTGCACTAGTTCATTGAGCATGGAGACTTAGGAAGACAAAGCTTGAAAGGAGGGCAAGCTGTCAAGAGTAGCAAAGATTGAAGGCTAGGCAATGTTATGAGTTGAGAAGTGATATGAAATCTGCAAGTTAAGTTGTATATTGTAATCAGGTCAAAACCCCTTATTGTTACTCTCTAGCAATTGTATCAGTTAGGGTAGAAGAAAATCCTACGGATTTAGATTGGTTTAATAGTCATTTGTAGATCCATTAATAGGGTTTCATTCCAAGTGAATGTACTAAAGTCCTCTAACCAGGCCCACTTCTAACAGGGTGGTTAAATCCTTTAACCAAGTCACATTTAACAATATGTTGTAGCCTTTAACATGGTAGGCTTTCACCGGGCATCACTTCAGAAGAGTGAGAATGGAGTAGCATGTTACTGGTGGTTTTTCCAAAATTGGGTTTCCACATAAATCATTGTGTTATGTGTTGATCTTTTCATGTGGTATGCTTGCATGTTGATTTATGGTAACTTGCTGATTAGGAATGTCTAAGCTTGGATGAATGAATAATTTTATGGGCACACTTTACTTGATGAAAAGTTTGAATTGAACATTTGTGACCTTGAATAACTGATTCACACCCCCCCCCCCCCCCCCCCCCGCCCTCAATTATTCTAAAGAATTTCTAACAATTGTTATCAGATCCATCTGATTATTTAGTTTCAAGGTACTAGAAGCAAGAAGATCAAGATGTTGGAGAGAGAAGTTCCCAAGCTCAACAAAGACAACTTCATTGCATAGTAGAGTCTGATTATATTGCACCTTGGATCAATAGGTGATTATGCAAAAATAGCAATTGGAATAGAACATGTAAACCCAACTAGACCTCTTACTGCAGATGATTTAAGTAAAAGGAATGAGCACAATCAAGCAATGCTAAAGATTGCCTCTGCACTTAGTTATGCTAAATTTGATGGCATCAAAGGATGTTATACTACATTCAAGATGTGGAAAGCCCTAACATTATCTATGGATGACATCAAAATGTTCAAAGAGCAAAGAGAGAAAGCCTCAGTAGAAATTTTGATGACATGAAAATGGAGGAAGGTAAAAATGCTACTCAATATGGGTCTAGAATGAAAGAAGTGGTAAGTGCAATAAGAAGTTTGTGTGGTTAGTTGGAAGAAGAGACTGTCAATAGCAAATACTTGAGAACCCTGCTCCTTATGTATACTATTAGAGTTTTAGCCATTCAAGAGCTAAGGTGTGTACAAGGAAACACACTAACCTTTGAAGGTATAGTAGGAAGACTTACTGCATTTGAATTGTCCAACTTTGATAACTACAAACTTGAGAACCTTGAATCTACTTTCAAGGTCAAGTTGACATTGAAAGACATTGAGGAGGTGAAATCAAAGAAGAGTAGAAAAGGAAAACATGTATCCAATGATAGCAGCATAGATGAGGAAGATGTGGAACAATTGGAAGCACTATTGGCTAGAAGATTTCATAGAGGCAAAGGTAAGCTCCCCATCATTATGTTTCAGTTGCAATGAAGTATGTCATATTGCTGCAAGGTGTACATAGAAGAAGGAAACAAGTACAAGAACAAGAGAGAAGATGATAGCAAAGATTACAAGGAAAAAGGTAAAAGATGCTACATTGTTGAAGAAGATTCTGATGAGAATGATGATGAAGTAGTCTATGTGGCCATGAAGGATGAATCAGATGAAGATGAAGTAATAGCATTTGTAACCTATGTGAACAAGAATGAAAGGTGGATCATAGACAGTGGATGCTCACATCACATGATAGGAGATAAAAGTAAGTTTATTACAGTTACTCAATATGATTGAAATAGTGTTAGATTTGGAAATGAGGCTCCATGTTAAATCAAAGGAAAAGGTTCAATTAAGCTTATAGAGAAAATTTCATGTGATAATGCATACTATGTTGAAGGATTGAACTACAATTTGTTGAGTGTATCACAATTAGGCAATGTAGGTTGCAAAGTAGAATTTGGAAACAAAACTGCCAAAATCTATTACACAGATGGAAATCTGATAGGAAAAGGTGGGCAAACCAGGAGTAAGTTATTTTACCTAGATATGGAAGATGCAACATGTCTTGTTGTTAGACTTGATGATGTGTGGTTATGGCATAAAAGACTGTGTCATGTCAACTTTGACAATCTAATTAGCATTAGAAAAAAGAAGAAAGTTAAAGGGTTGCCAAAACGAAGGAAACCTGAAAATACAATGTGCAAGCAATGTCAAGTAGGGAAGATGACTGAGTCTAGTTTCAAAAGCAAAACATACACTTCCAAAGAAGTACCAGAGCTAGTCCATACTGACTTATGTGGTCTAGTAAAAGTGCAAAGCTACTTAGGAGATAGATATATAATGCTATTTGTGTATGACTATTCCAAAATGATGGTTGCTATTTTTTTAAAAGCAAAATCTAATGCATTTCAAATGTTTAAGTGGTATTTGGCCAGATTTGAGAAGGAAACATGAAAGAATCTGAAATGTCTAAGGTCAAATAGAGGAGGTGAGTTTACATCAAAGGAATTTGAGATAGTCTACAATGACAAATGTATCAAAATGCAAACATCAGCACCAAGAACTCCACCTCATAATGGTATTATAGAATGAAGAAATAGATCAGTGATAGATTGTGCTAGAACCTTGATGATGGAGAAAAATGTTGAACTAAAGTACTAGAGAGAAGCTATAAACACTACTATTTACACCTTGAATAGAGTCCAAGTCAAGAAAGGAACAAATGTAACACCTTTTGAACTATGGTATGGTCACTCACCTAATGTAAAACATTTCAATTTATTTGATTGTAAATGCTATATTTTCAAAGATACTAGAAATGGAAAGTTTGATGCAAAGAGTGATGAGGGCATATTCCTTTGATACTCCACTAGAAGCAAAGCATATAAGTGTTTGAAAACTAACACTAACAAGATTTTGGAGAGCGCAAATGTAAATTTTAATGAACATGCAGAAGTCCAAGTTGATGAATCCAAGAAATTAGAAGATTATAGATCTTTTGTATACTTCTATCAAGGAATGATTATTGAAGATAATGTTGTCAATCAAGTTGGGAATTAGCAAAAACTCTCAATATCAGTCGAGTCACAACCAATGATTGTCGAGCTACATTCAAAGGCCAAGGTGAAAAATAAAGAAAATGTACATTCTGACTCTAAAAATAGTACACATCAAAGAGATAATGAAATACCAAATGGAGAAGAGCAAAATGACTTTGAAGCTAAAGGATCAAACATGGAAAGAAGGACAGAACCAAGGTTAGCCAAGTATGTGAGAAGACATCACCCTATAGAAAAAATCATTGGTGACAAGGATGCCAGACCAATGACAACGAATAGAATAAGGAATAAATCATGTTTGCTAAGCAAAGTTGAGACCAAAATAGTGAAAGATGCATTAAAAGATGATGACTGGTGTAAAGCTATGGTAGAAGAGATAGACTAGATTGAGAAGAATGAAACCTAGATCCTAGTTCCTAGACCATCTGATAAGAATGTAATTGATACCGAATGGGTGTTTAGAAATAAACTTCATGAGAATGGTGCGATAACTAGAAACAAGGCAAGACTAGTTTGTAAAGGTTATGCACAAGAAGAAGGATTGGATTATGGGGAAACATTTGCCCTTGTTGCAAAAATGGAAGGAGTAAGAACATTACTTGCATATGCTACCTACAAAGGATTCAAAGTTTACCAAATGAATGTGAAGTCTGCTTTTCTAAATGGTATACTAGAAGAAGAAGTCTGCATAGAACAACCAAAGGGATTTTTTGATGAAAACACCAAGGATATGGTTTATAAACTGCATAAAGCACTCTATGGTCTAAAGCAAGCACCTAGAGTATGGTATGAGAGGCTGCACAAATATCTTGTGAATATAGGATTTGAGAGAACAAATGACAATAGCAACTTCTATATAAAGGTTGAAAAAGATAAAGACATTTTCATATCTGAAATCTTTGTTGATGATATAATATTTGGAGGAAAAGATGTTTTATGCAAAGATTTTGCTAATCAAATGAAATGTGAGTTTGAAATGTCAAAGTTTGGAGAAATCAAATTCTTTGTTGGATTGCAAGTACATCAACTGAAGCATGGCATATTTGTGACCTAATCCAAATACATCAAGGAGATACTCAAGACATTTGGATTAGAATATTCAAAACTAGTCAGCACACCAATGGTAATAGGACATAAGTTATCCAAAAATGATGAGTTAGCTGAAGTGAACCAGACAATGTATAGATCAATTATTGAAAAGTTGTAGTATATTGTATATAGTAGACTAGACATTGCATTAGATTTTGGAATAATGGCAAGATTTTTTGCAAATCCAAGAGAAAATCATCTAATGGCAGTAAATAGAATAATGAGGTACTTGAAAGGAATTGATGTTTATGGTTTGTACTATAAGAGAAGTGAAAATTTTGAGCTAAGAGCCTATACTGATGTAGATTGGAGAGGTAACATTGATGATAGAAAAAGCACCAGTGGAGGACCACTTTTTTAAGGTAGAAAGTTGATTACATAGACCAAAAAAAACCAAAGTTGTACTTCATAGTCCACAACATAACCTAAATATGTTGTAGCTGCTATCAATTGCACCAATATTGTATGTATTAAACATTTGTTGCAAGGTATGAAGGAAGAGGTGAATGAGCTTGTGATACTTTATTGTGATAATACAAGTTCTATCAACATATCAAAGAATCCTGTAATGCATGCTAAAACCAAGCATATTGTAATCAAGTATCACTATGTAAGAGAATTAGTGGAAGACAAATAAGTGAAGATGGAATATGTAAGCTCAAAGGAACGGATTGATGACATCTTCACAAAAGCATTACCTAAAGATGCTTTTGAGTATCTTAGAGGTAAGTTAGGGATAATACCCCTAGCCAAGGCTATTTGAAGTAAAAACAAGATTGCCCTGCATAAAATGAGTTGATTGTTGAAATATTTCACATTGATGCAGAGGATACTTACTTTAGGAATCATGCCTAAAGTAATTAAAGTAATGAAATTCCAAATCAATCACAAACAAGGTGATAGAGGGAGAAATTGAAAGAACTTGCAAAATGCTACACTTGCATGATAAGATGCTGATATAATATGTCTTTGGCATTGTTGTCAAAGAGGGAGAAGTGAGAAACTGGTCAACTAATCAATAGTTGAGGGAGAAGAATGAAAGAAGATAAAGATTGAGGGAGAAATAACAAAAATGGTCGACAGTTGTAGAAGAAGTTGATATCAGAATAACAAAAGATGAGCAATGTAAACAGAGGGAGAGAATGTAAGAAGGGCAGAAAGGAAAGAAAAAGGATACAACAGCTAAGAGGGAGATGTGAAAACTGATGGTAAAATAATTACCTTTTTGCATTTGACTTACTGTTCTAACCTAGTTACCATGTTGACAACTTGGTTAAATAGTTTGGTATGATGGTTGATTAGTTTGGGTTGTCATCAATGCCAAAGAGAGAGATTGATGGAAATTTGATTGAAAAGATCATTGTTGAAGGTCAAGGAGGGAGATTGTCACAAAGGAGAAAGATTTTTCTTAAAAGAATGATTTCAATCATTGTTTTGTCATTGATGCCAAACCTTCTATTTGTAGGAATGGCAATTGCTTATAAGATACAAGTACTGTCACTTAGTTGATTGATGAAGAGGATTTGATCAACAAGATGTAACAAAAGAACCTAAGGCAAAGGTTGAGTTATGGTTTTGTAATGGAGTGCAAGGATTAGCTAAGACAATGGGTAAATGATGTATTGATAACATACTCAAAGATATAGAGGTTGGTCACAACTAGAAATACTAGAAGTATAAGTTAGAACAAGGTTGAATACAAAGCTTAAACTAAGTTCATTAGTGGGTGCCAAGAAAGCTAGTTTAAGCCAAGCAAATTCTCAGTTGAAGCTGAACGGATGGAAAATCTAGTAGGTGCCAAGTGAATTTTAGGTGTCGAGTGAGCTTCAAGTGCCAAGTGAAGTTCAAGTGTCAAGTGAACTTTAGATGCCAAGCATCAATAAAAACATAGTTTATGCCAAGTAACACAGTATGTGCCAAGCACCATAATCTCAATAGTGCCAAGCTATTGTATTATTGGAAAAGTCAAAGATTCACTAGATCTGAGCTAACATAATTGTTACCCAGAACTTTGTGAAATAGTTGGAGGATAAGGATGATGAGCTCGTGGTACAGAAGTCTATGTAAACCATTCTTGAGTGAATTCAAGAGGATTCTTTATGATGTTTCTAGAAGGAACAAAATGTGGGGTAGCTTCAATGAATTCTACCTAATCCATTTGAACTGAAATTGAAGGAGAGAAGAATTGAGCAAGAATGGAAGTTCTAGATTTTTATTTAAGGAGTCATAGACCAAAAAGCAAGAACTACTGGTGTGTCATATTGCGAAGTGGTTAGAAGGATGTCAAGGAGAAGGCATCTAGGAGAAGGAAGACTAGAGTACAGAGACTCTACTTGGATAAGTGGTCAGAGAGTGATGATTGCACTAGTACATTGAGCATGGAGACTTAATAAGACAAAGCTTGAAAGGAGGGCAAGCTATTAAGAGTAGCAGAGATTAAAGACCAGACAATGTTATGAGCTAAGAAGTGATCTGAAATCTGCAAGTTAAGTTGTATTCTATAATCAGGTCAAAACCCCTTATCATTACTCTCTAACAATTGTATCAATTAGGGTAGAAGAAAATGATATGGACTTAGGTTGGTTTAATAGCCATTTGTAAATCCTTTAACATGGTGTCATTCCAAGTGAATGTATTAAAGTCCTCTAACCCAACCTACTTCTAATAGGGTGGTTAAATCCTTTAATCAAGTTACATTTAACAGTGTGTTGTAGCAGTTAATAGGGCAAGCCTTTCATAGGGAATTACTTTAGAAGAGTGAGAACGGAGTAGCATGTTATTGGTGGTTTTTCCCAAATTGGGTTTCCACATAAATCATTGTGTTATGTGTTGATCTTTTCATGTGTTATGCTTGCATGTTGATTTGAAGTAACTTGCTGATTAGAAATATCTATGCTTGGATGAATGAATAATTTTATGGGCACACATTACTTGATGAAAAGTTTGAATTGAACATTTGTGACCTTGAATAATTGATTCACCCCCCTGTCGCCCCCCTCCACCCTCCCCTCTTAGTCATTCTAAAGAATTTCTAACATACTTGACATGTTTCTCTATTCCTGAGATATTCCATGTAATTATTTATCCTTATAATATTTGACACAAAATAGATTTAATTATGGATAGGTTTCATTATTTGAGAAATTATCTCTATTATGTGTTCTCCTTTAATATTTTTTCTTGAAATATGATTTGTACCATTGATTTATGATCATTTAATGGTTATCAAAATGAATAACTCTATTTTAGATGATATAAAATATGGTTTCTATCTATTTGTACTTTTTGTCATGAGTTTCTTCAATAATTAAGGATTTGCCAAGGTTTTATTGAATTTTTATATAATGGAAAAAAAATCACAAATGAAATTATTTATTTTCTTAGTTTGAAAAACAAAATCACCAATAGAAATTAAAATTTCTCCCTAAAAATAATGTTGGATTCACTAAAATTTTATACTATTTTCCAAATGAGAGTTTCTTAAAGTTATCCCTGCACATATGTGTACATGTGCATATATGTATATGTATATGTATATGTATATGTATATATATATGTATGTATGTATGTATGTATGTATGTATGTATGTATGTATGTATTTATATATATATATATACATATATATATATATATATATATGTATGTATGTATGTATTTATATATATTTTTACATATATGTATATATATATATACGTGTATGTATGTATGTATGTGTACAAACACACACACACACACACACATATATAGATACACATAAATATAAATATATATATACATATATATTTATAGAAATACACACACACACACATATGGAAATATATTTACATATATCTATATTTATATATAAGTGTGTGTTTACATATAAGTATATATATGTGTGTGTGTGTATAAATGTATATGTATGTGTATGTGTGTATATATATGTATATAAATATACATATATGTATATAAATATGTGTGTGTGTGTGTGTGGAGAGAGAGAGAGAGAGAGAGAGAGAGAGAGAGAGAGAGAGAGAGAGTTGTTGTACCAAATGATTAACATGTTAGTGTCCCATACAACCAATAGTCTTATAGAACCATAGGAGGCAATTAGGTTGTATCGTGAGCCCCACAAGGGATACTAGCCCACTACTAACAATCCTCATCATAACATCACTCATCATGGCCTATGGGATTTCAACCTATGACCAAACTTTGATACAAATTGTTAGAAAGGTTAGGTTTTTCGTTTAACCAAAAGATTGACTTGCCAATGCCTGATACAAACAATAGTCTTATCGAACTAGAAGAGGTCATTAAGTCATTTCATGGACCCATGAGGGATGTTGTGCCACTGCCAACACCATAAGTGTGTAGCTTGATCCTTTTAACATTTAATTTTTCTAATAAATTATGTTATATTTTTTTTAATTTCTAATCATAAATTAACTTATTACACATTTTTTAGTAGTATCAAATTTTAGAAAATGTCACTAAGTCAAGTTATAGTTCAAAATTAATAAAATATTATACATTTTTTTGAATTTGAATGTTATAAGGATCAAGTTTGTGTTATATTTTATTAATTTTTGAAGCCTAACTCAACTTAGCACACATTTTCTAAAAATTAATTCTATATGATAATAGTTAAATGCATTCAATGTATTCTTTTGATATTATATAGAATTCATTAATTCTCTCTCATTCTACCAAACGAAAAAATATGAAAGTAACACATTTAGATATGGTATACAATTATCAATAATAAATATGTGTTTATTAATCTAGGACCCTCGTGGATTATCTTAGGGTTCTTACCTTCATATAACATAATTCCACAATACTTAAGCATTTATAAATACTTCATGCTTTAGATATTAGAAAAAGGATGAAAATAATTATATTAACAAATAATATTTCAAAAAAATTACTTTAGGTGAATTTAACTATATGAAACAATGGATTTAATTTTAAATCAAAATCAAATCTAATAGAAATTATGAAGTATTTATAGATAAAATAATCACATTTACTAAGATAAACTCTCTCTCTCTCTCTCTCTATATATATATATATATATATATATATATATATATATATATATATGTGCATTATATTTTCTTTTATAAACTAATCAGGTGAGCATAATCAATGTATGAATGGGTGCAAGAAGTGCTATGTTAGGTGGACATAATAGATTTAAAAAATAAATCACTCATGTGATGGCATATCAATGCACCATTCAATATGATTTAGTGCATACATATGTGTCTTATCACTTTAAAGACCATTTTGGAAACTTTTACAAAAATAAATGTTAATGTGACATCATATTTAATGATCTTGACTTGAAATTTTATTTTTAAATAAAATCCTTGAAAAATATGGTACTATTAAAGTATAAGAGCAATTTGAAATTTCCACCTACAATTTTGAAAAGCTTAAATTTAAGATAAGTATATAATGACTCATGTCCCCTACCCTAACCTTAGTCTTGATACTCCAATTGAAATAGACATCAATCAACTTTAGAGTAATACTATCTGAAGATATATGTATGTTTTGGCATCAAATTTTAACAAGACACACAAAGTGTCAAAGTTCTTGCAATTAGGATATTTATTTTAGAGGAAATAAAATAATATTTAAAGTGAAGGGAGAAATGAAGAGGTAATCATGAATATCTTATGTTTTCTTGAGAGAAAAATCCATGTACTCATTATAATATTACAACTTTATGGTAAAGAACATTAAAATATGGTAGGTCCACAAAAAGAGGTATAAAAATTTTATTGAATACCAAAGAGAATAGAACAACAAAGGAAACAAAGAGCACTAAAGAGCTTTATCCTAGTCAACAATTTAAGCTAGCTAATGAAATAAATCAAGGGAAGCATCCTATGATCAACAATGTTCCAATCTAGTGTATGCTCAGAGGACGATTTAGCCAAGCAATCAATGACACCTTTCCACTCCTGAGGGAAATGCATAAAAGACAGAGTCCAAATAATTGCATAACTGAGTGATCTATTGAATAACTAGAGCCAAATGCCAGTCCACATCCACAAGGATCCTTATATTAAATAAATTCACAACCACCTACTAGTTAGTCTCATAGGTAATTCTTCTCTAGCCATGTTGATAGCACTATTCCACTACAACCAAGATAGTAAGGGCTTCCATGAGGTTATTTGTATGGTACCCCTTGTAAATAGAAAACTAAAACTAAACATCACTAGAGCTATCACGTCCAACTCCACCAATGCCATTTGGTCTAGGATTTTCCCAAGAAGATCCATCAGTTTTGATTTTAAGAACTCCATCCTAGGGAGGACTCCAATGCCCCTCACGATTAACACGTTGAGAGCATTGACTAGCTCTATTCTTAGAGCATCTATGGGGGAGAGAGTGAGTGTTGCCCTCAAGAGGAAAGGAAAGGTGTGAGTAAATATTGACATCTCTAGGGTCCAAACCTCCAACAAAGTTACATTTAGCCAGAAGAGTTTCATGAAGAGAATGAGAAATTTTCCCCCACAAGTCCTTGATCTCCAATTGGACATCATGAAATATCTTCCTATTTATCTTGAGCCAAACATGCCATAATGTAAGTGAAGGGCCAATAGTCCAAGCAACCTAAAGAAAAGAGGTCTTGTAAGGGGGTGGCCCAGACAGTCCCTAAACTTAGACAAGGAAGAAAAATGCTAGCATGTGCATCCCAACATAGTCCACCAAATGTGCCAAATCTTCTTGACAAATGGGAACTCGAAAAAAAAGGTGGGAAATAGTTTGTTCACTATTACAGCATAGGACATAGATGCAGGGCCCTTGGAAACCTGTCTTGCAAAGATTCTCCCAAGTAAGACATCAATTGTAAACTAAAATCTAGAGGAAAATGTAACACTTAGGCCAAGAAAAGTTATTCCAAATTTTCTTCCACCAAGAGACCTCCACCTCGCCAAATAGTTGCTTAGTCAATGTGAGGTACCCTAAAGAAATAGAATACTTGCTAGAAGAACCACCTCCCCAAGCCAAAACATTAGGTTCTTGTAGAGTGTTGCACTCCCTTGAAGCCAAGCTATGAGAAAGCTCCAAAAGATCCCCCAAGGAGCCACTCGACGGCCAATCAGAAGAATTCTTAGATCTGTACCCAATAACAAGGCCCAGGTTATGAGCCTTCTTATAATGAGCCACCTTATTCCATCCAATAGAAAGGAAAAAATCACAAAGAGGTTGTAAGTGCAGATGAGAGGACAAGAGAGGAGAATGCCCATTCTAGGAATCACTCCAAAATAGTGCCCCAGTACCTCTATTACAGATCCAAAATAGACTTCTCTTCACTAGGTGAGCACCAATATTGAGGGTATTCCACACCATAGAGCCTCTTCTCTCAAGAGGAAACTTGGAAACATCTGAAGGTTCAACACTAGGTAAATACTTGTGTAACAGGATATGAGCCCAAAGCTAAGACTGACTGGAACAACTTTAGAAGTAATAAATTATATTGTAATTTTGCTACTCAATACTAACTATAATTAAAAGTTTGTATCTTTATATCTAAGTTACTAACTTCACTAGTAGACCAAGGGCCCATTGAGAATGTCAAATATTTCAATTGTAATAATAATAATAAAATAAAATATTTTTATATTAGTAATAATAATAATAAATTAGTAGTCAAACATTTTAAATATGCATGGTACTATTTGCACACTTTACAAGACCACAAGACTATTTAATATTATTTGATCACACAAATTTTGTCATTTCAAATTTTATTAGGTCATGACTTAAATAGATATACAATCATTTGCCTAGAATTTTATTATAATTATTTTGTGAATAAATTCTACTTTTCTCCTTACTGAAAATGCTAATAATCAATAACAATATAAAGAATTGGACTTATTTAAATTAATTAAATATATGCAAATAAATGAATAATAATAAATCTGTGGAAGTTTGCAAATTAATCAAAGTTGATTGGTTAATTAAATAGGTTCATTGCATCTAGTGAATGCATAAGCATACTGTTCATGTCATAACTAAATAAATGTCTTAAGATGATTGTATGATTATTTTTCAATTATACCAGTGAGGTATTGCTGTGAACGGAATTGGAAAATGATTATTTAGATTTATATTTAAAAGTAGCTGATGAGAGTTGTTTGGGAATATGACTATTTATTTATTTAAAATGTTTTCATTGACTTGAATGAGCGATATTTGTTATTAACATAAATATTGTCTCGTTTTTTCTATTCCAAAGGGATCAGAAAAGTCTACAGGTTCATTATGAAAAACCTTGTTTTTTTCCCAAATGTGGGACTCACGAGCCATAACTAGTCTTTTGACATTAGGTCACTTTGAAAGCAAGTGAGAGAATCTTCAATAATTTAGCAATAGGTTAATTATTTTCCCAAACCCAACGTTGAAAAAAATTCGTTAAAGCTTGAGGAGTAACTGGAGAAGCTCTTCCAGCCACAAGAACATTTTCCTACATTTTGGTGAAAAACATTTTCCTATATTTTGACAACTTTTGAAAAAAATGATGCGAGTGTCCTCCTTGGTATGTTTGACGTCTTCAGTGTCAGAATAGCCGCTGGCGGCCAATACCTTCCCTAGAATGATTTGGTGAACCCGGTTGACAAGTTTCCTTCAATTCTGGATCTGGTTCAGTTAACGCCTTGTCATTGAAGTTGAAGAATGCATCGAACGCCGACAAAATTAAACCCATAAAGATTCGCTAGTTAATTCCTTCACCAAGAGAGCACTAAACAATGATTTTATTGAAAGGAAAAAGAACCCCATTCCTGAGTCGACCACATATATAAATACGGAGAAGTGATCTAGCCATTCAATGCAAGAGTCTGGAAACCAGATATGGCTGAGAGCAATAGAGCCTGTGCAATGGCGATGTTTGCAGTTGAAATGTGGGTGAGCTTGAATCTCACAAACATCTATGCAACTCCTGCTCCCCCACCTCATTACTTTTCAAAGCCTCCTCCACCCATGGCCCATCATGAAACTTCCCCTCCACCTCATCACAAGCATTCTGTCCACGCTCCTCCTCCTCATATATATGAACATAAGGTACCACCACCCATGATCTATCTTGCCCATTTTTCTCCTCCTCGTATGTCACCTCCGCCCATGAGCCACCATAAGTTCTCTCCCCCTCCACATCACCACAAGCACCATGTCCATGCTCCTCCCCCTCATAAATATGAACATAAGGCACCACCACCTATGATCCATCTTGCTCATGCTCCTCCCCCTCATATGTATAGACATACTTCACCTCTGCCCATGAGCCACCATGAGCTCACTCCCCCACCACATCACCACAAGGACCATGTTCATGCTCCTCCTCCTCATATATATGAACACAAGGCACCACCACCCATGATCCATCTTGCCCATGCTCCTCCCCCTCATATGTATAGACACAAGCCACCTCCGCCTATGACCCACCATGAAACCCCTCCTCCATCACATCACAAACCTGTCCATTCTTCTCACCACAAATATGCACCACCTCCTGACCATGACAGTGACAAAGACCACCACCACCATCACGATGAACACCACCACCACCACCATATTGCACCACCTCCACACCATTCGATGAAGCCAGTTGAGCACAAGGCCCCGCCACCAGTTTACAAGTACGAAGTCCCTCCTCCACCTTTCGACCATCCTTCCAAGCCACCACACAATTCTAAGTTTCCTCCAGCTCCTGACCATGCTTGATATTATGGGCTACCGAGATCACCGTAGTCACAAAGGTAAATTTTTCTTGGGTGTTTTACAATTTGGCTATTGTTTAGACGTTGATTGTGAAATTTGCAATAGACCCACTATGGTTCTAATTAGGGTTCATTGTTTTCCACTAAATGAGTGCATTCTATGGTCTTATTTGTTTTTCCAGGATTTAGTTATTAGTTTCAATGAATTTAAAGTTAAATTGCACTAGGTACGGAATTAGAGGATGGCAACAAAGAGATCGGAAGAAATGGGCTTAGAACAACTCGTTACTCAGTCACTTGCTAGGAAGTTTTCGAATATCAACTCACTTTATTACTTTGCGTAGCTTGAATAAAAATACCGTCCTTGTTTGGAAAGTCAATGATTGTAAACTCAATCTTATATAAGGATTGATATAATGTTCGTGATATGAATCAATATTATAATTCGTTATTCCGTAATTGAAGTTCTGTTTGCAACTCCACATTGCAAATGCTCGTCTTACATGTTGAAATCCAATATTAAAAAACACAATTTATCTACTCGATTTGTCAGCGATTTTGTTCATAAAGCTTGATTTTATTTCTAAGTCTCGCAATGTCAAAACGAGTAGAAGTAACTAAATGGATATAAGTATGGTAATTTTGATCATTTAATCTTTTTATATTAGAAGATAAATCTAGTGTATGATGTTTAAATCTTTGTAATAAATAATATATATAAAATGATTTTAGTCTAGGAAAAGGATTTCTACAATCTAAAAGATTAAAGTTTTTCTAAATTTGATTGCGCACACAGTTTGCACATAATCAATCTAGAAAAGCCCTTACTCTCTGAAATTAATCTCCCATGTTTTCCACTTGAGATCATCATTATTATTTGAGGAAGTATGTACTCCATCCAGGATCAGAAAAAAAATTATGGTAATAAAAGACTTTTACAAGGATATAATAATCAAGTTACCCAGGGGGTTACCAAAAACTACAATACAATAGAGCAAAAATGAATTGAAGCTGTCAACACAGCAAGACAAAGTTTTAAACTAATGCAAATCAGAGTTTTGACCCAACAATGGGTGCAACAGAAAAAAAAAAGTATTTTGTGAGAAAGGGATGTGCTCCAGATTGTAAACAATAGTTGATTCTTCTTTTATGAGGGATGTGCTCTTCAAAATTTGAAGTATTGGCGGAATCTACTTTTAAGCATGTGAGACTATTATTTTGAAGGCAAACCATCACATAGATAATTTGTACCTTTATTACTAAGAAAAATGTTTAGTGTTATTATTATTATTTCTTAAACTCTACATTAAGTAAGCTATAAATTGTCTATATTAAAAAAAAATGCAATTTTAACCTAATACTGGTGGCTTTCATTACATATCTATCAAGCACATATTTTTCTATTGAATGAATCATATGCAAGATGATATCATTGAATATCAAGAGTTCTTAGCTTAGTTGAAAGAGTACAACTTTGTGATTACTTTGTTGAATTCATTGTCTCTCCATTAAAAGAATTGTTTAGGTCTAATAATTACATATTATTCTTTAGTAACACTTTCCACTTCCTATAAAAAGAGCTCAAAATTAATTGAAAGTTTCTTACATGTTTCCCTATCTAATACCATTTCTAATTATATTTTTGTCCTTTCCACATTTTTGGAGAGGAATCTTATATTTTAAATTAGAATAACATTAATTTGAAAAGAATCTCTTTATTCTAATTAAAAATGTTAGTACTCAAAGTTTTTATCAATAACTAGGATTCGATGACTATTACGATGGTTGAGAGGAAATTGAAGCTAAACATTGAGGTGATGGAAACCATAATGGGCCTCAATACTAAAGGTATACATTTCTACCATAATAAGGAAAGCCCTTATGTTTTTGATAAACAAGGTAGGGAAAGGGCTTTGACTCCTAAGAGTAATTACAACAAGAAAGCACCCCCTTGGGCCATTACAACCAAACAATAGGATAAAATTTTGTAAACCAATCATTTATCCTATACATTCAACAAAATTTATCACAAACCACTAAAAAAAACAACAAAGCAACACTATGATTTTCCACATAAATAGACTAATTACTATTTAAGGAAAACATTGAGCCAAACCTAATAAGAAATTTACTTAAGCTGTAATTAAAGAAGAAAATATAACCTAAAATGTTCAACCAACAAAGATTATTACTATAACGGTTAATAGACATAATCCTAACAAAGTTTAGATTGTTTTTAAAAGGATAAATATCTCTGAACATAAAGATAACCAAAACTAACAAAAGAGAAAAAGCAACAAAGCTTTCAAGGCTACTTGATGGCATTCCAATCTTGCTTCAATTTGTAGAGCTTATATTACTAGTTGGTGATGTCACTAGCTCCCTAGTTGTCCTCGTTGTCCCCCATGTCTACTTCTTTGGTCATTTTCATGTTGTTCCTACTAGTCACTATACTGAGAACTAATTTTTTGAGGAGCTCACATTGAATTTTTCAAAGGGTAGAAGCCATGACTCCCATTTTGATTTTAGTTATTACTTCCTTATACATTTTTTTGAGAGAGTAAATCCTACTTTGCATATTATCTAAGTGAAAAATTAAATTGGATTTCATCTCCCTTATCTTTTCCTATAGTGCATCCATTTTTTTCTTCCCCTTATTCAGTTCTTCCATGGTTTCATTATTGCTCCCCTATTTTTTGATCTCATCCATAGTAGGCTTCTCTTGGCTAGGATTCACCATTCCTAAGTCCATCTCAATGTAAGTTTCCTTTTCTTCCATTTATATGTCATTGTCCTCTCCATCATAGATTTCTTCCACTCCCTCCATATACTCTTCATCTTTGAAATCGGTGTCCTCACCATCATCTAACATTTTAGTTTCAACTTCTAAGTATTTCAACTCCTTTGCAAGTTTTGTTTTCTTCTTCGTCCTCCCTCATAGTTAATTCTTTTTTCTTTCAGATGCATTGAGACCTCCTCTCCATAGAGTTGAACTCCTAGTTTTTCTCTTTAGAAACAACATTCACATATTTTCCAACCTCTTCCCTAGACCCTTGTTTATCCACATCTATAATTTTCTATTCTATTTTCTTACATTTAGGGTTAGGACCTTGGGGATTTTTTTGAGGATACTTCTTCCTTCTTGGTGGGGTTTCAAGTAGAAGGGACTCTTAAAGGGAAGGAGCATTAAAGCTTTTAGATTTAGGGCTATCTCTTATGTTGCTATTAAAATATTTCCAAAAGAGTATGATGAGGAATTAGTTAAGGAAACAAGGGGAGTTTATGTTGTTTCTTTGATAAAGACATTGTGGAGGAAGGTTTTGAGAGTTATAATGGAGTATATTTAATGCTAGAGAGATTATATGACAGATCTCATGCATACCATTCTATTCTCCTAAACCACTTTAGGTACAAGAGAATGGTATATTTCCATTTTATTTTTTCTATTTGTAGACTCATAGCATTAAATCCTATAGGGAGAAACCAAATAAACCAATATTGTATGAAGGGCTTATGTATTTATTTTTTATTATATGGTAAAAAATGTTAAAGAGTCTTTACTATTGCTATGTCTAGTTAAAAAGGAAAACCCTTTGAGGTTTTGAAGCAATAAAGTTAAGGAAAAATAAATTATGACAGAATTAGAAGATTTTATGTTAGTTTTGGCTAAAAGAAAGAAACAAATTGTAAACTACAAGGAAATAGAAACATAGTCAAAAGGAGAAAGTGTGGAAGACTAGATTAAAGATACTGTTTAGTACCAGGGTTTCAAAAGTATGAAGACCATTGAGGAAGGGGAGAGTGATTATACATATGACTCTATAGAAATACTCTATAGACCTCTTAGTAAAGTTCAATATCTCATGGTTATTCATTCTTAATAGAAGAAAGACC